>CM035156.1:0-471895 GCA_020205615.1 Panax quinquefolius | reverse complement strand
AAAAATCCTTTACCTTGGACTAATGAACATCTCTTGAAGCGATAATAAAAAATCAAAACCGAGGTTAAACAGATATACATTGTCTTTCCCTACTAGAATCTCGATTGGAAAAAACCGTTTCAATGATGCTTGACCGATACGAGATATGGTGGGATTTTAAAGCAATTTAATCCTAACGGTAAAGAGAAGATCTTGTCCGCTTTACTTGAGGAACTTGGAAAGGACCCTCTTTAAATTATCCTACTTATAAAGAAGGAATGCCTTTCATTGTTAAATGTGTTTTAAAATTTCGGATGATCTTTTGAATCAAAGACTTTTTAATCCGAAGAGTTGATTCTTCAATTGCCAAACAGATATTTAAAAAGATGTTCGAATTTAGCATCTAAATGAGATATTTACAACTGGCGAGTACTTTATCCGTATTTGACTTTGATATTGAGTATATCAAAGGAAAAGCAATTCTTTACCGATTTTCTAACCCCGAGAATATTTGCGGAATGACCCGATGAAGCCGTGGCCATGATCGGTGAGTAGTAAGCGGAAACTATTTGTCTTATCTGAATTTCCGTCCTTAAATACTCAATCCGAATTTCCTCGGCTCTTCTATCCAACCAACAATAAAGGATGTTCTATTATTACGACAATATATTCCCAACACAAATACGGAAGAAGCAGTATTGATCATTGAATGAATGATGAGAAATGGATGAAAGATCCATGGGAGATAAAGAGACGTTATTTAACGACTCAACGGTCTCCTCCCGCTTTAATCGATGATCGCTATGTTTATGAGCAAATTATCCTTGAAAGCAGCATCCATGGACATTAAACACACGCTTAATGATCCATCAAAATCAATTTAGTCAATCGATACGGTAAGAAACAACCGAAGAGCATCATGCCTCTTGCTAATTGGGGTATTAATCCCCTACTACCCGAACCATTGAATCTAGTCACACCGAAACCGAATCTGACTATTGGGATTATATTGATTCCTTCACACAAGTATTTTATTATCGAATCCAATTCATAATCATAGTTGGTTTATCCGTATCTGTCCCGATGTTCTAAAAAACGAAATTCCCAACTGGTTTTTCGTTTGGTGGGATAAATTTGGAATCACTCTTGAAACCCTACCGAATCCCGTTCAAACAACATTCAAAGAATGACAAGTAGCTTATGCCCATATACCAGTAAATAAAGATTTGTCAATGCTTAAATAAAGATTTTCTGTTTAAGGGACTCAATTTCAGTTTTGCAAAGAAGTAAATATTCCTTTTTCATTTGACTAGGTCGAGACTTAGTAGGAATATTTTTCTCATTGTAATTAGGGACATATGGAAGAGATAATATGCTTCTTCATTCCCAAAAGCATTTGGGACATCACTACAGATTTCAGTTTGAAGAGTTTTGTAGATAAATTTTATCTTGTCCTGTAAAGAAGGTTGTAAAATTCTACATTACAGTAGTAAGAAATTTTATTTCTTTTTGAATAAAATTAATATGTTTTCTTTAGAATAAATCATGTCTTAACTTGATTTAAGTCTTTTATATAAGGTTACATTATGAATTCAAAAACAATATATGCATTGTTAAGAGTGGTATGAATTCTAAAAAGTATCTATTTTGAAATAGGCATTAAAAGACATAAGAAAGGGTGCCTAATATGATACTTTGATTCATATTACGGATAAGGACAAAAGAAGTAGAGTAACATAAACCTTGATTATAGATTAAGGCTTGGTATCTTGTATTTAATATTAATAGTGTTTCCACTTGCAATTGGTTAAAGATTGAGTGGTTTTACGGAAGTATTTAGTAGAATTAACCCTTCTGGATACAATTCATGTATAAGACACCACTTTCTCTACAATGCAATGGCATCTTTAATAATAAAATCCGGTTTAATAACAATAGTAATTACGATATACCATTTTTGAAAGACTATCGATATTTGAGTAGTCTTTGAAGACTCTTGATATTTGAGTGGTTAACGAATTATTTGTGTTAGTAAAAATGGACTATAAACACAATATTTTTGAAATCCAAAATAATTTTCGGAAATTCAAAATATTAATAAAACTACTTCTGATAAAAAACCCATAAATCGTATGGCTTTTATCGGGCGTAGTAGGTATTATTACCCTAGACCTACTCCTCAGGAAATTACGTATGAAGAAGACTTTCTTCATTCTCAAAAGTCTTACCATGGAAAAACCATTTATGAATGGAATATTGATGGCAAGACCGAATATCAAATATTGAAACCATCCATCATATCATGATGTATGTCATTGTCTGTAAACAAAATGATAATCTCGATCACCAGATCTGCTGCTTTCTTAGTTAATGGCTTCACCCCATCCTTAAAGGATGGTGGGATAATATCTTAAATGATAAACGAGAATGAAGTTCTTCAACCTACAAAGAAGAAATTGATCCTGTTCTTAGACTTCTAACCAGGAAGGAAGACACTTGTTACACTTTAGTTCAAGCGGTCCTCCACCATTTTGTTGGGCCAAGGACTTATGAATCTTGATAGGAGTAGAGAACTTTTACAAAACCTTGATGCCCTCCTTGACCCATTTTAGGTGGTATAAGGATGTCTTTCTCATGAAAGTCATACGAAAGGTCGATCTTAACGATTGAACATTGGAAGGCCAAATTTATAGATGGCCTCCCTACTTTCTTTCTTTGAAAAGGTCCGTAAAAATTAAGAGATAAACATGATCGCATGAGTATCCCTTACGACCCAAAGATTCTTATGGCCATCTTATTTCGATAATTATTGAAGAAGGATTATCGTTATGTAATGATATGAAACTCCAACAATTAATGAAACAACGAATCTCACTAAAAGACATGAGATAGGAGAATTTTGTGACCAATTCTCTTACGATACAAAATTACAGATCCCAATAAGGCTAAAAACAACGAGTTCAAGCATTCTAGACCTTTACCAAGACGTTCTTCTAAGAAATCTAAGAACAAAACCCTGAAAAAACCCTAAGAAAAGAAGAACAATAGTAAAAGGACAAATCTAAAGTCCAATGTTTATAAATGTGGTAAACCGGGACATTTTGCTAATAAATGTAAATCAAAATTAAAAGCGAAGCCCAATGAAATGTCCTCGATGAAGACATTCAACAAAAATTCTTAATTGTTTATCCGGGTGATTCGAGAATCAAGTGCGAGGAAGACTTGGCGAAATCTATTACAGATCGATGATAATTACATTAAGGATCAATGTCAAGCTTATCTTGTTAAAAATAAGCGTCATCACGACTATTGGTGATTATTGGAAAGGCATTGTTGAAATGAATGGTTTAGATATTGGAGGACCCATATCGATGTCTTAACGAAACCCAAAGTCCCTTCTCGACTTAGCGGATCGGATCAAAGATCCAGAATTAAATTAAAGTTTTTGGAAACCCATAAAAACCAAAAAACAGAAGAAATTCTTCCCACAGAACAATATAGCATGAGAGAAGTCATGAAACGTGTTCAAAGTGTTTCTACTACTGAAAAGCCTACAACTATCCAGGACCTTAAGAGTGATATTAATATTCTGAAATCCGAAATAAAGCAATTACAGAATACTAATGTTATTATTTTCCAAGACTTACAAAATATTAAAGAACAATTAATTCATAAACAGGATAATAATATAGAATCCTCTAAGACTGAATCTTCAGAACAATATATAATGCTTATGAATCAAGTAGTCTTTCAAAAATGGTATATCAGAATTACTTTTGTTATTAAACCGGATTTTATTATTAAAGATGCCATTGCCCTTGTAGATAGTTGTGACGCCCCCAAAATTAGGTATACATCACCCATCTTGGGTCGCCACTTACATGGTACATAAATTCAAATACAAACTTAATTATACATCTGTCGTGTAACATACGACAATACATAAAACGAGAGTTCTAATAGGAATATTGTCATTTAGACAATATCCATACTCGAGAGTCCTCATTACATTTATTATCACACTTATTTAACGAGAATAGTGAGAACTACTAATGCTATCTTGGGACCATCACTCTTTTCCCAGACTCGTCCCAAAGAATATTCTCATTTCAAGAGAACGATTGAAAGAAAGGGTGAGCTCAACTAGCCCGATAAGAAATATTATGACTAAGATAATGCGAGAATAAATTATCATTAGCCTTCAATGATGTTAAACCGATAAAATACAATAGACAACCAAATTTTAATCAGAGCGGAATATGCAATCCATTAAAAGAGTCAAGTGAAAATAAAGTCCACTATCTTTTAGGTTTTAAAAGGTTTTCATCAATTTTATCACTAAGACTCGGTTTAATGAATAAACCACAATATCTAATCATCCACGTATTACCACGGTCAAGGATTTCCATCAAATTATCAATGGTCATGACTATCTTTGAATCACCTGGTCATAATCATACCAAAAACTATCCATCAACGCATTCACAGCCACTTCAAGGACTTTTGTCACATCATTTATATCAAGTCATGATTATACCGAATGAACCACGGTCATAATCATACTAAATTCATCTACGCGTAAGCCAAAGATAACTTTCAACATAATATAAACATGAGGATGATGACAATGATATAAGAATTCAATAAAACAAGTTCAAGAATTATTTTCTCTAGGATTTATTAACGTCGAATTGTCAACAAGATCTTGTTTTGTAGAGTAAAATTCAAGAATGATCGAGAAGAATATTTCCATGAAAAGATCTTTGGATGAAACATAAATATCAAGGATATTCTACTAATTTCATGGAGTATAGAAGTCAAAGTTTTAACCAACCTGGGTATGATAAAGAATGGAATAACAAAAGAAATCACCATGCGTGCGATGCTTGTAGCATAAAAGTTATTCAACGAAATAATAATAACGAAACTAGGTCGGTGAAATTCACCGAAGCGAGGATGATCAACGAATAATAAATGCTTGAATAATAATAAACAATGGAACCGGGTCCTTGTAAAACATTGACGCAGGATATTCCAATGTAATAATAAATGCGGAATAATAAACAATGGAACCGGTCCGTAAAACACACGAGTGATATTCCAACGAATAATAAAGAATGGAATAACGAGAAGAAATCACCAAGTATAGGGTATGCCACTTTTTACAAAGTTTATTCCAACGGAATAATAATGAATGGAATAATGAAGTTCTCTTCATGAATAAGAAAGAATAACACCACTTACGAATACAACAAATAATATCCTTCACCGTAAAAGACACTTGGATATCAAAGTAGTGAAGTACCGAATACTCTTCTTCTTTATCTCTATAGATTTTCTCTCTCTATAAGCTTCTCTCTATAATTTCTCTCTCTAGTTTCGGTGAATTCTTAAGAAAATAATGAAGGAATGAGCTTCTATTTATAGAAAATAGAATGCATAATAATTAATCCATGAACGGTCCAGATTGATTTACTTTAATCGACGGTCCATATTTATAACAAAATTTTTAAATAAAATATCATATATTCTATTTATATAAAAACATTTTACTATGCAAACACTATGCAATACTATGCAAAATACTATGCAAAAATACTATACAACACTATGCATAATAAAATATAATATATTCTATTTATAGAATAACTTTAATAAAGTATTACATTTTATATATAAAAGATGTTTACATTTTATTACGTTAATAATACTGAATAAAACAAAAAGCGTCATTATCGCTATAATAATTCATATTATTAATCGGCAATAATGGAATCAAACCGAGTGACTTCTCACATAAGCATCAATAATCAATACCGTGTGCTTTCTATGCAACCACACGTATTCTTCGTACTTTTACTACTTCGAGGTAGTTCAACAATTATCAATGGTGGCGCACCCAAAATAGGTATACATCACCCATTACGAGTTGTCGATACATGGTGCGAAACAACTACAACTTTATTATTACAACAATAAAGCTGTGAGTTTGAATACAAATATTATCTTCTGAGCAATATCTATACTCAAATAAATCCTCATCACATTTATTGATACATTATTTACAAAAATGGTGAGGACTACTAAACAACTCTTTCTAGAACCTTCATTCCATACCCCCAGGCTGTACTTTATATATTCTCGCCTCCACGAGAAAATGGAACAAAAGGAAAAGGGTGAGCTCAACTAGCTTCGATAAAGAATATTATGACTAAGATAATATACAACAAATTATCGTTAGTCTTCAACTGGGAAAAATCTAATAGAATACAATAGACAACAAATCTTAAATCAATATTCGCAATGAAATAATAATTCATTAGAAGAGTTAAGTAGAGAATGCAAACTACTATCTTCATGTATGAATTTAAAAGTTCATCGCTCATCTTTTATCCTCGTAACATCAATCAATATACATCCGGAATCAAATATTCATCTTTGCACTTTCGAATGAAAGATATTCATCGATTAGTCATGTTCATTTAAACACTGTTCATCTTTGCACTACTGGGCCAAAGATATTAATCGATCGGTCAAGTTCATCTCAACACTGCTCACTTTTGCTGCACTACAGGCCAAAAGATATTCTTGAAATCATTCATCTTTTGCACTCTGGCCAAAGATATTCAATAATATCATCATTTAAGACTAAGGATGATGAAAAATATTTCAAAAGAAAACGAATCCATTGAAACAAAAGAACAAGTATTATGGATTCGTACTTTAAACAATCCGAGTTCAAAATACTTCATAAATAATCATACTAAAGTAAAATTCAAGAATGATCAAAACATGGATACATCAAAGCTAGTATCCGGAATAGATATTTTGATTTAAAAAGAAAATTTTTCATTTTTCTGAATAGTGTCGATTCGTGAATAGTTTCAGTATCGTGAATAGTCTTGTATCGTGAATAGTAACTCAGACACCAAAAGATAGAAATTCCACAAAAAAAATATCTTCACGCTTCATGAATAATACTACAAGTGAATAGTAACTTCGTGAATAATAACTCATGAATAGTAACCCCAGCATAAAAAAGTTCCAAATTTGATAAAAAGTTCAACCAATATTTCAAAGATAATGATATTGAAGAAATAATATCATTTGAGAAAAAATAACATCCCTTACCTCGAAAGATCAAGTCTTACAAATTTGAAACACCTTGGAGATATAAAGCTATGACTTGGACTTGCACCGTATAGCAATACTCAAAGTATACTCAAAATACTCACAAGAATACGCTCGATAATATAGAGAGAAAACTTGAGTTTACGGTGTGATTTTCAATTCTAACCTAAGCACCCTATTTATAGGAAAATGCTTAGAACAAAAGCGAAAAATTTAATATAATATATTATAATTATACAAATTTTCCATAGCCCACCTTTTGGTCAAAAACACCAGCCACACATGTTAATGATGTCCAAAAAATACAAAAAAAACGTTTTTCTAACAAAAATAATTTAAACTCCAAAATCAATTCACACCGAGATATATCAAAACTTCAATAATTCACAATAAATAGCCTTTTCATCAGAAAATTCGAATCTCATGAATTTTTATAGGAAATTCAATTCTCTACAACTTTGCAGAAGAAAGTTTTTCCAAATTCCAAATAGAAATTGACCAAAATCCACAAACGATTCGATTTTACGATATATAATCAAATTTCGGTCAATAAATGGGGTCCACAGACATGTTTAACATGTTTTAAACATTTATTGCAACAAAAAATACTCTTCTTCCTCGTATACTCATATATCCCACATTAGTTGTAAAAATATCACCGTTAATATATTATTAAAATAATATATTTAAATGAATTATTTTATAAGAAAAAGATAAAATATTAATTTTCAACAATTGTCATTTTAAAATTTTCTCCATCTATATCCACATAAAATCAATATTTTCCTCATCATATAAATCAATAATTAATTATTCACAAATAATATTCTGAGAATCACATTATTGACAACGGTGCGGTTCCAGGAAGAGGGCTTTCGAATAAAATTTCTTCTTCTTCTGGTAGCGCTGAATTAGGTGACCAAACCTCTCCTTAGGCGTAACTTTCTAGACATTGCCAATAATGTTATCTAATAATATTATTCAGATAATATGAATTATTGCTTGATAATGAAAATCTTTGTGTAATGACAATTATTGAAACAACAATATATAAAATATCAACGCAACGAATTATTAACTCGATAAAATAAAATCTTCGAGCGATAATTCACAGTAACCATTATTGATTAGTGCCTTCAATAATTGGTGCAATCTGCAAATGTCTTCTTTGTGCAACAATGGCGACATTCTTGTGTTTTAACCATAAATATTCCAATAAGTGTTAACAGGTAACAACTACTGTAGTTATTTTTAAACAACTTATATTTGTCGTTTTCTTCATCCAATCGCTTTCAGTTATGGGGCCCACATATTACGTCATTTTTTAAATCGTTTAATATTCCCCACAGCGATACGAATATTCCACGACCAAACGAATATTCCCCACAACAATGAATATTTTATAACCACTTGCTTTATTTTGAAATATTTGCGTATTTAACCCCTTAACTATCCACATTAATCAAATCAACCCTTACTATTTCAAAATAATAAATAAAGGAAATTCCTTTTTTATTTTAAAAAATTCGGGGTCTTACATCAACGGTAAAACTTCCAATAGTTTATTTCAATAAAATATTTTTGTCGTTTTCTCAATCAAATAATTACATTTATGAGGTCCACCAATGATTGAGCCGTTATCTGAATATTCCTCTTAAATCGAATATTCCCAAACCAATCGAATATAATATAACCAACTTGCATACTTTACAAAATTTATAAATACTACCCACAACTTATAATATTTATCTCAAATTCACACCATAATATTAAAAATTATTTCGACAAAATTTAAATCTTTATTGATAAAATCAAGGGTCTCACAATCTCCCTCCTTATGGAATTTAAGCCCTCGAAATTAGGAGTGCGATACACAGTATGATAAAGAGGTGAGGATACCTTGAATACCTTTATCGTTGAAAACATTAAATTCATCTTTGAATCCAACGAAAGATATTCATTAACAATTCATCTTTTTTCCTTCTGGTGCAAAGATATACAATTGTAAAACCAATAATCTTTGAGGCGCTACACTTAATAGTATCACGACCACGAATTATCCATTGACCTTCGGCGAGGATATTCGTGTTTTTCATCTGATCGTGATTATCTGAAGATAATCCTTGGTCATAATCATACCAAGTCTATCAATGCACTATGGCCAAAGATGACTTTTACCACATCCATGAATTAATATTTCATTCTTTGAGACTCATTCTCAATAATTAATCCATATCATCGAATCATCCACTGCACTACGGGCCAGGATATTCATTAGTATCACGACCACGAATTATCCATGCACTACTGACCACGAGATAATCGTGTATTCATTAGTATCGCGACCACAAATTATCCATGCACTACGACGAAAGATAATCGTGTATTCATTAGTATCCGACGACCATAAATTATCCATGCACTACGGCCAAAGATAATCGTGTATTCATTAGTATCCGACCACAAATTATCCATGCACTACTACCGAAGATAATCGTGTATTCATTAGTATCACGACCATAAATTATCTATGCATTCTGACGAAAGATAATCGTGTATTCATTAGTATCACGACCACAAATTATCCATGCACTACTACTACCAAAGATAATTGTGTATTCATTAGTATCACGACCACAAATTATCCATGCACTACGACGAAAGATAATCGTGTTTTCAATTACGGTTATGATTATACCGAACAATCCCTGGTCATAATCATACCAAGTCCATCTATGCACTACAGGCCACAGATGACTTTCAACATAATATAAACATGAGGATAATGATATAAAGAATCAATCAAATGAGATAAAGGATAAATATTAAACATTTATAATATAATTTATCCAGATTCAAGAATATCCCCATGTTATCAATCACTTAATAATCTTATAATCTAATATCATTAATATTATAACAATATTTTAATCACTTCTTAAATTTATAAACAATTTATTTCAATTGTTTACGCTTTACCATATAATGCATTTAATCATTCAAAAATGCCATACTCATAAGATATCATCACTAATGATCAAATCCTCATCAAAAAAAAAATATTCATATATTCTATATATAGGATTCTCTAGCCATAAAATCATATTTTCAACTTTGTTACTTCACATAACATATTTAACTCATATGTTCAGTAACTAAACTATTTTAATGAAAAATACCAAATCAGTCCCAAAATATTTCTTTTCTGGAATTTAGCATAATATAGTCCCATAATGAAAATATATTTTTTCGAATTTTTAAAATTCATTTACTATTTTTCAAAATCAATTTCTAATTAATTCCTTAAGAAATTAGCTACCTCAAGTTTAACTCCAAAATTCCCAAATCTTGGCAGGACCTTACACATGTTAACGTGAGCTTCTAGTTTAAATTTCATGGTCATCGGAGTTATAGAACTCCGGTTATAGCATTTTTTGTCGGAAAAACCTAAATATTAAAATAGTCATAACTTGCTCATTTTAAGTAAGAATGAGCTCATTTTTGGACAGGAAGTACTTTATACCATATACCTTCATGTCCCAAAAGGCCAGAATTTTCTCATAATTTAAGTGGCCAAAACAGCCCTCTAAAATCATGGCGTGAACTTTTTCGGTTTTTGCAGCTTTGCACTCCTTTGCTAAAATCAGTCCACACAAAAATCTACAACACCTTTTCCAGTAATTCCACTTGGATTAGTTAGGTAACTCATAGATCTAATTCTAGGACTTTACCACACTCAAAAATTCAAAATATTATAGGAGATATGGTTAATTGAATTTCATGTTACTTTTTTCACCAAAATCTGATTTTCAACTCTTTGTGATTTCTAAGAAATTTTCATGTTTTCTCATAATAACCAACATAACTCATTATAACACTTACTAATACCACGTATACCCATGATTTTCATTAGTCCAATGCTTTTATTATGACTTTCATCATAATCCACGTAAACAGATCCTTTTAGTTGAAGAAATATTTGAGGGTTTAAGAAATGGGTTTTTGTACTGGGGTCAATACAAAATTCGATTTCACGTTCTAGGGTAGGCTAGGAAGTCTTCAAGAATACACCAAGAAATTTATTAATGATAGAAATATCATTCAAAATCTATTACTCTCGTCCAAGACTTGGATAATACGTCACATTAATACCAATGTGACTTCTATCCCTTAACTGGATATACACCTCACAATGATGCCTATCAACTTGCCATCTTCGATCATGACGTCGCCTACAAAAAAGTCAAAGCTTGATGCATTCCACACAAGGAAGTCAACAACAAAAGGATCGAGCTCTTTACTTATGGCGATATGACAATGATTGACTTTAGTGGTTTGGTTACTTTGAATTAAATATAACGAGTTGGTTAGGAATATAAAAGCTAACAACCTTACAAAAAATAACAGTAGTTAATCAATCGTTTTCAAAAATTACCTCAAAGTCAAGTATTTTCAAAGAGATAAGATCGTGAAAGTGTTTATTTGAAACAACAAGATTAATAAACGATGGAGGTAACGAAGGTTTCTCCCAAGCGAAGTTTCAATAGATAAATCAAAGTCTAATTTTTTTTTCTTGAGTCAAATTTAAACATTGAACACAACTAGGTAGAATAAAAGAGTGGGTAGAATCGGGTATCTAACACGGTATAGACTTATGAGAGCTTATGATTAACTTACCCGTGATAATTTTATTCGGGTTCCTCGTCACGAGAAAAAAAACTCTCTCTTAAACTCTAGAAGCTTTGGTTTATGCAGGGGATGACCTTTGGTGCCTCCATCTAGTTGAATTTGTCTTGATGAAATGACAAAATCGAGCTAAGTGACCTTCTCTTCCACAATTATAACATGCTTTGAATGACATGGCACAGTTAGGATGATGTGTCCCTCTCCTCGCATTTGAAGAATATGATAGGTGGTCTTTCTCCTTCCTTAACAACGGGTCTTTGATGCTTGATGTCTTTCCATCATTGTTGAATTTCCTCTTCTTGAAATTTCCATTCCTATTATTTTGACCATGGTTACCACCGAAATGATAATTTCCCCGATGGTTATCGTTGTTCCGATGGTAGTTGCCCCCGATGCGATTATTATTGTGGTTGGTCGTTACCTTTTGGTTGTCTTGACTCATTATCGCTCTCCAATAACTCGAGCCTATTCACAATATCCGAATACAAACAAAGTTTATGAGAAATTAGGTATTGATGTATATCGGGTTTGAACCCTCTTAAAAACATTAGCGTCATTCGCTCCTCATTATCGACCAAATGGGATCTGAAACCAAGATAACTTTCGGCAAACTTAGCCTCATCTTGTGACACGGTCGTATTATTTTGCTCGACGATAAACTCCACCTCCTTCACGTGACGAATACTTTCGGGAAAGTACTTGTCGTTGAACAACTCTTGGAACTTCTCCAAAGACATCTTGAGTATGTCGATGCAGAGTGCGTTTACTGATTCCCACCGATGTCTCCTTTCTTGGCATAACGTAAAGGTGGCAAATAGAACCTTTTGCTCCTCTGAGCATCCCAAGACATCAAATATCTTGGTGATATGCTTTAACCACGTCTCGCCTTATGTGGTTACGCTTTCCCAAAAACTCCGGTGGTCCCAGCTCCTTGAACTACTTAGCGGTGGCCACCGTGGTAGGTTGCCATTATTTTCACTGCTTTATGAGCAGGGGAGCCTTCTTCGTGCGATGTTGCATGAATTCTAAAAACTCCTAAGCGTCAAATGTCGTTCGTCATTTGATCGGTGTTGTTGTTTACGGGAGGATTATCGCCATCTGTACTGCACATTATCCTGATTATTGATCATGGAAACTTCAGCGGTCTCACAATCCATTGCTTATCTCAACAATTTCGGGATGCCATTTTCAAATCTTGCTTACAAAACAAGGGTTAATTAACATGTCACATATTATCCCTATACACCTTGGCCAGGCCAATTAAATACCAAATAAACTTAGGTAGGTCATACTAGTGAAGAATTTCCGTCTCCCCCTTCCTAGTTCTTATCTCACATCTTAGCCGAGGATCATATCCTAAGCTACGATACCAATTGTGGCGCCCCAAAAATTAGGTATCGTCACCCATCTTGGGTCGCCACTTACATGGTACATAAATTCAAATACAAACTTAATTATACATCATGGTATAACATACGACAATACATAAGCGAGAGTTCTAATAGGAATATTGTCATTTAGACAATATCCATACTCAAAGAGTCCTCATTACATTTATTGTCACACTATTTAACGAGAATAGTGAGGACTACTAATGCTATCTTGGGACCATCACTCTTTTCCCAGGCTGCGTCCCGGCTATATTCTCATTTCACGAAGAAACGGTGAAAAGAAATGGTGAGCTCAACTAGCCCAGATGAAATATTATGACTAAGATAATGCGAGAATAAATTATCATTAGCCTTGACGATGTTAAGCGATAAAATACAATAGACAACCGGTTTAAGCTGCGGTGAATATCGATCCATTAAAAAAGTCAGTAGAAAATAAAGTCCACTATCTTTTAGGTTTTAAAAGGTTTTCATCAATTTTATCACTAAGACTCGGTTTAATGAATAAACCACAATATCTAATCATCCATGTACCACGGTCGAGGATTTTCATCAAATTATCAATGATGGTGCGACTATCTTGAATCACCCACGGTCATAATCATACCAAAAACTATCCATCAACTGCATTACATGCCACTAAGGACTTTTGTCACATCATTTATATCAAGTCGTGATTATCTTAGAATGAACCACAGTGGTAATCATACTAAGTTCATCTATGCTGCGTAAGCGAAGATAACTTTCAACATAATATAAACATGAGGATGATGACAATGATATAAAAATTCAATAAAACAAGTTCAAGAATTAATTTCTCTAGGATTTATTAACGTCAAAATTGTCAACAAGATCTTGTTTTGTAGAGTAAAATTCAAGAATGATCGGAAGAATATTTCCATGAAAAGATCTTTGGATGAAACCATGAATATCAAGGATATTCTACTAATTTCATGGAGTATAAAGTCAAAGTTTTAACTTATTTGGGTATGATAAAGAATGGAATAACAAAAGAAATCACCGTGCATGCGGTACTTGCGCAGAGGCGAGTTATTCAACGAGAATAATAATAACGAAACCAGTCGGTGAAATTCACAAAATAGGATGATCCAACAGAATAATAAATCTTTGAATAATAATAAACAATGGAACCGAATCCGGGTGTAAAACACACGACGGATATTCCAACGAGAATAATAAATGCGGAATAATAAACAATGGAACCCGTCCGGTGTAAAACACATGAACGAGGATATTCCAATGAGAATAATAAAGAATGGAATAATAGAAGAAATCACCAAGTATAGGGGATTTAGCATATCTGATTATTCAATGAGAATAAATAAGAATGGAATAATATAAGGATTTCACCAAGTATAGGGTATCTTGGCGTATCTGAGGGTTATGTATAGGGTATACCACTTTTTACGGAGTTATTCAAATGCGAATAATAATGAATGGAATAACGAAGTTCTCTTCATGAATAAGAAAGAATAAAACCCACTTACAGTTGAACAAATAATATCCCTTACTAGTAAAAGACCTTTGGATATCAAAGTAGTGAAGTGCGAATACTCTTCTTCTTCTTTATCTCTATAGATTTTCTCTCTATAAGCTCTCTACATAATTTCTCTCTCTAGAGTTTGATTGAATTAAGTAAGAAAATAATGAAGGAATGAGCTTCTATTTATAGGAAAATAGAATGCATAGTAATTAATCCATGAGCGGTCCAGATTGATTTACTTTTAATCGACGGTCCATATTTAAAAGCAAAATCTTTTAAATAAAATATCATATATTCTATTTATATAAAAATATTTTACTATCTGAACATTTATGCAATACTATCTGAAACACTTTATGCAACACTATACATATCGTAGTAAAATATAATATATTACATTTATAGAATAACTTTAATAAAGTATTACATTTTATATAAAAGATGTTTACATTTTATTACGTTAATAATACTGAATAAAACAAAACGTCGTTATCATTATAATAATTCATATTATTAATCGACAATAATGGAATCAAACTGTGTGACTTCTCATAAGCATCGATAATCAATACTGGTGTCTTTCTTATCTGACCACAGCGTATTCTTTGTACTTTACTACTGAGTAGTTCAATGATATCAACGGTAAAACTTCCAGTTATTTCAATAAAATATTTTTGTCGTTTTCTCGATCAAAATGAATGAATTACATTATGGGGTCCACCAATGATTGGTAGTTATACGAATATTCCTGCTTAAATCGAATATTCCCCAGAGCCAATCGAATATAATATAACCACTTGCATATTTTGCAAAATTTATAAATACTACCCACATTATAATATTATCTCAAATTCACACCATAATATTAAAAATTATTTAGACAAAATTTAAATCTTTATTGATAAAATCTGGGGTCTCTCATGATAGTGGTCTTTGACATGAATTGTATCGAGAAGGGTTAATTCCTACTAAATACTTCGAGAAAACCACTCGATCTTTAACCAATCTGAGTAGAAACACCATGAATATTAAATACAAGATACAGAAGCCTTAATCATAATCAAGGTTTATGTTTACCTACTTCTTTTGTCCTTATCAAGTAATATGAATCAAAGTATCATATTAGGCACCCCTTTCTTATGTCTTTTAATGCCTATTTCAAAAATAGATACTTTAGAATTATTACCACTCTTAACAATGACATATTGTTTTTGAATTCATAATGAACCTTATACAAAAAGAGTTAAATCAAGTTAAGCACATGATTTATTCTAAAGAAAAAAGCAGTTAATTTTATTCAAAAGAAATAAAATTTCTTACTACTGAAACAGAGAATTTTACAACCTTCTTTACTGGGACAAGATAAAATTTATCTACAAAACTCCAACCTTCTTTCTGAACAAGTGTAAAATTTATCTACAAAACTCTCATGTTGAAATGCATGGTGATGTCCCAAATGCTTTTTGGAGCAGGGAAGAAGCATATTATTTCTCTTCTATATGTCCCTAATTACAATGAGAAAAATATTCCTACTAAGTCTCGAACTGAGTCAAATGAAAAGGAATATTTACTTCTTTGCAAAACTAAAATTGAGTCCATTAAGCGAGAAAAATTTGATAAAACCTAGTACTTCTCCACAGGGTTATACGACTTTTTATGTCAATAAAAATTCAGAAATTGAGCGAGGAACTCTGAGACTCGTTATTAATTATAAACAAACAATGAAGCCCTTGATGGATTAGATATCCATCCGAATAAAAAGGACCTTCTTGACAGACTTCATGATGCCACTTTTTCTCTAAATTTGACATGAAATCGAGGATTTTGGCAAATACAAATTAGAAAACGGGATACTTATAAAAGCTGCTTTTACGGTACCCTTTGGTCATTATGAATGGAATGTTCTTCCATTTGGTGTCAAAATGGACCTTTACGAATTCCAACATATCATGAATGATATTTTTAATCCCTTTACTTGAATTTATTATACATTATATTGATGATGTTTTAATTTTCTCTTCATCCATAGACCGGACATATTAAATATTTAAATATTTTAAAAATGTTATCATAAAAAATGGTTTGGTAGTTTACGCCCTAAAATGAAACTTTTCGAAACTAAAATCAATTCCTTGGACATAATATTTTCAATGGAACTATAATTCCAATTGACGGATGTATCAAATTTGCATCTAAATTTCGAGGGCGAAATTAAAGGTATTAACTTATTGCAAAGATTTTTGGGAAGTCTTAATTATATTCGAGATTTTTACCCAAATCTTTCCCGAATCTTCTATTACAGTATACTCGATTCTGAAAAAAATCCTTTACCTTGGACTAATAAACATCTTTGAAGCGATAATAAAAATCAAAACCGAGGTTAAGCAGATACCTTGTCTTTCCTACTAGAATCCTGATTGGAAAAAGATTGTTCAAACCGATGCTTACGACACGGGATATGGTGGGATTTTAAAAGCAATTTAATCTAACGATAAAAGAAGATCTTGTCCGCTTTACTTGAGGAACTTGGAAAGGACCCTCTTTAAATTATCCTACTATAAAGAAGGAATGCCTTTCAATTGTTAAATGTGTTTTAAAATTTCGGATGATCTTTTGAATCGACACTTTTTAATCAGAGTTGATTGCTTTCGGTACCAAAGCAGATATTTAAAAAGATGTTGAATTTAGCATCTAAGCGGATATTTGCAACTTTGGCGAGTACTTTATCCGTATTTGACTTTGATATTGAGTATATCAAAGGAAAAGCAAATTTTTACGAGATTTTCTAACGAGAATATTTGCGGGAATGACCGATGAAAGCGTGGCCGCGATCGGTAGTAGAAAATTTGAGCTAATTATCTTATCTGAAATTCCGTCCTTGAATACTCAATCCGGCATTTCTTGACTTCTTCTAGCCAACCAGCGATAAAGGATGTTCTATTATTACCCGAGCGGTATATTCCCAACACAAATCTGGAAGAAAGCAGTATTGATCATTGAGCGGAATGATGAGAAATGGATGAAAGATCCATGGGAGATAAAGAGCGTTATTTAACGACTCAACAGTCTCCTCCGTTTTTAATCGATGTCGCTATGTTTATGAGCAAATTATCCTTGAAAGCGACATCCATGGACATTAAGCACACGCTTCATGATCCATCAAAATCAACTAGTCCAATCCAATACGATAAAATAACCGTCGAGAGCATCATACCTCTCTTGCTAATTGGGGTATTAATCCCCATACTACCCGAACCATTGAATCTAGTCACACACAGCGAAAAACCGGAATCTGACTATTGGGATTATATTGATTCCTTCACACAAGTATTTTATTATCGAATCCAATTCATAATCATAGTTGGTTTATCCGTATATCATCTGATGTTCTAAAAACGCGAAATTCCCAATGGTTTTTCGTTTGGTGGGATAAATTTGGAATCACTCTTGAAACCTCACTGAATCCGTTCAAACGACATTCAAAAGAATGGCAAGTAGTTTATGCCCATATACCGATAAAAAAAGATTTGTTAATGCTTAAATTAACGGCCCATTTCATAATTCGTTTCGATATTCCTTGGATATGGAAATGGGATTTCCAATGTGACTATCGAAATAAAATTCCCGTCTTAAAAGGGTATTTTTACCAAATGGTGGGATAAAGGACTTAATCCCACTTTGCGAAACTTCTCAAATCCATAGAAAATCATACTCGAGGCTTGTTTAGATGTTATACCTCAAAGCCTTCCACGACACCGATCGATCCTTTTATCAAAATCCAAGCGGACTTAAAACAGAAGTTTCCAAATCTAACTGGCCCCGAACTCATAGTTAAAACCATGGATTATATGAAAACACAATTCCTACAGTCTCTAGTCCAAGATGATGTTTCTATGAAAACAGTTAGCGATGATGAATCTGAACAGGATGACAACCAATTCAACGTCTTAGCCGAAAAGTCGAAGCACCGGAACCTACCATGGGAGACTTTTGGGATTCTCTCACTTCAATGATTTCTGAGAAAATGACACAGGACAAAAAAGGAAAAGGAAAGTCATAAAGTCATTCCACTACATCATCAATAATCAGAAGAAAACAAGTACAGTGTTCCCACCAGCAACGATGCATATCCAATTACCTCTCTATTATCGGAAGTGACCCCACACATCCACTCTGATATTCCCACTTTGCCGACAGCTTGTCTCTTATCCTCCACTTCCTACGGCTAAGGGATAAAGAAGAAAAGATAAGGATTACTGTCCGACTCCACCATCTAGGACACGTCTGATCCTTTCTCTCCTTCTCTTTTGTATAAATAAGGGAGACCTCACCCTTGTTGAGGCAGAACTTTTTTAGAATTTTCCTTTGTATTCTCTTTGTACCTCTCTCTGTAAAATACTTGATAAATATATAAATCTGAAGTTTGAAGATATCCAAGACTCTTCTGTAAGTCCTAATTATTGCTTCTGTTAATTATTATGTTTCCTTACTTGAACTTTTAGATTATCATCTTGAGAATAATAATCGATACAAAACAAACATATCAATCAAGCATCGATAATCATAATCGTTCTTACTTCTTAGAAACGGTTTTATATATCTGAACATTATATTGTCTTAACAAAACTACCATACGAGGAAGAAACCTGTCGACTCATAGTTTTGGGTAGAACCCCTACCCCCTAATCTACAGTAATTTCATGAGATCATATATGTGGTAATTTATCTGTAAAGATATATTTAATATGTCTTTAAACATTCATGCCATCTTACTAGATGAGATATATTAAGATTGATTTCTGATTAAGTGGAACGTCACCCAAGTCGTGTTTTAGGACTTTGCCTTTAGCCGTGTTATGGCGTGGTGGCTTTTATCCTATATAAATCATTGACAGACGTGCTTAATTTATATCTATCTTTGATCCTCCCCCTCCTTTGGTATCAGAGCCATGTTAAGTTTATTGACATATTAATGAATATATTACTCATAAATTATGCATATATGATCAATTTAAAAAATGACTGATTTTTCCACCTCATCTGTAACAACAGTAGCCAATACTTCAACTTCTACTTTGGAAGCAACTGAACTTATTGCCTACCAGGATGTTAAGGAAGCCCTTGACAAATGGACCCTTCCTAAAATCAAACCAGAAACTATTTATAAAATTGGAACCTTTGATTTTATCGTGAAAAGAATTATTAAAACCTTTGAACATCTTTGTTCCTTTTACGAAATAATGATGAAATATTATATTTATTGCATGTTGAAGATTTATATCCCTTTTTGCAAAAATATAAATATGTTCATATAGGACTTGTCCAAGTAGCTTTTAAACCTTTGACTTTACTTGGTCAAAATACCAGTATTCAATGCACACTTAGAGATGGTAGGTGTCTCAACGGGAAAGCCTCCTTATGGGTGCTATTGAAACTAGTCTTCTTCGTGGACCAGTTTATTTTAATATTTATCCGAACTTAAAGCGTTGCTTTAGCGATAATAATTTGTCAAAAGTTTTAGAAATGAGAATTATATCTCATGGCTATGAGTATCTACCGATCTCCCCTTTTGCCATATTATTAAGTATTCATCTTAAAGTATTAACTACTTTAAATCTCTATATCGAGAAACAAAGCCAACAAGGACATCTTGTCTGGTGACACACTAATCTTTTTAGCGATCAGTGGCTATTCCCGAATGATCCCTTGGGAAGAAATAACTTTCCCAAAGCAATGGCGATTCTTAACGCCGTTTCAACCGGACCTATAATTAGACAATCTATTGAAGATGTTGTCCAAACCAAATTAATGGAAATGTTTATTTAAAATTTCAAAGACCTTTTACCCAAGTTTGATTCATTAATAATGTTCCTTATAATATTGATCTCCACTGAATCTTACAGGCAGATGCGTATTCGAATTCTCTTAGAATCTATTTTTCAAGAGTCTAAAAATCCCAATGAATGAAGTCATCAAAAATGAAGACTTAATCGGAGGAATTCATATTTACGAAAATCAAATACCTCATGGTATATATGAAACAAATACTCAAAATGAAGACCTTATAGTCCAACCTTTAGTGATATGAATTTTGAATGTTAATGGATTTTTCTCCAAAAAGTAAAATTAATCGATATTTAAACCAGAGTTCATGCGGGATAAATACCGAATTTTAGAAATTGGTATTTCAAGAATCATAATAATGATAAATTAGCGAAATAAAATCTTATTTTATACTTATCTCGAACAAGAACCAATGTATTTTATCATTTGTTAAATGGTATTATGATTTTGCTTCTAAATCGGACCTTTACAATGAAAGTCAACTAAATGTGTTGGCGGGGAATCCAAAAGGGCTGGATTACCACTAATGGTAGTGTTATCCAATCTATCCATCCACCTCCTAAGTCCCTTGAACTTAGCTCAGGTAATGAAAATCTGAAACCTTTGGTTATTAATCCGTATGTTGATATTCTTGAAATACCCGTCAACATGATGATGTTAAAATAAAAGACATTTTACCCTTATCTAAATGAATAATTATACAAATTTATTCCTTCAAATTGTAGGAAAAGCAGTTAACCGGATAATGAGAACAAATTCATCGTATTAATGATAATTGTCAAGTTACTCCTCGAAGCTTGATCTTGACGGCATGTAATTAAACCACCCTTAGAAGTTAGTAATTTTAAAATGAAATCTTCTAAATCCGATAATGAGTTCATTGATAATCTTTTAAATAAAATGAAAGATTTAAACCTTACTCCTGCTTCCACGTCCCAGATCAATATAATGTCTGGACAGCCTCTTCACAAACCAGTAATGCTAATACTGATAATGAAGAAGATTTCGATTCCTTTTCTCCCATTAATATTTTGGAAATCCAAAATAATTTTCAGGAAATTCAAAATATTAATAAAACTACTTACAGTAAAAAACCCATAAATCGTATGGCTTTATCTGGACCTAGTAGGTATTATTACCTGAACTACTCCTCGGGGATATTACGTATGAAGAAGACTTTCTTCATTCTCAAAAAATCTTACCATGGAAAAACCATTTATGAATGGAATATTGATGGCAAGATAGAATATCAAATATTCAAACCATCCATCATATCATGATGTATGCGACTTTCGTAAGCAAATGATAATCTTGATCACCGGATCTGCCGTTTCTTAGTTAATGGCTTCACCCCTAAGCATCCTTAAAGGATGGTGGGATAATATCTTAAATGATAAGCAGAGAATGAAGTTCTTCAAGCCTCTGAAAAAAAATTGATCCTCATTCTTGAGACTTCTAACCGGGAAGGAAGGCGGCTTGTTACACTTTAGTTCAGCGGTCCTCCACCATTTTGTTGGACCGGGACTTATGAATACTGATAGGAGTAGAGAACTTTTACAGATACCAAAGGAGGTGGAGGATCAAAGATAGATATAAATTAAGCACGTCTGTCAATGATTTATATAGGATAAAAGCCACCTCTATCACAGGAACAGCTGGTTGTCATAATTATGATTCTATAATATTATTTGTGAATAATCAATTATTGATTTATATGATAAGGAAATATTTATTTTATATAAATAATGGATTTATTTATTTTATGTGGTTATAATTGAAGGAGTAAATGTTGAGGTGTTTTATCTATATTTTTTTTTCGAATGGAGGTATTAAAAATAAAATCAATACTTTTACGATATATTAAGTGAGTTATAATTTTAATCCGACCGTTGGATCGTTGTGATTTTTGGATATGTTGTACATATATAAGTTGGGTATATGTTTACAAATTTTGAACCGTTAAAAATGAACGAATGATTTGTTATGAATTTTAAGAGGTTACTGCTTCGGAAATTAGGGTTATAAATGGTTTTGGTGGAAAATTCTAGAATTGAGTGGGCCCCACATGTGGTTGGTGAAAAAATGTGCTGAATTTTATTTCAAATGTGGTGGGTTGCAATAGTAGCGGTAAAGCCATCATCGGTGGCGAATCGAATGCCTTGGTCTTATCGTTTTCATTTTCATAAAAAGGATTTAAGTTAGAATTGAAAATCACACCCGAAACATAAGCTTTCTCTCTTTCTCTCTATTTATTAAGCGTATTTTGTGAGTATTTAGATACTTTGAGAGTTTCTATTCGATCTAAGTTTTATTCAAGATAACGTCAGACTTTTCATTACGAAAATCTTCGCTTCTTTGAGGTAAGGATATTATTTTCTTCTTAAATGATATTATTTTCTTGATATCATTATCTTGAAATATTGGTGAACTTTTTAATCAAATTTAGAACTTGTTGTGTAAAGGTTACTATTCACGTATCGACACTATTCACCAAAAAATAAAATTTTCCTTTTTGTCCAAGATGACTATTTTGGCTACTATCTTTGATTGTATCCATGTTTTGATCGTTATTTATGAATTTTGCTTCAAAATCGGTTATTATGAATTATTATTGATCTTGGATAAACTGTTATACGAATCGCTAATATTTGTCCTTCTATCTCATTTGGATTCGTTCTTAAAAATGTTTTCATCATTCTCGGTCCTTAATGATGATATTATTAAATATATTTGGCTTTGTAGTGCAAAGATGAATGATTAATCGATGAATATCTTTGGCCATAATAGTGCAAAAGATGAGCAGTGTTGAGATGAACATGACCATTTGGTCATACTGAATGAATATCTTTGGCACAGTGTGGTGCAAAGATGATTAAAGATGTATATTGATTGTTGTTACGAGGATAAAATATTGATGATGGACTTTTAAATCTTAGAAGTTAGTAGAATTCATTCTCTACGTGACTCTTGAATGGATGTGTTGTTTCATTGTATTTGTTGATCTAAAACTTGTTGTCTATTATATTTTATCGATTTTCCTGTTGAAGACTAAAGATAATTTGTTTTATATTATATTAGTTATAATATTCTTTACTGGGCTAGTTAAACTCACCCTTTTCCTTTTTGTTCCATTTTTTTTCTCAGGAGGTGAAAACATAGCAGGATCGAGTCGAGGTATGGAGTGATGGTTTTAGGAAGATGTTTAGTTGTCATCACTATTTCTGTAAAATAGTGTATGAATAATTGTATTGAGGACTTATTTGGGTGTGGATATTGTCTAGAAGACAATATTTTGTATTTAAACTCACAGTTGTGTCGTTGTATTTTTCACGACATTTGTATTATTGAAGTTGTAGTTTGCTTTCTATACCATGTATGTTGGCAACTCAAAATGGGTGTTATATACCTATTTTGGGGGCGTCACAGTTGGTATCAAAGCTTAGGGATATAATTCCTACGGCGGAGATCGAGAATAGAACTTGGAGGAGAGATAAGTAAATCCTTCACTAGTGTGTCCTAACTAAGCTTATTTGTTGGTTGGTCATAATATAGGGATTTTATGTGATATGTTAATTTGTCTAATTAACCATTGTTTTATGGCGATGTTAGAATGGTTGCTTTGAAGCGTTAACAATGGAGTGTACGAGGCTGTGGAGCAACCTTTAGTCGCGAAACCGGAGAGCGATGCAAGACAAAGAGGCAATATTCCTCGTGTAAATAACGTTAATGAAAAAACGATGAATGATGGAATGTTTAGGAGCTTTTTAGGTTCATGCAAAATCGACGAGGAGACTTCGTGTGCAAAATACGGGTGGAAATGATGGCAATCGCGATCTATCACGACCAAGCGATTCAAGTAGGCAGGGACCACCAAATTTCGGGAAAGCCCGATCCGATTAAAAGCGAAAACATGGGTCAAGCAAATTACCAAGATATTCGATGTCTTGGGGTGCGCGGAGAACGAAGGTTCCATTCGCCCACCTTTATGTTACGTGGAGAGCGGTATTCTTGGTGGGAATCCGTGAAGCGTACTCGACCACCGCTTAACATGTCTTGGGAAAGATTTGAAATTGTTCAATGACAAGTACTTTCCGAAAAGTATTAAATCATATGAAAGAGGTAGAGTTTATTAGACTCGAGCGAACAACATGATGGTGTCTCGATGCGAGGCAAAGTTCGCGAGCTATCGAGTTTGCACCTCATTTGGTGGAGAATGAGGAGCGTGTGGCGGATGTTTCTAAGAGGTCTAAAACACGAGATTAAATCAATACCTTATATCTCATAAATTTTCTCTGTATTCGGATGTTGTCAATGGGCTCAATTATTAGAAGCGAGACAATGATGAGTACACTCAACCGAGGGATCCTGACCGGTCATCTGGGTGGCGGCCTCTCATCCAGACGATGATAACCAAATGAGGAGGGAAGAATACGGATAAAGCGGTAACCACTCGGTGGTAATTGTGGCCATGATAATAGAAGAGGTGAGTTTATTGGAAATTTCAAAGAGGAGATTCAATAATGGCGGAAGACATCGGTAGCAACACCGGCATCAATTGTTGTTGGGGAGGAAACGACCACTTGGTCGTTAATGTTACAAATCTGGGGAAAGAGGGACATATCATTAAAGCGCCCACAACAATCCAAGGTATGTTACAAGCTGTGGAAAGGAGGGCATATAGCGAGAGTGTTCTTAGAGCAAAACCAAGTTCAATGGGATGGTGACTCCAAAAGCTGTCTTGGATAAGTCGAAATCAACGATTCTGGAAGAAGCGTTTAGTCGTGGTGGCCAAAAACGTGAGGAACCCAACGTGGTGATCACGGGTAAGCTAATCTTGAATTCTTGCGAAGTTTATACCTTACTAGAATCTTTGGTTCTACCCATTCTTTTATCTCTCCTGCTTGTGCTCAACGTTTAAACTTGACTCCGGAGAAATTGGATTTTAACTTATCTGTTGAAACTTCGTTGGGTGAAACCTTCGTTACATCTACAATTTATAAATCTTGCTTAATCCAAGTTGGCACAATCACATTTACTGTTGATCTTATCTCTTTAAAGATACTTGCTTTTGATGTGATTTTAGGAATTGATTAGTTAACCACTCATCATTACCAAAATTGATTGTTTTACGTAAGGTTGTTAGTTTTCATATTCCTAACCAACTTTGTCATACAATTCAAACAACTAAACCATTAAAATCGATCACTTATCATATCAAGCTACAAAAGCTATTCGTTTATTGCAAAATGGTTGCCAAGCTTTCTTAGCCCATATTATGGATTTGAATAAAGGCAAATCGATTTGGACAATATTTACATTGTTAGAGAATTTCGATGTATTTCTGAAGAACTTCCCTGGCTCTACCCCGAGCGTGATGTTGAATTCTTTATTGACCTTGAGCAAGATACAAAGCACATTTCTAAACCCCATATCGAATGGCTCTATTGAACTTGAGGAGTTAAAAGTCCAACTCTGAGAATTATTAGACATCGGTTTCATTCGTCCCTAATCGTCTCCTTGGGGAGCTCTGTTTTATTCAGTAAAAGAAAAAAAGCGGGAATATTCGACTTTGTATTGACTCTGAGGGAATTGAACCATGTCACCATCGAAGAATAGGTATCCGCCACCTCGCATTGATGACATGTTCGACCCGATTCTGAAGGAGCACAATTCTTTTCAAAGATCGATCTTAGTTACGGATACCATCATTTGAAGATTAAAAGCGAGGATATTCAAAAGACTGCCTAGGACTCGTGTACGGGCATTATGAATTCTTAGTCATGTCTTTTGGATTGACTAATGCTCTCTTTTTTTCATGGATATGATGAACCAAGTATTCAAGAATATTTGGATCGATTCGTTGTTATCTTTATTGATGACATCCTCATCTATTCAAAAGTAAAGATCATGAGCATCATTTGAAGGCGATGCTTGAAAGAATTCATAAAAACAAGCTTTATGCCAAGTGAAGAAATGCGAGTTACGACTTAAGGAAGTAGCATTCCTTAGGCGTGGTGTCGAAAACATGGAGTATCTGTTTGCCGGCGAAGATTGAAGCAATACAAAGTTAGAAGCAATAGAAGTCGATGGCCAAGAAATCTGCGACTTTACGGGCTTAGTTGGTTATTATCGGAGATTAGTGGAAGGATTTTCTTGAATCGCTACTCGTTAACTCAAATGACTCGGAAAGATACAAAATTAAGTATGGGCGAGAAATGCGAGGAAGAGCTTCCAAGAGCTCAAGAGGAGACTCATTTAAGCACTGTTACGCAATACTATCTGGTTCGGATGGATTTGTTATATCTGACGATGCTTGAAGCAAAGGATTAGGATGTGTTCTCATGCAACATAGGAAAGTCATAGCCTATGCCTCATGACAACTCAAAAGAATATGAGAGGAATTATCCTACTGGCATGATTTGGAGTTAGCGGCCGGATCGTCGTCGTGTTGAAGATATGGAGACACTTACTTGTATGGAGAGAGAAGTGGAGATTTATACGGACCATAAAAGCCTCAAATATTTCTTCACCCAAAAAGAACTCAACATGCGGCAGCGACGTTGACTTAATCTATTGAAGATTACGATCACACTATTCATATCATCACCGGAAGGCTGAGCGTAGTAATGGTGACGCATTGAGTAGAAGATCGTATCTGAAAGTCTGAGTGCAATATTATCAACATGAAAGGCCCATTTGTATGACTTACAAAGGATGGAAATAGAATTAAAGACTCTAGGTCCCATGTGATGATGGCAAATATCACGAGTAGAAGCAGACTTTAATTGATAAAGTTAAAAGTTGCTCGAACTACTGGACACAGGGGTACGTCTGAATGAAGAAGAAAGTGCAAGAAGGTGCTATTCGAAGAAAGAATTGATGAAGAAGAATACTTGATTCAACTCTGAACTTTGCGTTCATAACGATTACGAATTGAAGCATAAAATCATGATGGAGGCACAACACCCATTTGCAATCCATCACGAGAGTACCAAAATGTATCATGATATTGACGTACATTTTGGTGGAACAATATGAAGAGAGAGAGATCGCGAGTTTATCTCGAGGTGTTTAACTTGTCAACGTGTAAAGTAGAGCATCAAGTACCAAAGGTCCATTGCAACCACTTGAGATTCCTGGAATGGAAGTGGGAACACATTACTATGGATTTCGTTACGGGTCTTCCCAGGGTTTCTCAAGGTATAGATGCGATTTGGTTTATTGTTGATAGATTAACCAAGTCTACTTATTTCTTGCATATACGTGAAACGTATTCCCTTGAACGTCTTGCTCGTATGTACGTAAATTAGATTGTGAGATTGCATGGCATGCCCAAGATCAAAGTTTCGGATCGTGACCCAAGATTCACTTCACGATTTTGGGTTAGCTTCTGCGAGAAAACTATGAAGCACGAATTTATTGATTCGTCATACCATCCTCAAACAGACGGACAATCAGAGAGGACTATTCAAACTCTTGAAGATCTATTAAGACTCTATGTCCTAGATTTCATAGAAAGTTGGGATAAGTACTTGCCACTGGTGGAATTCTCCTACAACAACAGTTATCAAGCAAGTATAGGCATGTCTCCATTTGAAAGTATTTGTATGAATGAGCGTTTACGTTCTCGAAGATCTTTGGGACGAGGTAGGTGAAGCAACTTTGTTGGGACTGAATTTGTACGCATATTCTGAAAAAGATCCAAATGATTAGACAACGTTTCAAACCTCACGGGATCGATAAAAAAAGAGTTATCTTTGATCTTCATTTAGAAAGGTTGTGGAATTTAATATTGGAGATCATGTCTTTGTTACGTATTGCTCCATGGAAGGGAGTTATAAGATTTGGGAAGAGAGAAAACTCAATCCAGAGGATTTGTTGGTCCATTTGAGATTCTTGACCGAATAGGAAATGTGGCTATAGACTCGCGTTACCTCCAAGTATGTCTCGTGTTCCTGATGTTTTCCACATATCTATGCTTCAGTAAATATGTGAAAGACCCAAACCACATTATTGAGTTAGAACCGGATGAAATAGCTGAAGATTTAACGTATGAGGAGGTACCCGTTAAGATTTTGGATAGGAAAGAGCATGTCCTACGCACGATGGTTATACCACAAGTTAAGGTTTTGTGGAGAAACCATGCAATTGAGGAAATGACATAGGAGTTGGAATCGGAAATGAAAGCGAGGTACCCTCATCTTTTCGAAACACCAGGTACGTACGGTAATTTCGAGGACGAAATTTTATAAGGAGGGGAGGTTGTAAGACCCCAACTTATTATGAATAACATTGAATTTCCTCTATTTATTATCTTGAATTAATAAGGTGTTAATTTGATATAATACTTTGGTTATGGGTGAAATGTACAAATTTTGCAAAATAAAAAAGTGGTTATAAAAATATTCTTGTTGTCGGGGAATATTTGTGAGAACCCAGATTTTATGAATAAATATTAATTTCTCTTGAAATATATTTTTAAATATTATGGTGTGGATATAATATAATATTTTAGTTGTGGGTAATATTTATAAATTTTGCAAAGTACGCAAGTTGTTATATAATATTCAATTGGTCAGGGAATATTCGTTTTAACGGGGAATATTTTTTTTGTTTGGGAATAATCGTCTGCGGCAACACAATCATTGATGGACCCCTGGCGGAAGTATTGTAAGTAGTAAAAAAGCGAGAGAATTATCTTTTATAAAAATAACTACGGAGGTTTTACACGTTAATCTTTGTTGAACTACTCGGTAGTAAAAGAAATGCGATAATATCGCTGCGTAGTTGCATAGTAGCCTTAACGATATTGATTATTGATGCTTACGTAAAAGTCACTTTCGGTTTATACTCAATTATTGCTACGATGAATCTGTGCATCATATCTCTCGTATTATTGATTCGATTATTGTCACATGTATCATCTCCATTATATGATATCTTATTAGATCAATAATTGAGACGACAAAGTTATTCATAATATTAAATTGCAATATTTATAATGTCTAAAGTTACATCGAGGAGAGGTTTGGTCACTGAATTTGCGCCTGATAGGGAGAAATCCTTATTGGAAAGCACCATCTTTCCGGGAACGACACGGTTATTTAAATATTGTGAGTTATGATATTAATGATGAATGTTATTGAAATTGAAGTTGTGCTCGGAGTTGAATTTGGAGACGCGGACGTGATAATTGAGTCCGAAATGACGAAATTAGTAAAAATAGACTATAAACACAAAATTTTCCGATTTTTACTATTTTGTCAAAAAGTCAACAGTTGACTTTTTTGGGAAAAGTCAAACTTCGAAATTTCAAAATTTATATTTTTGATAAAAATAGTTTCATTATGTTGGAATTGTTTGTGTTAGTGAAAATCGATATTTGTTCCATGATAATTGATGTTTGGGGGTTATATTGATAACTCGGGTAATTTATTGGATAAATGAGCAATTAGTTGATACTAATTCACATGCTTATATAACTATTTATTCACATGTGTGTACTATTGAGTCACATTCATTTACTATTAGGGGAGTTGATGCAAGATTGATAATACTTGCATGACTAAGTTAAAAATGGAGGTATAGATGGAGGTCTTATCTTGTAATTCGCATTTTCACATGTCTAGAACTATTTGTTCACATGATTTACTATTAAATCACATGATTTACTATTAGGGGAGTTGGTGCAAGTTTGATAATACTTGGATGGCTGAATTAAAAATGAAAGAAAAGTTGGAGGTATTGTCTTTGTAATTTTTTCGAGCTCCAAAACGCAATTATTGAAACTATATTTTTACATAAATAGAAGCTCATTCTTCCTTCATTTCTCATCAATTCACTAAAGCTATAGGCGCTTATTATAGAAAGAAATTATAGAGAAGCTATAGAGAGAAAAATCTATAGAAGAAGAAAAGTATTCTGCTACTTCCTTTACTCTTATATCCTGTTTCTTTCAAAGGTAATAAGAGTGTAGCTGGGTCGAGCGGGGATAACAGGGGAATGAAACGATGGTCTATATATTGTTGAGGTTCTCCCTAAATAGGTGAAAGCGAACCCAACTTTAGAAGAGTGTTTTGTCACTATCATACAAGATGTCTAATGACATACTGATCTACGTGTTATCATAAAGACAGGGTTGTGCACATCCACTTGCTGAGTATATCTACGAGCACTACCTATATGATTTTAGAGTTTATTTGAAACATAATTTCCACTTTGAGACAGTGGAGATAGTTATATGCCAAGAGAAGACTCACCATTGGAAAGAAGATGATAGTAATCTTCTCGTGTTTCTTTGGGATCTATTGGGTCAACCAAGAATAATTCTATGGACATATGATATCTACCATAACCTAGAAGCATGGCCTCCCATGTACGAAGGTTTCATTGAGCACTTCCCAAAGATTTTAATTCCAAAAATAGTTTTTGACTATACTTTTATTTAAAGTACCATTGTAAGGTTATGGTCGAGGCACCATGAGATTCACATACATTGTATTAAAACTCATAGTTAATCGTGGTATTTCTACTACGCAGCAGTTCAACAGTTGTATAATTAAAGATTGTATTTGTATTCTGTACCATGTATTTGGCGACTCAAGATGGATGATGAATACCTAATTTTAGGGGCGTCACAGTTGGTGTCAAAGCTTAGGGATATGATCCCTGGCTGAGATGTGAGATAAGAACTAGGAGGGAGAGACAGGGAATTCCTTCGCTAGTATGACCTACCTAAGTTTATTTGCTATTTAATTGGTCACGTAGGAGTATAGGGATAATATGTGATATGATAATTAACCCTTGTTTTGTGACAGTGTTTGAAAATGGCATCTAAAAATGTTGAGATAAGAAATTGAGCAAAATAATATAACCATATCGCAGTACGAGGCTCAGCTTGCGGAGTTATCTCAGTTTGTATCCTATTTGGTCGATAATGAGGAGCGAATGACGCGAATGTTTCTAAGAGGTTTGAAACCCTATATACGTCAATACCTCATCCTCATGTTTATATTATGTTGAAAGTCATCGTGGCAGTAGTGCATAGATAGACTTGGTATGATTATGACCGAGGATTATTCAAGATAATCATACCGTAATGTTATAAATGATGTGGTAAAAGTCATCTTTGGCCGTAGTGCGTAGATGGACTTGGTATGATTATGACCAGGGATTATTCTAAGGTATAATCATGATCGTAATGGAAAACACGAATATCCTTAGCCTATAATGCATGGATAATTCGTGGTCGCGTGATCTTATTAAGTTGAGTCTCGGCATTATTGGTTTTATGATTTGTATATCTTTGGCACCCGTGGTGCAAAGATGAACTATTAATTATTGGTTATACGGTTGGTATAAAAGCCATAGAAAAAGAGCCCCGAGCCTTTTCTTTGGTGACTTCTAAGTCTTGGGATGCAGCAAGCTTGATTTTCCTTAGGGGACGCCGTGAGTAACGGTGGCAAGTTGATAGGTATCATTGTGAAGTGCTATCCAGGTTAAGGGATAGAAGTCACAGTTGGTATAACTATGATTTTTGATGTTTCAGGAAAAGATAGGTGATGTAAATTATCTTATTCTTCAGGTGCGAAAAGGAATTCGAGAATCACGATTATGATTATGAGTTATTCATATGATTGTGGGCGAGAATTGTTGATTGATGTTATATGGATATGGTCACAAAGTGGAGATATTAGTCTAGAACTAGGAGGAGAGAGACAAGTAATATACTTATTTGAGGGTATGACTTACCTAAGTTGAAATTTTTACTTGATAAGTTGACAATTTGTGATATGTCAATTAACCTTTGTTTTGAAGGTATATTTAAGAATGATATCCTAAATACGAAATGAGCAATATGATCTGAGAGGATATAACCGGAAGGTGATCAATCCGAAAAGAAAGCAAGGTATTCTCATCTCTTTAAACTATCAGTGCGTCGTAAATTTCGAGGCAAAATTCCATAAAGAGGGAGAATGTGAGAACCTAGATTTTATGAATAAATATTAATTTTTTTTGAAATATATTTTAAATATTATGGTTTGGATATAATATAATATTTTAGTTGTGGGTAATATTTATAAATTTTGCAAAGTACGCAAGTTGTTATATAATATTCAATTGGTCAGGGAATATTCGTTTTAACGGGGAATATTCTTTTTGTCGGGGAATAATCGTGTGACGGCACAATCATTGGTGGACCCATAACGAAAAGTATTGTCGTAGTAAGAAAATGACAAATTATCTTTTATAAAAATAACTACGAGAGTTTTTACTGTTATCTTGTTGAACTACTCGGTAGTAAAAAATGCGATGTCTGGCGTGGTTGATAAGTAGTACACGATATTGATTATTGATGCTTACGTAAGAAGTCACTCGATTATACTCAATTATTACTCTGATGGCTATCACTGCATCATATCTCTCATATTATTGATTCGATTATTGTCACAGTATCATCTGCATTATATGATATCTTATTGGATCAATAATTGAGACGAAAAAGTTATTCATATTATTAAATTGCAATATTTACAATGTCTAGAAGTTCTGTCAAGGAGAGGTTTGGTCACCTAATTGTGCGCCAATAGGGAGAAATCCTTATTGGAAAGCACCCTCTTTCCTGGGAACGACCTGGTTGTTAAATATTGTGAATTATGATATTAATGATGAATGTTATTGAAATTGAAGTTGTGCTCGGAGTTGAATTTGGAGACGCGGACGTGATAATTGAGTCCGAAATGACGAAATTAGTAAAAATAGACTATAAACACAAAATTTTCCAATTTTTACTATTTTGTCAAAAAGTCAACAGTTGACTTTTTTTTGAAAAAGTCAAACTTCGAAATTTCAAAATTTATATTTTTGATAAAAATAGTTTCATTATGTTGGAATTGTTTGTGTTAGTGAAAATCGATATTTGTTCCATGATAATTGATGTTTGGGGGTTATATTGATAACTCGGGTAATTTATTGGATAAATGAGCAATTAGTTGATACTAATTCACATGCTTATATAACTATTTATTCACATGTGTGTACTATTGAGTCACATTCATTTACTATTAGGGAGTTGGTGCAAGATTGATAATACTTGCATTAAGTTAAAATGGAGGTATAGATGGAGGTCTTATCTTGTAATTCGTATTTTCACATGTCTAGAACTATTTGTTCACATGATTTACTATTAAATCACATGATTTACTATTAAATCACATGCAAGTTTGATAATACTTGGATGACTGAATTAAAAATGAAAAAAAAGTTGGAGGTATTGTACTGTAATTTTCCGAGCCCTAAAACGTGCAATTATCGAAACTATATTTTTCTATAAATAGAAGCTCATTCTTCCTTCATTTCTCTCTAATTCACTAAAGCTATAGAGCTGTTATTATAGACAGAAATTATAGAAAGAAGCTATAGAGAGAAAATTTATAGAAGAAGAAAAGTATTCTGCTACTTCCCTACTCTTATATCCAGTTTCTTTCAAAGGTAATAAGAGTGTATTTGGGTCGGCGTGGATAACGAGGGAATAGAGCGATTAATTACTATAATTTGTTGAGGTTCTCCCCTAAATAGGTGAAAGCGAACCCAACTTTGGAAGAGTGTTTTGTCACTATCATACAAGATGTCTAATGACATACAACCTCATGTTATCATATGACAGGGTTGTGCACATCCATTTGCTGAGTATATCTACGAGCACTACCTATATAATTTTGGAGTTTATTTGAAACATAATTTCCACTTGGAGATAGTGGAGATAGTTATATGCCAAGAGAAGACTCACCATTAGAAAAAAGATGATAGTAATCTTCTAAGTGTTTCTTTGGGATCTATTAGATTGACCAAGGATAATTATTACATGGACATATGATATCTACCATAACCTGGACGCACGGCTTCCCATATACGAAGGTTTCATTGAGCACTTCCCAAAGATTTTAATTCCAAAAAGCAGCTTTTTGACTATACTTTTATGTAAAGTACCATTGTAAGGTTGTGGTCGAGGCACCATGAGAGTTACATACATTATATTAAAACTCATAGTTAATCGTGGTGGTATTCTACCTGATGAGTTCAGCAGTTGTATAATTAAAGATTGTATTTGTATTTTTGTACCATGTATTTGGCGACTCAAGATGAGTGATGAATACCTAATTTTGGGGTCGCAATATTATTCGCAGACGGTCTGCAATCAATTGTGGGTCCCATAACAAAATAACTTTCGGATGAGTAAAATGACAAAGTATGAGTTTTATGAATAACAGTAGTAATTATTCTGAATTAACACTATTGGGTTACACGGTGGTTAAAAACAAAGAAGATGCACCAGTATTTACCCGACAAGATTGTTGAATTATTGATTAAATGCATGAAAGCACTACTCAATAATTATTACGATGTTCTTATTTTTAATATTTTATTTTATTGATTCAATAATTCTTTGCGTTGATAGTTTATATTATTGTTGTTTCAATAATTGTCAACGCATGATATTTTCTATTACCGGATCAATAATTCATATTATTTGAATAATATTATCGGATAACATTATTGGTAATTTCTAGAAAGTTACGTCTAAGGAGAGGTTTGGTGACCTAATTAATTGCGCGTCGATGAGAGAAATTCTTATTGAAAGCCCCTCTATCCTCGAGGAGCAGCTTTTGGTTGTCATAATTATGATTACGTAATATTATTTATAAATAATCAATTATTAATTTATATGATAAGGAAATATTTATTTTATATAAATGATGGATTTATTTATTTTATGTGGTTATAATTGAAGGAGTTAATGTTGAGGTGTTTTATCCGTATTTTTGTCGGAATGGATGTATTAAAAATCAAATCGAAATATTTTTACGATATATTAAATGAGTTATAATTTTTAATCAAATAGTTGGATCGTTGTGATTTTTGGATATGTTGCATATATATAAGTTGGGTATATGTTTATTAATTTTGAACCGTTAAAATAAACGAATGATTTGTTATGAATTTTAAGAGGTGACTACTTCGGAAATTAGGGTTATAAATAGTTTTGGTGGAAAATTCTAGAATTGAGTGGGCCCCACTTGTGGTTGGTGAAAAAATGTGCTTAATTTTATTTCAAATGTGGTGGGTGGCAATAGTAGCAGGTAAAGCCATCAGGTAGCAGGTCAAGTCTACTTCGGCGTGCTATCATTTTCCTATAAATAGAAGGCTAAATTAGAATTGAAAATCACACTAGAAACATAAGCTTTCTCTCTTTCTCTCTCTATATTATTGAGCGTATTTTGTGAGTATTTAGATACTTTGAGAGTTTCTATTCAGTACAAGTTTTATTCAACATAACGTCCGACTTTTCATTCTGAAGTACTGCTTCTTTGAGGTAAGGGATATTATTTTCTTCTTAAATGATATTATTTTCTTCAATATCATTATGCAGAAATATTGGTGAACTTTTTAATCAAATTTGGAACTTGTTGTGTCCGGGTTCTTATTCACGTATCGACCTTTATTCATGTATATCTGACTATTCACGAATCTGTTTAAGATATTCACCAAAAAATGAAAATTTTCCTTTTTTGTCCAAGATGACTATTTTGGCTACTATCTTTGATTGTATCCATGTTTTGATCGTTATTTTTGAATTCTGCTTCAAAATCGGTTATTATGAATTATTATTGATCTTGGATAAACTGTTATACGAATCCCTAATATTTGTCCTTTTATCTCACTGGATTCGTTCTTAAAAATGTTTTTCATCATCCTCAGTCCTTAATGATGATATTATTGAATATCTTTGGTCTGTAGTGCAAAGATGAATGATTAACTGATGAATATCTTTGGCCTGTAGTGAAAAGATAAACATGTGTTGAGATGAACATAACCAACTAGTGATACAAATGAATATCTTTGGCCTATAGTGCAAAGATAATTAAAGATGTATATTGATTGTTGTTACAGGGATAAAATATTGATGATGGACTTTTAAATCTTAGAAGTTAGTAGAATTCATTCTCTACGTGACTCTTCTAATGGATGGCTGTTTCCGCTGCATTTGTTGATCTAAAACTTGTTATCTATTATATTTTATCAGATTTTTCCCTGTTGAAAACTAACGATAATTTGTTGTATATTATCTTAGTTATAATATTCTTTACTGGGCTAGTTGAGCTCACCCTTTTCCTTTTTGTTCCATTTTTTTTCTCAGGAGGTGAGAACATAGCAGGATCGAGTCGAGGTATGGAGTGATGGTTCTAGGAAGATGTTTAGTTGTCCTCACTATTTCTGTAAAATAGTGTATGAATAATTGTAATGAGGACTTATTTGGGTGTGGATATTGTCTAGAGGACAATATTTTGTATTTAAACTCACAGTTGTGTCGTTGTATTTTACACGACATTTGTATTATTGAAGTTGTAGTTTACTTTCTATACCATGTATTTTGGCAACTCAGAATGGGTGTTGTATACCTATTTTGGGGGCGTCACAATTCTGCTACTTCTCTACTCTTATATTCAGTTTCTTTTACGGTAAGGGATATTATTTGTTGTACCCGTAAGGGGTATTATTTCTTTTGTAATCATGAAGAGAACTTCTGTTATTCCATTCTTTATTATTCTGTTGAATAACCTGTATACGCGGTATACCCTATACTTGGTGAAATCCTTTTATATTTCGTCTTTATTATTCTGTCGAAATATCACATGCATCTTATCTGTAGGGACTGGTTCCATTATTTATATTCCGTCTTTATTATTACTCCGGAATATCACATGCCATCTTATCTGCCTGACTTGGTTCCATTATTTATTATTCATTTTTAATATTCTGTTGGAATATCTTGTCGGTGTGAAATTTCACGACTTTGGTTCCATTACTTATTATTCGCATTTATTATTACATTTGGAATATCACGTTTGCGATGAATTTCACACGACTTGGGTTTCGTTATTTATTATTCTATTGGGAATACCACATGCATGCGGTGCATGGTGAATCCTTCATTATTCCATTCTTTATTATTACATTTGGAATAACTGCCATATGTGATTGCCACATGCATGGTGAATGATCCTTTGTATTCATTCCTTATTAAATCGTGAAAAATATTTGTTTACGTTGATTATGATGAGTCATAATAAATGTATTGGATTGATGAAAATCATGGTTATATGAAGTATTAGTAAGTGTTATGATGAGTTATGTTGGTTATTATGTGAAAACATGAAAGTTTCTTAGAAATCACAAAGGGTTGAAAAATCAGATTTTGGTAAAAACGTAACATGAAATTCAATTGACCATATCTCCTATTATATTTTGAATTTTTGAGTGTGGCCAAGTCCTAGAGTTAGATCTATGAGTTACCTAACTTATCCAAGTGGAATCACTGGAAAAGATGTTGTAGATTTTTGTGTGGACTGTTTTTAGTAAAGGATGTAAAAGTTGGAAATTGCCAAAAAGTTGCTGTCCAAAATTTGTAGGGGCTGTTTCGGCCACTTAATTTGTGAGAAAAATTCAGGCCTTTTGGGACATGAAAGTATATGGTATGAAGAAACTCCTATCCAAAAATGAGCTCATTCCGACTTAAAATGAGCAAGTTATGACCATTTCAATATTTAGGTTTTTCCGACGAAAAATGCTATAACCGGAGTTCTATAACTCCGATGACCATGAAATTTAAACTGGAAGCTCATATTAACATGTGTAAGATCCTGCCAAGATTTAGGAATTTTTGGAGTTAAACTTGAGGTAGAAAATTTCCGAAGGAATTAATTAGAAATTAATTTTTGAAAAATAGTAAATGAATTTTAAAAATTCTGAGAAAAATATATGTTTAATATGGGACTATATCCTGCTAAATCCCAGGAAAGAAATATTTTTGGAACTGATTTGGTATTTTTCATGAAAATGGTTTAGTTACGAATATATGAGTTAAATATATTATGTAAATGTAAAAAGTTGGAAAATAGGATTTTGTGGCTTTGAAATCCTATATAAGGTATATGCATTTTTTAATAAGAGATTTGATCATTGGAAATGAAATCTTATGAGTACGACATTTTGAATGATTAAATGCATTATTTGGTAAAGTGTAAACAATTGAAATAAATTGCTTATAAGTTTAAGAAGGTGATTAAAATATTGTTATAATATTAACAATATTAGATTATGAGTTATTTAAGTGATGGATAATAATTGGATAAAATTAAAGTCTTTAATATTTATCCTTGTTTTAGTTTGATTAATGCTTATATCATTGTCGTCATCCTCATTAGCTTATATGGTGATGAAAGTTATCTTTGGCTTCGTCGCGAAGATGGAATTTATTTATTGTTGTATATTTTTTTGGCTTACGTGCGAGGATGAACTTGGTATGATTATGACCAGGATTATTCGGTATAGTCATGACCATTGATGATTTAATGAATATCCTTGGCCCGTAGTGCAAGGAGGATTCGATGATGTGGTTTATTTATTAAGCTGAGTCTTAGCGATAAAAATTGATGAAAACCTTTTAAACCATATAAGATAGTAGATTTTATTCTCTACTTGACTCTTCTAATAAATTGCTTGTTCCGCTGCAGTTAAACTTGATGTCTATTATATTTTATCAGTTTAACATTATGGAAGACTAATTTATTCTGCATTATCTTAGTCATAATATTTCTTACTGGGCTAGTTGAGCTCACCCTTTCTTTCACTGTTCTCTTCGTGAAATGAGAATATAAATTTGGGAGCCTCGGGAAAGGAGTGATGGTCCGGATGATAGCATTAGTAGTCCTCACTATTCTCATTAAATAGTGTAACAATAAATGTAACGAGGACTGAATTTGAGTTTGTATACTGTCTATGAGGACTCCATTGAGAATGGATATTGTGTAGAAGGCAGTATTCTTGTTTAAACTCTAAGTTTATGTTTTGTCGTATTTTACACGACAGTTGTATAATTAAGTTGTATTTGTATTTTGTACCATGTATTTGGTGACTCAAGATGGGTGATGTATACCTAATTTTGGGAGCGTCACAAACAGAATATTAAATGCGGAATAATAAATATTGGAATAACAACAGAATTTCACCAAGTATAGGGTAAACCGCATATATGTGAGTTTTTCCACCAAGTATAGGTAAATGTAAAGCATCTGAGTTATTCAAATGTAATAATAAAGAATGGAATAACGAAAGGATTTCACCAAGTATAGGGGATTCAGCGTATCTGGTTATTCAACGAGAATAATAAAGAATGGAATAATGAAGTTCTCTTCATGAATATGAAAGAATAACACCCTTACGAATACAACAAAAATAATATCCCTTATCGTAAAAAGCTGGATATAGAAGTAGTGAAGTAGCAGAAAACTCTTCTTCTTTCTCTCTATAATTTCTCTCTGAGTTTCAATGAATTAAGTAAGAAATAATGAAGGAATGAGCTTATTTTATAGAAGAATGGAATGCATAGTAACTAATCCTGAGCGGTCCAGATTGATTTACTATTAAGCAGACGGTTGATTAAAACTTAAAGCAACGGTCCATCTTGATTCACTATTAAAACTTTAAACCAAATGATCCATAATCGATTCACTATTAAAACTTTAAACCAAATGATCCATACCGATTCACTATTAAAACTTTAAACCAACGATCCATATTGATTTACTAATATAAATTCAACTAACGGTCTGAAAAATTAGCACACCTCCTTATAGAATAATATTGTACCCAAATACCCGAATGTACAATACTAGAGTGAATAGTAACTCATGAATAGTAACTCATGAATAGTACTCCGACACAAAAAGTGTCCTGAATACCCGATTGAACAATATAACCTCCAGACATCAATTATCATCGGAATAGATGTCGATTTCTATAAATAATCTCAACACAATGAAACTATCAAACTCATCTTTAATTAACACGAACTTATTCATCATTAATATCATAACTCACAATATTTAACAATCAGGTTGTTCCCAGGAAAGAGGGGGCTTTCCAATAAGAATTTCTCCTATTGGCGCAATTAGGTGACCAAACCTCTCCTTTACGAACTTATAGACATTATAAATATTGCAATTTAATAATATGAATAACTTTGTCGTCTCAATTATTGATTTAATAATATATCATATAATGCGAGATGATCTTATGATGATAATCGAATCAATAATATGAGAGATATGATCACGTGAATTCTTCGTAACAATAATTGAGTATAACCGAGTGACTTCTCACGTAAGCATCAATAATCAATCTTGGTACTACTACTATGCAACCACGCCAGACATCACTTTTCTTTTACTACCGGGTAGTTCAACAGTTTTAACGGTAAAACCTCCGTCGTTATTTTCATAAAAATATTTTTGTCGTTTTCTCCATCAAACAATAATTCTATTGTGGGGTTCACCAATGATTGCGCCGTTGTACGAATATTCCCCGACCAATAGAATATAATACAACAACTTGCATACTTTGTAAAATTTATAAATATTACCCACAACTATAACATTATCTCAAATTCACACCATAATATTCAAAAAAAATATTTCGAGAAAATTAAATCTTTATTCGTAAAATCTGGGGTCTCACAACTAGGCCACCCTCCACAAACTTGCCGTCTGCTGCCCTGGGCTTCTTCACGTCGAAGTTCTTCATCTCCAGTGGCAATGGAGACCTCTCCTGCTTTAGATTTGGATTTCGCATCAAACTTTGATTTGGGATTGGATTTATTATCGGCCTTTGTGCATGAAGAATTTGCTTTCTTTGTGGAGTAGCTTCTAGAAGATGAGAGGTGAGCAACAGTTGAGGATGTGGTGATTGTAGGGACAAAAATGGCAGAGAGATTAGATTGGGATTTCTTGGCTGAAGCAGATGATCTGAGAATATAATAATCTTTGTATTATATAATATTATATACATATAATATTATTTGTATTATTTGGAATTAATTTTAAAAATAAAAATAATTATTAAAAAGGAAAAGATAAAAGGAAAAGAAAAAATTATATAGAAAATGAATTAAAATATTTATTTTAATTTATTAATTTAATTATTTTTTTGCCACATAATTAACGATTTTTATTTTATTTTTTGTTGAAATTAATGTAATGTTGTAATAGATCTCATTGATACAAAAATTTTGATATATTATTTGGAATTAATTTTAAAATAAAAATAATTATTAAAGAAAGAAGAAAAGATAAAAGGAAAAGTGTACGCCCCCAAATTAGGTATACATCACCCATCTTGGGTTAAACTTACATGTACATAAATTCAAATACAACTTACTAACCTAAGCTATCGTGTACAATAATTGACATAAATCGTGAGTTTGAATACAAATATTGTCTACTAGATATTATACAAACTCAAAAGGAGTCCTCATTACAACTATTATCACACTATTTCACATTGAATAGTGAGGACTACTAATCTTATCCTCTGGACCATTACTCCGTTCCCCGACTCGTCCCGGCTATGTTCTCATTTCACGAAGAAACGATGAAAGAAAGGGTGAGCTCAACTAGCCCAATAGATGAAAATATTATGACTAAGATAATGCGAGAATAAATTATCATTAGCCTTCACAAATGTTAAACCGATAAAATACAATAGACAACCGCTTTAATCTGCGTGAATATGCAATCCATTAACAGTCAAGTAGAGAATAAAATCTACTATCTTTTAGCTTTTAAAAGGTTTTCATCAATTTTTTATCATTTGAGACTCACTAAATAAATAAACCACCACATCTAATCATCCTTGTACCACGGTCAAGGATTTTCATCAAATTATCAAAGGTCATGACTATACCGAATCACCCCGGTCATAATCATACCAAAAACTATCCATCAACGCATTACACGTGCCACCGAGGACTTTTATCACATCATTTATAACAAGCCATGATTATCTTAGAATGATCCTCGTCATAATCATACTAAGTTCATCTACGACGTAAGCCAAAAGATAACATAATATATCATGAGGATGATGACAATGACATAATAATTCAATAAAACAAGTTCAAGATTTATTTTATCCGAGAATTAAGTAACGTCCAAATTGTCAACATGATCTTTTTTGTAGAGTAAAATTCAAGAATGATCGGGAAGAATATTTCCATGAAAAGATCTTCGGATGAAACGCAAATATCAAGGATATTCTACTAATTTCATGGAGTATAGAAGTCAAAGTTTTAACTAACTGGGTATAATAAAGAATGGAATAACAAAAGAAATCACCACGTACATGCGGTGCTTGCAGCGCATGAGTTATTCCAACGAGAATAATAATAAGCGGAACCGAATCGGGTGAAATTCACACCGCAAGCAAGATGATCCAACGAATAATAAATGCTTTGAATAATAAACAATGGAACCGTGTCGTGTAAAACACGACGAGGATATTCCAAAGTAATAATAAATGCGAATAATAAGCAATGGAACCAGTCCTGTAAAAACACACGAGCATGGATATTCCAAATGTAATAATAAATGCGGAATAATAAACAATGGAACCAGGTCCGGTGTAAAACACACAGACATGATATTCCAACAGAATAATAAAGAATGGAATAATAGAAGAAGATCACCAAGTATAGGGGATTCCGCGTATACAGGTTATTCCAACAGAATAAATAAGGATGGAATAACATAAGGATTTCACCAAGTATAGGGTATGCACATGCTCGGTTATGTATAGGGTATACCACTTTTTACAAAGTTATTCCAATGTAATAATAATGAATGGAATAACAGAGGTTCTCTTCGTGAATACAAACGAATAATATCCCTTACGGTTACAAAAAATAATACCCCTTACTAGTAAAAGACACCTGGATATCAAAGTAGTGAAGTACTGAATACTCTTCTTCTTTCTCTCTATATAGATTTTCTCTCATATAACCTTCTCTCTATAATTTCTCTCTGTAGAGTTTCAATTGAATTAAGAAAAAAATAATGAAGGAATGAGCTTCTATTTATAGAAAAATAGAATGCGTAGTAATTAATCCATGAATCGGTCCAGATTGATTTACTTTAATCGATGGTCCATATTTAAAGCAAAATCTTTTAAATAAAATATAATATATTCTATTTATATAAAAACATTTTACTATGCAAACACTTTATCTGCAACACTATGCAACACTACTATGCATAATAAAATATAATATATTCTATTTATAGAATAACTTTAATAAAGTATTACATTTTATATAAAAAGATGTTTCGCATTTTATTACGTTAATAATAATGAATAAAACAAAACGTCATTATCGCTATAATAATTCATATTATTAATCGACAATAATAATAATCAAATCGGTGACTTCTCACATAAGCATCAATAATCAATAATGTGAGACCCATATTTTATCAATAAAGATTTAAATTTTGTCGAAATAATTTTTAATATTATGGTGTGAATTTGAGATAATATTATTCTATTCTTTATTATTCTGTTGGAATATCACATGCATGTTTTTACACCTGACCTCTGGTTCCATTGTTTATTATTCCGTATTTATTATTCTCGTTTGATCATCCATCGATTGTGAATTTCACCGACCTCGTTCCGTTATTATTATTCTATTGAATAACTCGTTTGCAAGTACCGCATTTACGGGTGATTTCTTTTGTTATTCCATTCTTTATTATACTCATTGGTTAAATCTTTGACTTCTATACTTATGAAATTAGTGGAATATCCTCGATATTTGCAAGGCTTCATCCAAAGATCTTTTCATGGAAATATTCTTCGATTATTCTTGAATTTTACTCTACAAAAACAAGATTATTTTGACAATTTGACGCTAATAATTCCTGGATAAAATAATTCTTTGAACTTGTTTTATTTAATTATTATGTCATTGTCATCATCCTCATGTTATATTATGTTATCTTGCTACTACTGTATAGATGAACTTAGTATGATTACGACCAGGGATCATTCTAAGATAATCATTGGCTTGTTATAAATGATGTGATAAAAGTCCTTGGCCTCAGAATGCAAGTTGATGGATAATTTTGGTATGATTATGACTGTAAGGTGATTAGAGATAGTCATTAATTATCGATAATTTGATGAATATCCTCGGTATGAAGTGCGGGTGATTCGATGATGTGATTATTTATTAAAAGTTCGAGTCTCATTATATAAAAGGATGAAAAAACCTTTTAAAACCTAAAAGATAAGTAGATATTCAAGGCTAATGATAAATTATTCGCATTATCTTAGTCATAATATTTCTTCTTGGGCTAGTTGAGCTCACCCATTCTTTCACCGTTTCTCTCTTGAAATGAGAACATAGGGACGAGTTAGCCTGGAACTAGTAATGGTCCGAGGATAAGATTAGTAGTCCCTCACTATTCCTCGCGGAAATAAATGTGATAATAGTAGTAATGAGACTCTTTTCGAGCTTTGTATAATATCTAGTGTACAATATTTGTATTCAAACTCACAACTATGTCAGATTACATACAACAGCTATTATTAAGTAAGTCAGATTCAAATTACGTATTACGTAAGTGGCACCCAAGATGGGTGACGATACCTAATTTTGGGGCGTATAAATACCGCAATGCTACGCAACCAACTACATGACATCGTACTTTTCTACTCAGAAAGTAGTTCAACAAAGATCAACCAGTAAAACTTCCGTCGTTATTTCAATAAAAATATTTTGCTGCTTTCTCAATCCGATAATAATTTACATTGTGGGGTCCACCAATGATTGAGTTTGTCAGACGAATATTCCCTGCTAAACCAATATTCCCCAGACCAATCGAATATATAATATAACCACTTGCATACTTTGCAAAATTTATAAATACTACCCACAACTATAATATTATCTCAAATTCACACCATAATATTAAAAATTATTTCGACAAAATTTAAATCTTTATTGATAAAATCTGGGGTCTCACAAAAGAATACAAATAAAGAAAATAAATTAAAATATTTATTTTAATTTTATTATAATTTTAATTATTTTTTCAACGTAATTAATAATTTTTAAAATTTTAATTTTGTAGAAATTAATATAATGTTATAATAGATCTCATTGATACAAAAATTTTATATATTTTTATATTATTTGGAAAAGAGATAAAAGAAAAAAAAATATTTAAGTAAAGAAAAGAAAGAAAATAAAACATAATAATATTTTATTTTTAAAATTTTATAAGTATTTTAAAACATAAAATTATTTTTATTTTATATTTTAAAATAAAACATATTATTATAAATATTATAATATTAATTTTATTAATATTATACATATTATAAATATTTAGGTAAAGAAAAAGAAAGAAAATAAAACATAAAAATATTTTTAAAACCACGATTGGGCTAATTGCATTTTTTAAAGTCGTGTGGCTCAATAGTATTAAGAATTTAAATGACCTGGCTTTACGCCACGTAGGAAATAACTTGTTTTTTTTTTTCAAAAGCCACGTAGGAATATTGACTCAATTTTTTAACGTCTGTTAGTCAAATTGGACGGAATGGCTTCATTAAATATTTTTAAAAAGTACAATGGACTAATTGAATATTTTAAAAGTATAGTGGATAATTGCTTAAAATACTACAACCACGATAGGATAAAAGTGCTTTTTCCCGTTTCTAATATTACTCTAAATATTAAATTCAACTTTGATTATTTCACTATTTTCTGTCCAATAAATAACAATCTCTTCTTTCAATACAAGGGCAATATAGATAATTGATATTATAGTTAATGTTATACAATCATTTCTTTAATACTTGTGCACAACTCTAAAACGATCAATATTAAAGAATGGAGGGAGTATCAACTTTGGCATTAATATCAGCTTGAGCCCTCTGTCCCCAAAATTATATAATTTAATTAAATAAAATTTTATATTTATTAATTTATCCTTAACTATATTAATTAATTATTTTTTAACAAATTCAGGAGTTAATTAAAATAATTAATATATATATCAATACAGGGCAAAACAAAAAGTAAATTTATCATCTCTCCCCTTATTTGACGACTTTAATTTGTGTAAAATTTGTCCTTAAATCATTATTTTTAGTACGGTGGGAGCAACAGTTAACAATCTCCTAAAGATATTATATTTTTCTTTGCTAATATATGCACACCCTAAATTACTAGTTACACATCCTAATGTTGCATTTGTGAGTTTGAAAATATGAGATAAGGAGGGAAAGGATGGGAAAAAATTATAATTGCTAGTTGTCAAGTTTGTGAGTTTTAGAAAGAAATGAAATTGATAGAATTTTAATAGGAAAAATGCATATGCTCCCCCTGAACTTTATGTGTTTTTAGGTGTTGAGTCCCTTTCTTTTGATCAAGGCAAATCGAGCCTCCTTTTTGTTCGAAAATTTGGATATTGAGCCCCCAGGTACCACATGTGCGTTGACCTACCGACGTTGACATTTTTACCATGTGAAACCGCTTACATGTACATTTTTCAATTAATTGTCAAAAAACACGATCCCCACAAGAATCGAAATTTGAGATTTTGGTCATGAGACCAACTGAGCTGCACAAGACTAGCTATTAGTCTAGCAAATGGATTAAGATTTATACCAAATCAATTCATTTCCCCCAGCAGAATATTAAAAGGATTAAATTTTATACCAAATTAATTTTTTATTGTTATTGTTATTGGTATTGGCATTATTATTAATATTAGTATTATTATTATTATTGTTATTATTATTTTTATTGTTAGTATTAGTATTGTTATTGTTATTGTTATTATTGGTAGTATTATTATTGTTAGTATTAATATTATTGTTGTTGTTGTTGTTGTTGTGTTGTTGTTAGTATTATTATTGTTATTATTAGCATTGTCATTGTTATTTTAGTATTGTTATTGTTATTGGATTAGTATTGTTTTTGTTATTGTCATGGGTATTGGTATTGTTATTGTTATTGTCATGGGTATTGGTATTGTTATTATTATTTTGTTATTCTTATTGTTAGTATTATTATTGTTGTTGATATTGTTATTGTTATTATTTTATCTAAACCATGTAACCAAATCAGCAACAGGAGAAGCAAAACCCCCCACTTCTGCTACCTTCTACAGTTGTGTTGCATATTTTTTTTTAATCCCTTTCTCCAAGTGAATGCCTTCCGATGATGAAACATCAGTTGCTCCGTCACCGTAACAACCACGACTTCCTCCATAATTGGAACGTCACATCAAGTCAATATAAAATTTAAAATTCTAAAATTACAGTAAATTTTTTTGATTCTTGTAATAAAAATAAAAAATAGATATTATATATCTCACCAAACAGAGTTAAATTAACCATTTGAAAAATTACCCATATTTTTTACTTTTATTTAACAAGAAAAAATATTTCAATTTTGGGATAAAAAAGTGTAAAGAAATCATTCAATTCCTCATATTATTGTTACTTCTTGGTTCATGTAGATTTGAAAAGAAAGATTTGATATGGCAGCTCCAGTGACGATGGAGGAGGTGGAGGTGACGGTGGTAGGGCGGACGAGCGAAGAAGGAATATTGAGTGGTTGAGGAATTGTGGTAAAATAACGAGTGAAAAACGACTAGGAAGAGAGGATGGCGATGTTGGTGGTTTCAGTGGTGGACAAGGAGAAAGAGGCGGCGCGGTAAGAGAAATTGTTGTGGTGGATGAGAGAGATAAAGAGGGATCAGAGAAATCTTTGTCTTTTAATAATTTGGGAAAAAAGAATTGTTTTGTTATAAAACTTGATCCTTGAATAAATTTAACACTCAGACCCATGGTGCTTGGGTGGTCTTGAAACCAAAATTTCAAATTGGGAGTTTAGAGTTTGAACCCTAGACTAGATAAGTTTTTGATAATTAATTAGAAAATGTACACGTCAACAGTAAACGAGCATGTGGCACTTGGGGGCTCAATATCTAAATTTTCAAACAAAAAGAGGCTCGATTTGCGTTGACCAAAAGAAATAACCTTAATACCCAAAAACAACTAAAGTTCAGCGGCAACATATGCATTTTACCATAATTTAAATATATATCATAATTTTAATTATATTTTCTCTTATTTGTTAGTTTAGAAGGAGGGGAGAGGGAAGGGAAGGAAAAATATTTTTATTTTTAAACTACACTATTACTATATTACCTTTACATATTAATGTAATAAATGATACTGTATGATTTCTTTTGAAAGGTTACTTTAAGTAATGGTAAATACAAAGTCGACCACTGAACTTTAGGAGTTTTTGAGTATTGACCCATTTTCTATTGGTCGGCCTTAAATTGGTTCATTTCTATTAAAAATTTGGGCACTTACATGTAGATTGGCCGCTTACGCTGGCAGATTTAATGTGAATATTTTTCATTTTATTTTACACATGGACGAGCTTACATGGCCATTTTCGAAATTTATTCCAAAAATATGTTGTTGGATTCGAACTTAAAACTTTAGTCCAATGACCACCCAAGCAACTCAACTTACCTATTATTACTTCACAGAGATTAATATTTATAAAGAAAAAAAAATTCATTTCTCCCAAATTAAAAAAATTTATTTCCCCCAAATTAAAAAACAAAATATATCCCCAAATTAATTTTTTTTTAACGGGAATTATACTGGTATGGTGCTCGTTGCTTTTCCTATTTATTTATTTCAGTAGTTTAATTCTTTGTATTCAGAATATTGTTTTGATGAAATATCTCTCACGTGAAACTTGTGCAATTGGGAAGTGAGACTCAGTTGCAAGGTCAAGGTATAGCCGTATAGGATAATTGTATACACAAAATAATAATTAACTTAATAATACTTTAAACGAATATAATATTTTTTTGGCTTAAATATAAATTAATACTTTAAACTATAGATTATATTCCACTTCAGTGATCCACCTTTCAATTTTGTCAATTGTCAATTAAGTGATTAAACTATCAATTTTTTTTATTTTAGTTTAATTGAAACTTCCACATCAACATTTGATGACGTGGTAAAGCCACATAGGATATTAGTGCTGATGTGTATTAAAAAGATAATTACTTTAACCCATTTTATTATTTTAATGTTTTTAAAAGGGCAAAAGTGTAAAACAACATAACCAAAATTAAAAAAATCGGAACAATTTTCCATACATCAAATGAATTAACTAATTTCTTATTAACAGCAACAATAACATATATTAATAACTAAACATAAAAACAAAAAATAAAACAAAAAACATGACCAAATCAAAACAGGAGTGAAGAATGTGGCGTGCTTCTTCTTCTTCTCACCGTTTCCTGCGATTTCTCCAGTCAGCTCAAAATAAGAGTGAAGAATGTTCGATCTCCGATTTCTTCTCCGAGTCCGACTTGAATTTCTAAAGGGGGAGATAGAGAGAGTCAAGTTCGAATCTGGAGTAACTTTTTATTGTTTAATTTGTGAGATATTTCCTGCGGAGTAATTGTGGGAGAAAATGGCCGCCGGTAAAGGGATCTGCGAGATCTGCGGAGTCAAGTTTAATTTCCTACCGAAATTAACAAAGCTTCCGTGATCTGTTCGCGCAAAACGCCGACGCAGTGCCGAGGTGAGGCTTCACCGGAGCCCTAACTTCGCCGGGAATTGCAGGTGGCGCGATGCGCAGGTGTGCAGAACCGGTGGCGCGGCCCTCTATGGCGTCTTTTTCCATCCCGGCGATGAATTCAACGTGCATCCACTCTTTGATCTTCCTGCATTTTCTCCCAAGTGTCTTTTTGTTTATCATCAGATTTTTTTTTCAAGTGAAGATCTGGTGAATAAATTTTCAGCTTGTGATTTATGAGTCTTCTTCATCTAATTTGTTGATCTAATGTATTAAATGACTGAAGAACTTTTTTTTCTTTTTCTGCTTTTGGATGCTCAAATTTACATGACTCTGTTTTCAGTTTGGGTTTTCTGTCTTGATTTGGCGGTTTGGATGGTTGGATGTTGGATCTGATCTTGCCAGTAGGTTGATTCCGGTCGGAGTTTGTTTCGATCTCTCCGATGTCACCGTTCGTGATCCTCCGAATAGTCCTCTAGCTCCTCAGTGGTACCGCCTCGAAAGCAGCGGCGATGGCGAGGAGAGAGAAGAAAGGAGGAGGGAGATGGGGGCTGAGGGCAGTCCTCTTACCGTACCGTTCGTGATTAGGGCTGCAGAGGTGGTGGCGGAGAGGAGGGAGATGGCGAGGAGAGAGAGGAAACTAATTTGGGTTTGACGAATTTGTCCATCATATAAAATGATTAGTTTATGTAATGAATAATAAAATGTTTTTTTTGTCACATAAGCATGTTTAGACATAGCATTAAAATTGGTCGCGTCGGCCAATTTACGACGCGGCGTCTTCAATTTTGTTTAATTAAAAAAAATTGATAGTTTAATCATCTAATTGATAAAATTGAAAGATGAATCACCGAAGTGAAATATGACATATAATTTAGGGTACTAATTCATATTTAAGCCATATTTTTTTTGATGAATTTGTATGACATTTAGTCATTTACTGCTGAATGCATGCAATACACAGTTATAACATGTTTAATTTCTTAGAATTTTGAATTAGCTAGCAATAACCCGTGGGCCCCAATGCCCACCAAATCATCTAGATATCAGCATTTGAATATTTGAAATTGGAATAAGGCGTGGGCCCTAACTCTTCCACTGACTCCTTGACCTAAATCAACTTTCGTGGGACCCATGAGCCATCAGCAGGTCAGTCACCCATCAGTAGAAATCCACCAGCGAGACTCCGACAAATCTACCATAGTTCCGACTAAACTCCAGCACCGGCACAGTCTCAACATCAACAAACCACTATGAACGCCGACACAGATAATGAGATCAACACAGATTTAAACAACATAAAACAGCTGCTCACACCCACACCGATTACCATCAATTAGATCTAAAAGGGTGGACCAATTAACAGAATGGGAATGGAAGAAATAGCAGTTCATATCATATACTCCCCAGAATCTGGCCAATCAAACCAAACAAATCGGTAGTAGCCTAGTTTATAAACACTCATGAACATATATGCGACAACAGTAAGAGATAAAACGAGCATAAATGAACTTAGATTAGAAACAAATCTAAGAATCAGATTCAAAGCAAGTAAATCTGAAAAGGGATCAAAACAACCTATGAATTCACAGCAATAAACATAGGAAAAAACGATAAGTAAGGAAATAATAGGTAAAACAACAAAGACCAACCGAGCTAGCTCCACTATTAATGGTATCTAAATTTCTCAGCTTTAGTTAGAGACAGAGACTTAGCAGATCTAAGAAAAGAGGTTTTGTTTAAATTTGAGGGAAATTCTTTGTTCAGTTATAAATCACAATCCTTCCGAAAATAAAGTAGCTAACACGTGGTGCTCGGGTGGTTATTGGGTATAAATTTCAAGTTGGAGGTTTGGAGATCGAATTTGCCACGTCATATATGCCACATGTAAAATTAAAATAAAAATACACACGTCAGATATGACACGTAATTACTGAAGAAATCCGAAATCCAAATTTTAATAGAAAATGGTACCAAAATCGTTAATACCAAAAAGAAAAGAGTTAATACTAAAACCCATAAAGTTCGTTGAGTGAACTTGTATTTACTTGGATTTAAGTAATATAAAATATCTAAGAATATTCACAACCGTTTCCCTAATAAACTTTTTATCTTCAACTTTGAAGAATATATCAACAAATCATTATCCAACTGTTTCCATGTCTTTATTTAACTTTCTATTTCAATCTCCCCAAAGTGAGGAAGTCAAAATACAGTTCTCTATATATGTAAAACGACATTTCATACACTCATTTAAGTGAACAACTCATCAATCATACACATCTTGATAGAGGTGGCAAACGGTAGCCTAGCTGGCCGGAGAATAACAACAGTAGAAGCCAAAATGGTCCGGATTTTGGTAATTTCTTCTAAAGTGAGACCAGGTGGTTCAGGTTGGGCTTACCATCTCCTCTGTGAAAACCTTTTTATTTTTTTTTTTAAAAATTCTTGCTACACCAAAATAATAATAATAATAAATATTAAAAATAATAAAATAATTTATAATAAACAATAATTCTAATTATCTCCATTGTTGTGTGCTGGAGTTGAAGAAATCATTAGAAATTTAGCACTCATTAATACAAGACAATGGGATGATCAGGCTTACATAAACTTTTGTTAGTCATGTTCTTCAACAGAAGAACAAAAGGCACAAAGAAAGGTCAGACAAGATAAAGCTTGATTTAAAGAATAAGTAATACATATTGCTACAGTAATTGCAACTAAAAACCCTTAATTACATATTTTAATATTTTACCAAATCGAAGAAAGCAACATCAATCCTAAATCAGTAAACCATCACCTCCCTACATAACAATTCAGTATTTTAAGAAATCCTGTGCTTTGCTCAATTGGCCATTTCAGTTCAAATAAACTGTCCACAAGCCTCATAGCTTTTCGGGATTGTGTAATTACTTGGAAACAAAACTGCATTTTTATCCAACATGCAAATTTGTTAAAAAGAAACAAAGGGAAAAAGAAAAGAATAGGGCAAGTTTTGTGTTGTGTTCAAGCCTCATAACCCACAAGTAGCAATATTTTGTTATAAAAAAAAGGTCATGTAGGCCCTTTGGTCGGATCGGTGCCGCCCATGGCCGTAAGAGCAAAAAAAAAAATGAATGACTAAAAAGGCTAACTTTTAATAAATTTAAAAAATGGAAAAAAAACCTAGCTTTGAAATGATTCGAGGCAAATGACCCATGAGCTAAACCATCTTTCTTGCGTCTACATCTTGACATTATTATCACGTGACTTTTTTACTACTTCATTTTCTAGTTATAAATTAATATTGACTTATTTTTTAAAAATTAATTTCAAATATATTCAAATTTTAAATTTTTATAAATTTATTTAAGTTATGTCCATATAATTATAAATATTATAAAAGTACTATTAATTATAAAATTTATTATTTTCTAATTTTAAATTAAATTAATCATATTAAATTTAAATTTAAAAATTACAAATTAACTTTTTAAAAGTTAATATTGATCTTATGTACATTTACAAATACTGATTCATTCAATACTTTACTCCATAAATTACTTTAAATTTAAAATAAAGTAAAGTTATTTTTGAGTGGAATACAATTGATAAACTATAATCTCTTTTATAAATTATAATATTATTATTAATTTTATAAGTCAATTTAATGCATTCTCAAACTTAATAATTTTGCTAAGAATTGAAAAATAATAAATTTTATAAGTAATAGTATTTTTTTCTAAATAAATTACAATATGTATTGAATAAATTTATATTAAATTTAAAATTAAAAATATCACATACTTCAAAAAAGATTAGCCTCCGACAGCCGGATTTTCCTCGGTGTTAACCTCGAATTCCCCGGTCTTCCCCTCCACCACTCTGTCCACGCCGAACAGTTCCTCATCACCAACTTCGCCGTCCACAACTCTCCCCGCCTCCTCTCGCTTGCGGTCTCCACCGCCCCCTGCGGCCATTGCCGCCAGTTCCTCCAAGAACTCCGCGGCGCCGCCGATATCCAAATCCTGATCACTTCAGAATCTTCCCAGGAATACAAACCCCTTTTGTCAATACTCCCCAACCCATTTGGCCCCTTTGATCTGTTAGATCAAGATATGCCCTTGATTCTCGAGCAACATAAAAATAAATTATCATTTCCTAACAGGAATCTCGCAAATGGGGTTCTTCAAGTTATGCCCAGTGTTTGGATGAATTTTTTTACACGTGATTCCTGGGTTCGGTTCTTCAATTTGAGGGAATCTAGTGTAAAAGCAGCTGGCTTTTTTTTTTTGTTCCCTTATTTTTGAAGTTTGTTGAAGTTGTTTGTTTTGGGTTAAAGTTTCAATCTTTTTGGTTTTGGAGATTTTCTTCTGTTGGGTTTAGTAAGAGAACGAAGGTAAGACTATGGTGGTGGTTATGGTGGTGGCGGCGGCTATGGTGGTGGTGGTAGTGGTGGTGGTGCTGTGGATATAGATTTTGGTGAGATTTAAGAAGAAGAAAAAGGAATTAAGAAGAATTAAAAAGGAATTAAGAAGAAGAAAAGAGAATTAAGTTTTGACTATTTTACCTCTTATTTAAATAAATTTGTTTATTTAATGATTAAAAAATTATTATTTTTGACACATCAGTTTTTTAAGGTTCCACACAATTAGTCACGTCAGCAATTTCAATTTGGTGTAATTAAAAAAAAATTGATAGTTTAATAACTTAATTGAAAAAATTGAAAGATGGATCACCGAAGTGAAATATGGCCTATAGTTTAGGGTAAATGGGTGAACGAGCGAGATTCTGTGCAGGTTTGACTAGGGTTGGGAGGAGTTGGGAGACTGTTAGCCCGGAGCTTTTTGCCATTTTTTCGGCTTCTGAGGCTTCAATTACGAATCTGGGTGGATCCATTCAATTTGGTAAATAATCTTTCTAAATATAAACAAGTGTGTGTTTTTTTGTATGTGAAGAATTGTTCGTTTGGGTAAGTGGTGAAGGAGATAATTGTTTTTGTATAGATGATTTGACATATTTACCCTTGATGTTTAGAAAATATAATTAAAATAATATTTTTTAATTACATATAAGCATTAGTTTGTTTAGTCGTCGTCTTGCGTCGTGATTTATGACGTGACAACTTAAATTAGGCAAAAGTGGAAAAAATTGATAGTTTAATAACACAATTGATAAAATTGAAAGGTGGATCATTTTGAAGTGGAATATATAATAATTTAAGTCTTTAATTACATATTTAAGCCTAATTAAAAACAAGAGGTTGTAATATAGTACATCTATCATAAGCTTTAATGTAAGAATAAAACTTTTATAAATAAAGATGAATTTTTACATAAATATTATTTTTGAATATTATGGAATAAATTTGATATAATGTTATAGTTGTGGGTAATATTTATAAATTTTGCAAAAATATGCAAGTTGTTATAAAATATTAGTTTGGTGGGGGAATATTAACTTTTTGTTAGGAATATTAAATGATGGTTTGAATCGTTGGTGGATTCTTACATGAAATTATTATTTGATTGAGAAAGCGACAAAATATTTTATAAAAATAACTTGGCGGAGGTGTTACTGATTAAAAGCTGTTGAACTACTAGATGGTAAAAGAAATGCGATGTCTGGCGTAGTTGTTGTAGTAGCACTTGGTATTGATTATTGATCTTTACGTGAGGAAATCGACTTCATTTATCTTTCGATTATTCTTCTGATAATTCTTTGCGTCCATATCTCTTATATTATTGATTCAATTATTGTCACGATTATCATCGTATAATATGTTATGGTATTAAATCGATAATTGAGACGACCGATTATAAATGATTAATAATTGTTGAAAGATTAAATATGTGTTGATGAAAAAAAAATGATTTGTGGTAAGTTTGATTATTTTATGGAAATTTCGTATATAAATAAATCTAAGAGTCTCTTCAATCGATAGTAATTACCTTGTGAATAGTATTTACCTTGCGTCGAATAGTAATTACTTACGTCGATAGTAATTACCCTTGTGAATAGTATTTACCTTATTGAATTACCCTTGTGAATAGTATTTACCTTAAATCGATAGTAATTACCTTTGTCGATAGTAATTACCCTTGAATAGTATTTACCTTCGTCGATAGTATTTACCTTAGTTAATAGTAATTACCTTTACCGGATGTCGAACCACATGTCGTTTACATTCTGAGGCGTCGAACCACTTGTCGTTTAACATTCTGAGCGTCAAACCACTTTTCTTTTTACGTCATTAATCGTCATCAATGGCTTTGCGCTTTTCAATGCGACGGTCTTTAAGGTTTGAAATCTTACATAAATAGGGCTGAAGAGCTTCATTATTTTTCACAATTCATTCAAGCTATAGAGAAAGTATAGAGAATAAGAGAAAAGAAGAAGAGTATTTTGTTACTTCTGTTTGCTGCGATGTTGATCTCTCTACCAAATGTAAGGGGTGTTATTCTTTCTTATTGAAGAGGCTATTGTTTTTCCATTTCTTTATTATTCTTTGGAATAACTTTGTATCGTGGTTTTTACCCACTATCTTGGTGACATTCTTATTATTCATTTGGAACATCCTGCCATCATGCGTGTGTTTCTGGGACTGGTTTCCGTCTTTATTATTACATTGTTGGAACATCACATGCGTGTGTTTTACAGGACTGGTTAAAATCTTTATCGTTCTATTGGAATATCTGTCATGTGTTTTACAGGACTGGTTCCATCTTTATTATTACATTGGAACATCACAGTACGATTGTGAATTTCACGACTGGTTAGATTATTTATTATTACATTGGAATAACATTGTCTTGGTGCGATCTATCGCGTGCGTGGTGATTTCTTTTGTTATTCCATTCTTTATTATCTTGGGTTGGTTAAAACTTTGACTTATCTCCATGAAATTAGTGGAATATCCTTGATATTTGCGTTTCATCCAGTATCTTTTCGTTCTTACGATCATTCTTGAATTTTACTCTACTGAAATATAGTATCGTATTGATAATTTGGGCGTTAATAATTCTAGATAAAATAATTCTTGAACTTGTTTTATTGAATTCTTATATCATTGTCATCATCCTCATGTTTTATATTTTTTAAAATCATCCGGCACTGTGGTGCGTAGATGGACTTGGTATGATTATGACCGAGAGGCTATTCGATTATGTCATGTAACTAGTAATATTACAAATGATGTGGTAAAAATCCTCGATGGTAGTAGTGCATTGATGGGCAGCGTTGTTGGCATGATCATGACCATTAATGAATACTGTGATATTCTTGGCAAGTGATGCATGAATAACCCCAAAATTAGGTATCGTCACCCATCTTGGTAGCCACTTACATGGTACATAAATTCAAATCTGACAACTTACTAATATAAGCGTAAAATTAGTATGCAATCTGACATAAAGCTATGAGTTTGAATACAAATATTGTCTACTAGATATTATACAAACTCGAAAGGTCCTCATTACTACTATTATCACACTATTTCACGAGAATAGTGAGGACTACTAATCTTATCCTCTGGACCATTACTCAGTTCCCAGGCTAGTCCCGGTATGTTCTCATTTCACGAAGAGAAACGGTGAAAGAAAAGGGTGAGCTCAAACTAGCCCGATGAAATATTATGACTAAGATAATGCGAGAATAATTTATCATTAGCCTTGAGCGGTGTTAAGCGATAAAATACAATAGACAACAAGTTTAAGCTGCGGTGGAATAAGCGATCCATTAAAAGAGTCAAGTAGAGAATAAAATCTACTATCTTTTAGGTTTTAAAGGTTTTTCATCAACATTATAAATTGAGACTCGACTTTAATAAATAATCCACATCATCGAATCACCCACCTTTCTACTCTGACGAGGATATTCATCAAATTATCGATGGTCGTGACTATCTTAAAGAATCACCCACAGGTCATAATCATACCAAAAACTATCCATCAACTTGCATTACGAGGCCCTTTGAGGACTTTTATCACATCATTTATAACAAGCCGTGATTATCTTAGAATGATCCTGGTCATAATCATACTAAGTTCATCTATACTGCGTAAGCCAAGAAGATAACATAATATAACATGAGGATGATGACAATGACATAATAATTCAATAAAACAAGTTCAAAATTATTTTATCCGGGAATTATTAACGTCAAATTGTCAAAATAATCTTTGTTTTGTAGAGTAAAATTCAAGAATGATCGGAAGAATATTTCCATGAAAGATCTTTGGATGAAGCGCAAATATCGAGGATATTCCACTAATTTCATGGAGTATAGAAGTCGAAGATTTAACCATTTGGGTATAATAAAGAATGGAATAACAAAAGAAATCACCGTGCGTGCGGTGCTTGCTTAGCATAGGCGAGGTTATTCAACGAATAATAATAATAACGGAACGGTCGGTGAAATTGAAATTCACCGCAAGCGAGGATGATCAACCGAGAATAATAAATGCTGAATAATAAACAATGGAACCGAATCGGTGTATTAAAAAACACGAACGAGGATATTCAACGAGAATAATAAATGCGGAATAATAAACAATGGAACCGGTCGGTGTAAAACACACGAGCGGGATATTCAACGAGAATAATAAAGAATGGAATAACGAAGGAGATCACCAAGTATAGGGGATTCGGCGTATATCTGAGTTATTCAACGAATAAATAAGAATGGAATAATATAAGGATTTCACCAAGTATAGGGTATCTGGCGTATCTGAGTTATGTATAGGGTATACCACTTTTACAAGTTATTCAGCGAGAATAATAAGCGATGGAATAACAATGAGTTCTCTTCATGAATAAGAAAGAATAACACCCTTACAGAATTACAACAAATAATATTCCTACCTTAGAAGAAGCTGAATATTGGCGAGGTGAAGTAGCGAGAATACTTTTCTTCTTTCTCTCTATAGTTTCTCTCTCTACAGAGTTTGATGAATTAAGTGAAAATAATGAAGCACTAGGCCTCTATTTATAGAAGATTTCTAACTTTTTGCCGTGTGAAAAGCGAGTGGCTTGGTTTGGTGATGTGAAAAGAAAAAGTGGTTTGGCCTTTTGTAATGTGAAGCGACAAGTGGTTCGGCCTTTGTAATGTGAAGCGACAAGTGGTTCGGCCTTTGTAATGTGAAAGCGACAAGTGGTTTGGCGTCTGGTAAAGGTAATTACTATTGGTTTGAAGGTAATTACTATTCACGAGGTAATTACTATTGGCGAAGGTAATTCTTTATTGACGAAGGTAATTACTATTGTGAAGATTGAGGTAATTACTATTTGACTGAGGTAATTACTATTGTGAAGGTAATTACTATTGTAATTAGATGAAGGTAAATACTATTGGCGAAGGTAATTACTATTCACAAAGGTAATTATTTATTGTGAAGAGACTCTTAGATAATGACATATGGGCCCCCCATAAAATAATCAAACTTACCACAAATGTCTCATAACGGACTCTTTATATACATTAAGGATTGAATAAATATTACCACAAATCATTTTATTTTTAATCGACACATTTTTAATCTTTCAACAATTATTAATCATTTATAACTTGTAAATCTCAATTAATAATATAACATATTATCTGAGATGATCTTGTGACAATAATTGAATCGATAATATAAGAGATATGATCACGTGAATTCTTTGTAGCGATAATTGAGCGTAGTGAGTGACTTCTCACGTAAGCATCGATAATCAATCTGAGTGTATTATACTTATCTGACCACATTATTCTTTGTACTTTTACCATAGGGTAGTTCAGCGGTTTTAACGGTAACACCTCATAGTTATTTTTATAAAATATTTTTGTGTCGTTTTCTCGATCAAATGATAATTACATTGTGGGGTCCACTGATGATTGGTAGTTATGCGAATATTCCTAACAAAAAGAATATTCCCAGGCCAACGAATATTTTATAACAACTTGCATACTTTGCAAAATTTATAAATACTACCCACAACTATAATATTATCTCAAATTCACACCATAATATTAAAAATTATTTAAACAAAATTTAAATCTTTATTGATAAAATATGGGGTCTCACAATCTCCCTCCTTATGGAATTTAAGCCCTCGAAATTAGAATGCGTTACAGGTATGATAAAGAGGTGAGGATACCTTGAATACCTTTATCGTTTGAAAACATTAAATTCATCTTTGTAATCCGGCGAAGATATTTATTCAACAATTCATCTTTGCCTTCTGGGCCAAAGATATACAAGCTTGTAAAACCAATAATCTTTGAGACCTTGACTTAATAGTATCACGACCACGAATTATCCATGCACTTTGGCGGCGAGGATATTCGTGTTTTCAATCTGATCGTGATTATCTTAAATAATCCTTGTCGTAATCATACCAAATCTATCGATACACTTCTGACGAAGATGACTTTTACCACATCCATGAATTAATATTTCATTCTTTGAGACTCATTTCGATAATTAATCCATATCATCGAATCATCCACCTTTCTGAGGCGAGGATATTCATTAGTATCACGACCACGAATTATCCATGCTACTGACCAAAGATAATCGTGTATTCATTAGTATCACGACCACAAATTATCCATTCACCCACTTATCTGACCCGAAGATAATCGTGTATTCATTAGTATCACGACCACAAATTATCCATGCACTACGGCCGAAGATAATCGTGTATTCATTAGTATCCGACCACAAATTATCCATGCACTACGGCCGAAGATAATCGTGTATTCATTAGTATCACGACCACAAATTATCCATACACTACGTGCGAAGATAATCGTGTATTCATTAGTATCACGACCACAAATTATCCATACACTACTGACGAAGATAATCGTGTTTTCAATTACGGTTATGATTATCTTACAAGACAATCCACAGTCATAATCGTCATACCAAGTCCATCTATCTACCACCATCTGAGGCCACGAGATGACTTTCAACGTAATATAAACGTGAGGATAATGATATAAAGAATCAATCAAATGAGATAAAGGATAAATATTAAACATTTATAATATAATTTATCCGAGTTCAAGAATATCCCCATGTTATCAATCATTAATAATCTCATAATCTAATATCATTAATATTATAACAATATTTTAATCACTTCTTAAATTTATAAACAATTTATCTCGATTGTTTACGCTTTACCATATAATGCATTTAATCATTCAAAATGCCATACTCATAAGATATCATCACCAATTATCAAATCCTCATCAAAAAAAATATGCATATATTACATATAGGATTCTCTAGGCATAAAATCCTATTTTCAACTTTGTTACTTCACATAACATATTTAACTCATATGTTAAGTAACTAAACTATTTTCATGAAAAATACCAAATCAGTCCCAAAATATTTCTTTTCTGGGTTTTAGCATAATATAGTCCCATAATGAAAATATATTTTTCTCGAATTTTTAAAATTCATTTACTATTTTCAAAAATCAATTTCTAATTAATTCCTTAAGAAATTAGCTACCTCAAGTTTAACTCCAAAATTCCCAAATCTTGGCAGGACCTTACCCATGTTAACGTGAGCTTCGGTTTTAAATTTCATGGTCATCGGTTATAGAACTTTCGGTTATAGCGTTTTTAAATCGGAAAAACCTAAATATTGAAATAGTCATAACTTGCTCATTTTAAGTCGAGAATGAGCTCATTTTTGGACAGGAGGTACTTTATACCATATACCTTCATGTCCCAAAAGGCCAGAATTTTTCTCATAATTTAAGTGGCCAGAAACAGCCCCTCTAAAATCATGGCAGCACTTTTTTTTTGGTTTTTGCAGCTTTGCCTCCTTTGCTAAAATCAGTCCACACAAAAATCTACAACACCTTTTCCAGTAATTCCACTTGGATTAGTTAGGTAACTCATAGATCTAACTCTAGGACTTGACCACACTCAAAAATTCAAAATATAATAGGAGATATGGTCGATTGAATTTCATATTCGTTTTTCACCAAAATCGATTTTCAACTCTTTGTGATTTCTAAGAAACTTTCATGTTTTCACATACTAACCAACATAACTCATCTTAAAACTTACTAATACTTCATATACCCATGATTTTCAGTCAGTTCTATACTTTTATTATGACTTTCATCATAATCCACGTAAGCAGATCCTTTTAGTTGAAGAAATATTTGAGGTTTAAGAAATGGGTTTTTTATCTTTGAATTCGATACAAAATTCGATTTCACGTTCTAGGGTAGGCTAGGAAGTCTTCAAGAATCGCCAAGAAATTTATTAATGATAGAAATATCATTCAAAAGCTATTACTCTCGTCGAAGACTTGGATAGTACGTCACATTAATACCAGCTGTGACTTACATCCCTTAACACAGATAGCACCTCACAATGATACCTATCAACTTGCCATCTTGATCCGCGGCGTAAGCCTCTACGAAAAGTCGGCTTGGTGCATTTCACACAAGGAAGTCAACAACGAAAGGATCGGGGCTCTTTACTTATGGCTTGATATAACGATGATTAACTTTAGGGTTTGGTTACTTTGAATTAAGTATAACGAGGTTGGTTAGGAATATGAAAGCTAACAACCTTACAAAAAGCATAATGAGTAGTTAATCAATCATTTTCAAAAATTACCTCAAAAGGCAAATATTTTCAAAGAGATAAGATCGACGAATTAGCATGAAAATGTTTATTTGAATCAAACAAGATTTAAAAATAGTAAGCGATAGCGAAGGCTCCTACTTAGAAGTTTGACGATAAGTCAAAGTTTAACTTCTTGGTCAAAATTTAAGCGTTGAACACAACTAGGTGAAATAAAAGAGTGGGTAGGCGGTATCTAACACGGTATAGACTTATGAGCTTATGATTAACTTACCGTGATAATTTTATTGGGTTCCTCGTCACGAGAAAAAAAAAGCGCTCTCTCTTAAACTACTAGGCTTTGGTTTTATGCAGGAATGACCTTTGGTGCCTCCATCCTAGTTGAATTTGTCTTGATGGCAACAAAATCGAGCTAAGTGACCTTCTCTTCCACAATTATAACATGCTTTGGAATGGCGTGGCGCGATTCGGGATGATGTGTCCCTCTCCTCGCATTTGAAGCATATGATAGGTGGTCTTTCTCCTTCCTTAACAACGGGTCTTTGGTCTTTGCGTCTTTCCATCATTGTTGAATCTCCTTTTCTTGAAATGTCCATTCTTATTATTTTGGCCACGATTACCACAAAGTGGTTACCATATCGCTTTGTTGATTCCCTCACGCTTGTTGTCATAACGATGATGACTACTCTCCATTTGGTATTATAATTTTTCTTGCAATTTGCTCTCTTTTAGTTCGCGTTGACTCGTTATCGCTCCTTCTAAGCGAGCCCTATTTACAACATCTGAATAGAAACACGGTTTATGAGAAATAAGATGTTGGCGTATCTCGGCTTCGAACCTCTTAAAAACATTAGCGCCATTCTCTCTTCATTATCCACCAGTGGGGCCCTTGACCGTGTGATAACTCATAAATTTTGCCTCGTATTGCGACACGGTCGTATTGTTTTGTTCGACTTGATAAACTCCACCTCCTTCATGTGGCGAATACTTTCGGGAAAAAGTATTTGTCGTTGAAACGACTCTGGAACTTCTCCCGAAGATATCTTGATCTGACGAGGTTGAGTCGTTTCTGGAATTCCCACCGATGTCTGCCTCTCTCGCGCTTGACGTAAAAGGCGGCAAAAGGAACCTTTGCTCCTCGGAACATCCCAAGACATCAAATATCTTGGTAATCTGCTTTATCCATGCTTCCGCGAAGTGGTTTTGGCTCTCCCTTAAACTCGGTGGTCCCGGCTCCTTGAATTGTTTAGCGGTGGCCTTGGAGAGTTCAGTGTTTCCACCTACGTTTTGGGCGAAATCGCTTTACTTTGATGTTGCATGAATTCTAAAAACTTCTTAAGCGTCTGATCGTTAAATCGATTGATCGGTGTTGTTGTTTACGGGAGGATTATCGCCATCTGTTGCACATTATCACGATTATTGATGCATGGAGAATCAACGGTCTCACATGCTCCATTGTTATTCTCAACATTCTCGGATGCCATTTTCAAACACGCCACAAAATAAGGGTTAATTGACGTACGACATATTATCACTATACTCGTGAGCCAATCAAATACCAAATAAACTTAGGTAGGTCATACTTAGCGAAGGTTTCCCGTCTCTCCCCTCTAGTACTATTCTCACATCTTAGCGGGGATCGTATCCTAGCTACGATACCAAGCTGTGGCGCCCCAAAATTGGGTATCGTCACCCCCATCTTGGGTCGCCACTTACATGGTACATAAATTCAAATACAACTTACTAATATAAGCGTAAATATGCAATCGACATAAACTATGAGTTTGAATACAAAATATTGTCTACTAGATATTATACTGACTCGAAAGGAGTCCTCATTACTACTATTATCACCTTTATTTCACGAATAGTGAGGACTACTAATCTTATCCTGCGGACCATTACTCAGTTCCCAGGCTAAGTCCCGGCTATGTTCTCATTTCACGAAGAGAACGGTGAAAGAAAGGGTGAGCTCAACTAGCCCGATAAAATATTATGACTAAGATAATGCGAGAATAATTTATCATTAGCCTTGACGATGTTAAGCGATAAAATACAATAGACAACAAGTTTAAGCTGCGGTGGAATAAGCGATCCATTAAAAAGTCAGTAGAGAATAAAATCTACTATCTTTTAGGTTTTAAAGGTTTTCATCAACATTATATAATGAGACTCGAAACTTTAATAAATAATCCACATCATCGAATCACCCACACTTTTCTGACGAGGATATTCATCAAATTATCGATAATGGCGACTATCTGAAATCACCTACAGGTCATAATCATACCAAAAACTATCCATCAACTGCATTACTGACCCACGAGGACTTTTATCACATCATTTATAACAAGCCGTGATTATCTTAAATGATCCACAGTCATAATCATACTAAGTTCATCTATACCGTGGCCAGAAGATAACATAATATAACATGAGGATGATGACAATGACATAATAATTCAATAAAACAAGTTCAAGAATTATTTTATCCGAGGAATTATTAACGTCAAATTGTCGAAAATAATCTTTGTTTTGTAGAGTAAAATTCAAGAATGATCGGAAGAATATTTCCATGAAAGATCTTTGGATGAAGCCTTGAATATCGAGGATATTCCACTAATTTCATGGAGTATAGAAGTCGAAAGATTTAACCAATTTGGGTATAATAAAGAATGGAATAACAAAAGAAATCACCGTGCATGCGGTACTTGGCATAGACGAGTTATTCAACGAGAATAATAATAACGGAACGGTCGGTGAAATTCACACCCAAGCGGGATGATCAACGAGAATAATAAATCTTTGAATAATAAACAATGGAACCCGAATCGGTGTAAAACACACGACGAGGATATTCAACGAGAATAATAAATGCGGAATAATAAACAATGGAACCGAATTAGGTGTAAAACACTGCAGAACGAGGATATTCAACGAATAATAAAGAATGGAATAACGAAGGAGATCACCAAGTATAGAGGGATTCAGCGTATCTGAGGTTATTCAACGGAATAAATAAGAATGGAATAATATAAGGATTTCACCAAGTATAGGGTATCTGCAGCGTATCGAGAGTTATGTATAGGGTATACCACTTTTACGAGTTATTCAGCGAGAATAATAAGCGATGGAATAACAACGATTCTCTTCATGAATAAGAAAGAATAACACCCTTACGAATTACAACAAATAATATTCCCTACCTTAGAAGAAGCTGAATATTGGCGAGGTGAAGTAGCGAGAATACTTTTCTTCTTTCTCTCTATAGTTTCTCTCTGAGAGTTTGATTGAATTAAGTGAAAATAATGAAGCACTAGGCCTCTATTTATAGAAGATTTCTAAACTTACTTTTGCCATGTGAAAAGCAAGTGGCTTGACGGTGGTGATGTGAAAAGAAAAGAAAAGTGGTTTGGCCTTTTGTAATGTGAAGCGACAAGTGGTTCGGCCTTTTGTAATGTGAAGCGACAGTGGTTCGGCGCTGTAATGTGAAAGCGACAAGTGGTTTCGGCGACGTGTGAAAAGTGGGTAATTACTATTGGTAAAGGTAATTACTATTGAAGAAGGTAATTACTATTCATTAGGGTAATAATTACTTATTGTGAAGGTAATTACTATTGTGAAAGGTAATTACTATTGTGAAGGTAATTACTATTCACAAAGATAATTACTATTGAAGGTAATTACTATTGGCGAAGGTAAATACTATTATGAAGGTAAATACTATTGTGAAGGTAATTCTTATTACAAAGGTAATTACTTATTGTGAAGAGACTCTTAGATAATGACATATGGGCCCCATAAAATAATCAAACTTACCACAAGCGTCTCATATGAGACTCTTTATATACATTAAGGATTGAATAAATATTACCACAAATCATTTTATTTTTAATCAACACATTTTTTAATCTTTCAACAATTATTAATCATTTATAACTTGTAAATCTCGATTAATAATATAACATATTATCTGAGATGATCTTGTGTGAATAATTGAATCGATAATATAAGAGATATGATCGTGAATTCTTGTAGCGATAATTGAGCGTAGGTGTGACTTCTTCGTAAGCATCGATAATCAATCTGGTGTCTTTCTTATCTTTATGCGACCCAGCGTATTCTTACTTTTACCATTGGGTAGTTCAGCGGTTTTAACGGTAACACCTCTGTAGTTATTTTTATAAAATATTTTTTTATGTGTTTTCTCGATCAAATGATGAATTACATTTATTGGGGTCCACCATGATTGGTAGTTATCGAATATTCCTAACAAAAGAATATTCCCAGATGAACGAATATTTTATAACAACTTGCATACTTTAAGATTGAAAAATTTATAAATACTTATAAATACTTTACCTGACCTAATATTATCTCAAATTCACACCATAATATTAAAAATTATTTAACAAAAAATTTAAATCTTTATTGATAATATTGATAGGAATCGGTAAAAGCGTACTCGACTTTCTTTGTCTTGAAGATATCTTGGGAGAAGTTCGAGGAGTCACATTCAACGACAAATACTTTCTGAAAGTATTACGCCACGTGAAGGAGGTGGAATTTATCAAGTTGGAACAAAACAATATGGCCAGTGTAAAAACGTAGATGATACGAGGCAAAATTTGCGGAGTTATCACGGTTTAAGGTCCCACTTGGTGGATAATGAAGAGAGAATGGCGCGAATGTTTTTAAGAGGTTTGAAGCGGAATCGTCGACATCTTATTTCTCGTAAAGCGTGTTTGTATTGAGATGTTGTAAATAGGGCTCGATTAGTGGAGCAGCGATAATGAGTCAACCTGACTAAAAAGAAGCGGTAATGTTTTAAGAAAATTATAATACCGGCCCGAGTAGTCGGGCCGAAGCGGTGACAACAAAAGCGTGGAGGGAATCAACGGGCGGATATGGTAACCACTTCGGTGGTAATCGGGGCAAAAGCAATAAGAATGGACATTTCAAAAGCGGAGATTCAACAATGGTGGAAAAGGCGTCGACACCGACACCCGTTGTTAAGGAAGGAGAAAGACCACCTATCATATGCTTCAAATGCGGAGGAGAGGGACACATCGATCAAACTGCGTCATGCCTTCAAGCGTGTTATAATTGTGGAAGAGAAGGTCACTTAGCTCGATTTTGTGCGTTCTAGAAAACAAATTCAACTAGGATGGAGAGCACCAAAGGCCGTCGAGAAAATTCAAAAGCCCAGGTAGTCTGAGGAGGCGTTTGTTGTGACCTCCCAAAGAGCGAAGGAATCGAATGAGGTCATCACGGGTAAGCTTATCATAAACTCTAATGAAGTCTATACTTTATTTGATACTGGGTTCTACCCATTCTTTTATTTCTCCTACTTGCGCTCATCGATTAAATTTGACTCAGGAGAAATTAGACTTTGACTTATCTGTGGAAACTCAGTTGGGAGAAACCTTCATTACATCCACTTTGTTTATAAGTCTTGTTTGGTTCAAATCGGTACCCTCACATTACTGTCGATCTTATTTCATTAAAAATACTTGCATTTGGCGTGATTACAGGGATTGATTGGTTAACTACTTATCATGCAAAAATTGATTGTTTTAAAGTAAGGTTGTTAGCTTTCATATTCCTAATCAACCTATTATCTTGAATTCAAACGACCAAACCATTAAAATCAATCACGGTCGTCTCAAGCCATAAAAGCTATTCGTTTATTAAAAAGCGGATGTCGAAGCTTTCTTAGCTCATATCACGATTTAAATAAAAATAAATCGTCAGTTTTAAGCGATATTCCTATTGTTAATAAATTTCTGACGTATTCCCAGAAGAACTTCTGGCCTACCCCAGGCGTGAAATTGAATTTTGTATCGACCTTGAACCGGTACAAAACCTATTTCCAAAGCCCCATGTCGAATAGCTCTATTGAACTTGAGGAGTTAAAGACCCAATGCGAGGAATTGTTAGACATTGGCTTTATTAAATCCTAGTACTTCTCCTTGGGGTGCTCTGTTACTATTCGTGAAGAAGAAAGATGGGAGTATCGACTTTGTATTGATTATCGGGAGTTGAATCATGTCACCATCAAAAATAGGTATCCATTGCCCGCGTATTGATGACTGTTTGACCCGATTCTGCAAGGCCAAATTCTTTTCAAAGATTGATCTTAGTTAGGATATCACCAATTGAAGATTAGAATCGTGACATTCCAAAGGCGACTTTTCGAACTTCGATGCGGGCATTATGAATTCCTAGTCATGTCCTTTAGATTGACTAATGCTCCTGCTTTGCCTTCATGGATATGATGAGCCAGAGTATTCAAGGAATATTTAGATCACTTTGTGGTCGTCTTTATTGATGACATCCTTATTTATTCCAAAAGCCGTGAAGATCATGAAAGCAACACTTGAGGTGACACTCCAAAAGCTTCGTGAATATAAGCTTTATGCGAAGTTGAAGAAATCACGAGTTACGGCGAAGAAGTAGCATTCCTTGGGCACGATGGTATCAAGTCATGGAATATCTGTTGACCCAAAGAAAGATTGAAGCTATTCAAAGTGAGGAACAACCTAAATCGATGGCCAAAATCGTAGCTTTCTAGGTTTAAATTGGTTATTATCGAAGATTAAGTGGAAGGATTTTCTCGAATCGCTACTCCATTGACTTTCGGTGACTCGGAAAGATACAAAAGTTCGGTTGGAGCGAAGAATGTGAGAAGAGTTTTCACGAACTCGAGAGGAGACTTATTTCAACACTGCATTACGCAATACCATCGGCTCGGAGGGATTTGTCATCTCTGTGATGCTTGAGCAAAGGGTTGGGATGTGTTCTTATGCAACATGGAAAAGTTATAGCCTATGCCTCGCGACAACTCGAAAGAATATGAGAGGAATTATCCTACTCATGATCAGAGTTGGCGGTATTATCTTCTGCACTTAAAATTTGGAGGCATTACTTGTATGGGGAGAAAGTGGAGATCTTCTGGATCATAAAAAGCCTCAAATATTTCTTCATTCAAAAGGAACTCAACATGCGACAACGGCGTTGGCTTGAACTGTTGAAAGATTATGATCGTACCATCGATACCATCACTGGAAAAGCGAGCGTGGTAGTGATGCGTTGAGTAGAAAATCATATGCAATCTGCGAGTGCGATATTGTCAACCTGAGGCCCATTTTGTGTGACTTGCAAAGGATGGAGATAGAGTTAAAGACTCGAGGGACGCATGTGATGATAAGCGAGTATCTGAGTAGAACCGACTTTAATCGATAAAGTTAAACTGCTTTCGAGCTCTGAGACACAGGTGATGCGTATGAGGAAGAAAGTCTGAGAAGGTCTTATCTTGGGAAGCAAGAATCGATGAAGAAGGAATACTTGAGTCGACTCCGGACTTTGTGTTCTAACGACCACGATTTAAAGTATAATATCATGATGGGCGCGCTGACACACCATTTGCAATCCATCACAGGAGTACCAAAATGTATCATGATATTAGGTAAATACATTTTGGTGGAGCAATATATGAAGAGAGAGATATATATTTGTTTATCTCAAGGTGTCTAACTTGTCAGCGAGTTAAGCGGAGCATCAAGTACCAAAAGGTCCATTGCAACCACTTGAAATTCCGGAATGGAAGTGGGAGCACATTACCATGGATTTAGTTCTGGGTCTTCCTAAGGTTTCTCCGAGGCGTTGATGCGATTTGGGTCATTGTTGATAGATTGACCAAATCTGCTCATTTCTTCTGATAATCGAGAAACTTATACACTTGAACGTCTTGCTCGTATGTACATAAGCGAGATTGTAAATCGTATGTGTATCTAAGTATCCATAGTTTAAGATCGAGACCCAAGATTCACTTCACGATTTTGGGTTGGTTTACAAAAAGCTATGGGCACAGGACTTACGATTTAGCTTCGGCATATCATCCTCGAGACGGACGAGACGATCGGAGGGACTATTCAAACTCTTGAAGATCTATTAAGACTACGTGTCCTTGATTTCAAGGGAGTTGGGACAAGTTCTTACCATTGGTGGAGTTTTCCTCTGAACAGCAGTTATCGAGCAAGTATTGGCGTGGCTCCATTCGAGCGTTGTATGGAAGAAAGTGTCGTTCTCGGTATCTTTGGGATGAGGTGGGTAAAGCAACGTTGTTGGGACCGGAGTTGATATGCGTATGACTACGGAAAAGATTGAAACGATCCGACAACAGCGTATAAAAACCTCACAAAATCGACAAAAGAGTTATCTTGATCTTCATGAAAGGGCGTGGAATTCGATATAGGAGATCGTGTGTTGTTAAGAGTTGCTCCATGGAAAGGAGTTACAAGATTTGGAAAGAGAGGAAAACTTAATCCTCGATTCATCGGTCCATTTTAATCCTCGATCGAGTAGGAGCGTGGCCTATAGACTACACTTTCTGCTTGAAATATGTCTCGTGTTCATAACGTTTTTCACGTATCTATATTATGTAAATATGTGAAAGACCGAACCATATTATTGAGTTTGAGCCCGGACGAAATAGCGGAAGATTTGATGTATGAAGAGGTTCTGTTCAAATTTTGGATAAGAAGGAACATATTCTACGCTCGAGGTTATACCTCAAGTCGAAAGTTTTGTGGAGGAACCACGATGTTGAGGAAATGACTTGGGAGTTAGAATCGAAATGAAATCAAGGTATCCTTACCTCTTGACATACCAGTCGTACCACTAATTTCGAGGGCGAAATTTCATAAGAAGGGAGGTTGTAAGACCCGACTTTTATAAATAAAGATGAATTTTTCTATAAATATTATTTTGAATATTATGGAATAAATTTGATATAATGTTATAGTTGTGGGTAATATTTATAAATTTTGCAAAGTATGCAAGTTGTTATAAAATATTAGTTTGGTGGGGAATATTCTTTTTGTTAGGAATATTAAATGCATTATGGCTCAATCATTGGTGGACCCCACAATGTAATTATTGTCGGATTGAGAAAAGCGACAAAATATTTTATAAAAATAACGGCGGAGATATTCTTAATTAAAACTGTTGAACTACCCGGTGGTAAAAGTACGATGTCTGGCGTAGTTGCATAGTAGCACTACAGTATTGATTATTGATGCTTACGTGAGAAGTCACTCATTTATGCTTTCGATTATTGCTACGATAATTGTTGCATCATATCTCTTATATTATTGATTCATTATTGTCACGATATCATCATATAATATGTTATGGTATTAAATCAATAATTGAGACGACAACTTATAAATGATTAATAATTGTTGAAAGATTAAATATGTGTTGATGAAAAAAAAATGATTTGTGGTAAGTTTGATTATTTTATGGGGGCTCATATGTCAATCATCTAAGAGTCTCTTCAATCGATAGTAATTACCTTCGTCGATAGTAATTACCCTTGTGAATAGTATTTTACCTTAAATCGATAGTAATTACCTTAAAATCAATAGTAATTACCCTTGTGAATAGTATTTACCTTAAATCGATAGTAATTACCTTTATCGATAAGTAATTACCTTGTGAATAGTATTTACCTTCGTCGATAGTATTTACAACCGTTAATAGTAATTACCTTTACCGGATGTCGAACCACTTGTCGTTTCACATTCAGTGATCGAACCACTTGTCGTTTCACATTCTGAGCGTCGAAACCACTTTTCTTTTCACATCATTAATTAAATCGAGCCACTTGCCTTTTCACACGACGGTCTTAAGCTAGAAATCTTCTATAAATAGAGGCCTGAGGGCTTCATTATTTTTCACGAATTCATTCAAGCTATAGAGAGAGAAATTATAGAGAGAATAAGAGAGAAAGAAGAAGAGTATTTTGTTCTTCTGCTTTCTGCGATATTCAATCTCCTACCAAATGTAAGGGGTGTTATTCTTTCTTATTCATGAAGAGAAGCTGTTGTTATTCCATTGCTTATTATTCTCATTGGAATAACTTTTGTATCGTGGTTTACCACTATCTTGGTGACATTCTTCTATTATTACATTGGAACATCACATGCGTGTGTTTTACATCGGACTGGTTAAAATCTTTATTATTTTGTTGGAACATCCTCGCTGTGTGTTTTACATGGGAATCGGTTAAAATCTTTATTATTACATTGGAACATCACATGCATGTGTTTTACAGGACTGGTTCCGTCTTTATCATTACTTTGGAATATCTATCTGTGTGTTTTACAGGATCTGGTTCCATCTTTATTATTACATTGGAACATCCTGTTGCGATGTGAATTTCACGACGACAGGTTCCGTTATTTATTATTACATTGGAATAACTTTTATGCATGCGATTATCGCGTGCGTGGTGATTTCTTTTGTTATTCCATTCTTTATTATACCCAAATGGTTAAAACTTTGACATCTATACTCCATGAAATTAGTGGAATATCCTTGATATTTGCGTTTACATCCATATCTTTTCATATTCTTCTTGATCATTCTTGAATTTTACTCTCTACAAAATAGTATCGTGTTGATAATTTGGGCGTTAATAATTCTAGATAAAATAATTCTTGAACTTGTTTTATTGAATTCTTATATCATTGTCATCATCCTCATGTTTATATTTTTTAAAGTCATCTACATGGCATTGTAGTGCGTAGATGGACTTGGTATGATTATGACCGGTACTATTGATGTAATCATAACCGTAATGTTACAAATGATGTGGTAAAAATCCTCGATTAGTAGTAGTGTAAGACCCAAAATTTTTTTTAATAAAAGGAATTTCCTTTATTTATTATTTTGAAATAGTAAGGGTTGATTTGATTAATGTGGATAGTTAAGGGTTAAATACATGAAATATTTCAAAATAAGCAAGTGGTTATAAAATATTCATTTTATTTAGAATATTAGTTTGGTCGTGGAATATTACGTCTTTGTCGGGGAATATTAAATGCGGCCAAGGTAGCGACCATGTGTGGGCCCATAACGGATAAGCGTCGGATGAAGAAAACGACCTACAAAGTTTGGGTGGTTATAAATAACGGCGTAGTTATTCTGAATTAAAGGCTGTTGGAATACTAAATTGGTTAAAATCTGATGTCTGGCGTGGTTGCCTGATGGCACGCGGTATTACGGTATTGTTGAATTATTGATCCTTACGTAAGAAGGCCTTTACTCGATAATTTTCCGCGGTGAATTCTTTATTCGATATTTTATTTTATTGATTCAATAATTGTTGCGTTGATATTTTATATTATTATTGTTTGATAATTGTCACCTTTTGCCTTGATATTTCCCATTATCGGATCAATAATTCATATTATTTGAATAATATTATTAGATAACATTATTGGCAATGTCTAGAAAGTTACATCTAAAGAGAAGTTTGGTCACTAATTGCTCGCCAATGAGGAGAGATCCTTATTGAAAGCCCCTTTCTTTCAGAGAAACGACTGGTTGTCATAAATGTGATTACGTAATATTATTTGTGAATAATTAATTATTGATTCATATGATAAGAAATATTTATTTTATATGAATATAAATGATGGATTTATTTATGTGGTTATTAATGAAGGAATTAATCTTTGAGATGTTTTATTTGTATTTTGCCGGATTGGAGGTATTAAAAGATCAAATCGGTGTTATTACTGACTTTTATTGTGTGAGTTATAATATTTAATCCGACCGTTGGATCGTTGTAATTTTTGGATATATTATACATATATAAGTTGAGTATATGTGCACAAATTTTGAGCCGTTAAAATGAGCGTATAATTTATTATGAATTTTAAGAGGTGGTGATTCGAAATTAGGTTATAAATGATTTTGGTGGAAAATTCTAGAATTGGTGGGCCCCACTTTTGGTTGGTGAAAATGTGCTCAATTGAATTTTCAAATGTGGTGGGTGGGAATAGTAGCGAGTAAAGCCATCGGGGTTGCGAGTTAAATGCTTTGACGTCTTTAACATTTTCCTATAAATAGAGGCTAAGTTAGAATTGAAAATCACACGAAAACAAAGTTTTCTCTCTTTTCTCTCTATATTATCGAGCGTATTTTGTGAGTATTTAGATACTTTGAGTTCTTTATTCGGTCTAAGTTTCATTCGACATCACTTGAGCCTTTCTTTCCGAAATCTTGATTCTTTGAGGTAAGGGATATTATTTTTTTTCGTAATGATATTATTTCTTGATATCATTGTCTTTGAAATATTAGTTGGAACTTTTTATCAAATTTGGAACTTTTTCATGTCGGGAGTTACTATTCATGAGTTCTTATTCACGATTTACTATTCACGAGTACTATTCATGAAGCGTGAAGATGTTTTGTGGAATTTCTATCTTTTGGTGTCGGAGTTACTATTCACGTATCACGACCTTTATTCACGTATCTGACCTTATTCATGTATCTGACACTATTCATAGAAAAATAAAATTTCTTCTTTTAGTCCAAAATATCTATTACGGATACTAGCTTTGATTGTATCCATGTTTTAATCATTCTTGAATTTTACACCACTATGATTATTTTTGAGGTATTTTTGGGCGTGGATAAAACCAAGTATCTGAATCCTTAATCCTTAATCCTTGTCATTTTGTTTCATTTGGATTCGTTTCTTTAAAAATATTTTTCATCATCCTCGGTCTTAAATGATGATATTATTGAATATCTTTGGCACCGTAGTCTGATGAATGATTTCTGAAGAATATCTTTGGCCTTTAGTGCAAAGATGAGCAGTGTTGAGATGAACATGGTAGGATCGATGAATATCTTTGGCACATGGTGCAAAGATGAATATTTGATTTGAGATGAATATTGATTGATGTTACGAGGGATAAAATATTGATGATGGACTTGTTAAATTCATAGATTATAGTAGATTTCATTCTCTACATAACTCTTCTATGAATTATTATTTAAGATTCGAATATTGATCTGAAACTTGTTGTATTGTATTCTATCAGATTTTTCTCTGTTGAAGACTAACGATAATTTGTTGTATATTATCTTAGTCATAATATTCTTTCTTTGGGCTAGTTGAGCTCACCCTTTTCCTTGTTGTTCCATTTTTCTTCTCGGGAGGCGAGAATGTAGCGATACTTGAGTCGAGGTATGGAATGAAGGTTAGAGAGAGTTGTTTAGTAGTCCTCACCATTTTGTAAAATAATGTATCGATAAATGTGATGAGGATTTATTTGAGTATAGATATTGTCTAGAAGATAATATTTGTATTTAAACTCACAGTTTCTTGTTGTAATAATAAAGTTATAGTTGTTTACATACCATGTATTTGGTGACTTCGAAATGGGTTGGATGGAATGGACCTATTTTGGGGCGTCACACGTAGTGCATTGATGGACGATTGTTGGCATGATCATGACCATTAATGAATACACAAATATTCTTGGCCCGTAGTGCATGAATAATTGTGGTCGGATACTTAAGAATATCCTTGGTAGTAGTGCGGGGTGATTCGATGATGTGAAATATTTATTAAAGGCGAGTCTCAATTATAACAGTGATGAAAACCTTTTAAAACCTAAAAGATAGTAGACTTTATTTTCTACTTGACTCTTTTAATAGATTGCGTATTCCACTGCAGATTAAACTGGTTGTCTATTGTATTTTATCGGTTTAACATTGTTGAAGACTATTGATAATTTATTTTGCATTATCTTAGTCATAATATTTCTTCTTTGGGCTAGTTGAGCTCACCTTTCTTTTTCTTTATTCTCTTGAAAATGAGAATATAGGCGGAGACGAGTCGGAAGCAGTGATGGTCACGAAGATAGCATTAGTAGTCCTCACTATTACGTGAAATAGTGTGATAATAATTGTAATGAGGACTCTTTTTGAGTTTGTATAATATCTAGTGAGCGATATTTGTATTTAAACTCACGGTTTATGTCGTATTATACCCACGTGAGTTATGTTAGTAAGTTGTATTTAAATTCTGTACCATGTAAGTGGCGACCCAAGATGGGTGATGTATACCTAATTTTGGGGGGCGTCACATTTAACATATAAAACCAATAAAAAGGTCAAATAGTTACAACGGTCAAAACATGTTTTGACTGTTGAAACTTTAAGATTTTAACTTTTAACTTTTAAATTTCATTATTTAAGGAATTAATATAAGGAAACTGTTGGGTACACAGTGGAAAAAATTGAATCTTTATCTTGTATAATGACCCAATGACAATGCAGAATAGGGATAGAGATAAGGAAATTATTATAAATGCTCTAACTTTCTCATTCCATCCAAATTCTCCCACTTTTGGGGGGAAATTTTGAGTCAAAAATGAAATCAAATTACCTCCAAATGTCTTACCTTCCTTCCTAAAAAAACTCACAAATATAAGAAAGCATTCACAACAGTTTCCTTATATTTATCCTTACTTTCTGATCTTTATTGGGTCATTCTACAAAAATAGGGATTCAATTTTTCATTATGTACTTACAACATATTCCTTATATTGTTTCCTTAAATAATAAAATTTAAAAGTTAAAAGTTAAAATTTAAAAGTTCAACGATCAAAACATCAAATTAATAATAATTTTATAATTAATTTATAAAAGAGTATAATTTATCAATTATATTCCACTTTAAAATAATTTTATTTTATTTTAAATTTTAAGTAATTTATGGAGTGAATATTGAATGGATTGTAGTTGCAAATGTATCAATATTAACTTTTAAAAGTTTAATTTGTGATATTTTTAAATTTAAATTTAATATGACTCATTTAAATTTTGAAAATAATAAATTTTATAATTAATAATACTTTTATAATATTTATAATTATATTGACATAAATTAAATAAATTTATATCAATTTTAAATTTGAATACGTTTGAAATTAATTTTTAAAATTATGTCAATATTAAGTTTATAATTTGAAATTAAGTAGTAAAAATGTCAAGATGTGTATTGATGAGTTGTCCACTTAAATGAAGGTGTTAAATGTCATTTTGTATATATAGAGAACAATCTTTTGGCTCCCTCACACTGGGAGTAAAATCCTATATAGAGATTAAAATAGATACTCAAATAAGGATAAGAAGATGTTGGATAATGATTTGTTGATGTATTCTTCAAAATTGGGGATAAAGAGTTGATTAAGGAAACTGTTATTAATGCTATAAGATTTGAAGGAATTTTAATTATTTTTCCTTCTCTTCTCCAAAAAAACTTACAAACACTGAAACACAGTATAAAGTAATAAAATGATCATTATACCTTTATTTAATAAAAAAATGAATTCACTTATTTATCAAATGTCCAATTTGTCAATTAACCTTTTTTTATTAATGCTAATGTTTATATATATATATATATATATATATGTATGTATATATTTATAAATATAAACACACAAAAAACGGGTGAATTTTCATAATTTTATACCATAAAATATCACTGAGCAAGTATTATTTGTTTCTATATAACACTATGTTTTTTTATTGCTAATTTGAGGTAGGGGGTTTGAACTTGGAACTTCATACTTAACAAGAAACCTAAATACTACTGAGCCAAAGGCTCTCCGTAACACAATAAGTTTTATCTGACTAGTATCAATATAATAGGCTAAATTAAGAGAGAATTGAGTAGAGGGTGAAGTGTGCAATGGCTTACTATTTATTAAGAATATATTAGTCAGTTTAATATTTTTAGGTGTTCAACTAGTAATTAGTGTGCTTATAACAATTCCTTTTTTAGGAATTAGAATATGGGGTTGGACTCTTATGTTATGTTTGTTTATAAGAATTATATTTAGGATAAAATTATTAATCTTAAATGTTTTATTTATTTTCCAAATTTCGACTAGGGAGTTGGGACTATTAGTTTAGGAATTATAAAATGACTTAATATATGAGATTATTTAATACCATATTCAAGCATGTATTATAATTCCCACTATTGAGACTAAAAATTTTTAAACAATATTATCCTCAACGTTTTTCTAAAATGACTATAATATCTTATTATATCCAAAAACTTATTATTGGTAAATAGTTTATTGGTAAACAACTTATTATTGGTAAATAACTTATTATTTAAATAGTTTATTGGTAAACAACTTATTATTTAAATAACTTATTGGTAAACAGGTTTATCGGTAAACAATTTATTATTGGTAAATAATTTATTATCTAAATGACTTTATTGACAAACAACTTATTATTGATAAAAAAACTTATTATTTAAACAACTAATTAGTAAACAACATATTATTGGAAAACAACTTATTAGTCATAGTCATAGTTAAATATTGGCTTTTGTTTGTCAAAGGTTATTTAAATAACTTATTGTTTATCATTTTTGATGTATAAATAAGTTTAAATTATAGTTCAAAATATATTATTATTGGTAAGGATATAGTGGTCCAAATGATATTTTTTTATCCAATCCTTTTAACTAATCCTAAAAAAATCAAACATAACATGAGATTATTTTTAGTTATCCCATGAAAATTCCATAAAAAACACACATGTGACTAGAATTATTTAATCTTAGAATTAGTAGTCTTGGGATTATAATCCCATAAATTATAATCCGATATTATAATTCTTGCAAACAAACACGACCTTAGTATATATCATCACATAATAAACAACATGATTTTCAGACCCTGACCAGATCAGCAGTCGAATCGAAAAAATCGGAATTGGTCAGCCTTTTGGTCCGATTTGGACTAATAACTTATTTTTGTTCAAAAACTGTTCAAACTCGGTGAACCGGCGGTTGAACCGCCTAACCCAGTGAACCAGTAACTGGTCTAGTTCACGGGGTTGATCGATTCATAAAAAAATAGATAAAGCCGGAAAAAATGAAACCATTGATGCAATCGTCTAGATCTGAAAAGAAAAATGGAAGGATAGACAAAAAACAAATAAAGGACGATGTGGCAGTGGTGGTGAAACAACGAAGGCCAGACAAAACCATATATCATTGAAGAAGAAAACCAACACTTCGGGGAAGGGAAGAGAGAAAAAACTGAAGAAATAATTAATTAACCAAATAAAGGACGATGTGGCAGTGGTGGTGAAAATTGAAAAAACTAAGCTGATTCACTAACCCCAGTTGTATACTTTGTGACTTAAAAGGGATATCTGATAAGTTAATAAAGAAATCATTGAGTTCACCTAGCTTATGTTTGTTTGCAAGTATTATAATTTCGAGATTAAAATTATAATGTCAAGACTATTAAGTTATTTTACAATCGCAAAACTAATAGTCCTAAGTTTAAATTTAAAAACAAACAAGACACTTGTGATTAATAATCATATTTCAAGTATAATCCTTGCAAACAAACATAGCCCTAGAGAGAAAGAGAGCGATTGTGTAAGACCCAAACTTTTTATGAATAAATATTTAATTTCTTTTATTATTATTTTTGAATAATAAGGTGTTGATTTGATATAATGCTTTAGTTATGGGTGAAATATGCCAATTTTGCAAATTAAACAAGTGGTCATAAAATATTTATTTTGTCGGGGAATATTCGTTTGGTCGTGAAATATTCTTGTTGTCGGGGAATATTCGTACGATGGCACAATCATTTGTGGGTCCCATAACGGAAACCTATCGGATGAAGAAAATGACAAATATGAGTTTTTATAAATAATGACATAGTTATTCTGCTTAAAGCTGCTTGGAATATCAGATGATTAAAATACGATGTCTGGCGGTTGTTGCGTAGTACTGCAGTATTGCACAATATTTTGATTATTGATTCTTACGTGAAGGCCTTCTTTCGATAATTGTTACATAATTACTTATTCAATATTTTATTTTATTGATTCAATAATTGCTTTATGTTGATATTTTATATTATTGTTGTTTGATAATTTTCATTTACAAGATTTTCTATTATCGGACCAATAATTCATATTATTTGAATAATATTATTAGATAGCATTATTAGCAATATCTAATAAAGTTCTGTCTAAGAAATGAATTTGGTCACCTAATTGCACGCCAGTAAGAAGAAATCCTTATCGGAAAGCTCTATCTTTTCTGGGAACGACCTGGTTGTCATTATTGTGATTATGTAATATTATTTGTGAATAATTAATTATTGATAAGAAAATATTTATTTTACGTGGATATAAATGAAGGAATTAATGCCGAGGTATTTTATCAGTATTTTGTCGGAGTGGAGGTATTAAAAATCATCCGTATGCGAATTTCGGTCATTTTCTATTTAGAATTTGGAAAAACTTTCTTCTAAAAAGTTGTAGAGAATTAAATTTCCTATGGAATGCACATAGAATTCATATTTTTCTGATAAAATGACTATTTATTATGAATTATTAAAGTTTCAAAAATAAATATTTTTATTAAAAACATGGGTAGGCCCCACTTTTAGTTATTGTGGAATTTTCTGAAATTGGTGGCCCCACTAGTGGTGTGCTGATAATTTGGTCAATGAGGTGTGCGTAGAAATTTTTGAAAATATTATTTTATTAAATTTAGTCTGTTTTGGCGTTCTGATATTTTTCTATAAATAGGGTGCTTAGTTAGAATTGAAAATCACACCAGAATCAGAAGTTTTCTCTCTTTATAATATCGAGCATATTTTTGTGAGTATTTAGTTACTTTGAGAGTTGTTATTCAGTGCAAGTTTTATTCACATTATATCCGATATTTCAGCTAGAAGTACTACTTTTTTGAGGTAAGTGATGTTATTTTCTTCGTAAATGATGTTTTATACCGAAATATTTGTATGAATTTTATTATGAAATTTTTACCTTTTCATCTCGAGGTTACTATTTACGTATACGACACTATTCACGTATACGACACAATTCATGAATATGGTAATATTCACGAAGTATGATTTTTCTTGTGAAATTTCTACCTTTTCGTGTCGGGATTACTATTCACGTATACGACACTATTCATAGAAAAATTAAATTTTTTTTTCTTTCTCCAAGTTGTCTATTTTGGTTACTATCTTTGATTGTATCCATGTTTTGATCTTCATTTTAAATCTTTGCTCCTGATTGATTACTTATGGAGTATTTTGAACTTGGATAAAATGAAGTACTGAATCCTAATCTTTGTTTTTTATCTCACTGGATTTTTTTTAAAGATATTTTTCATCATCCTCACGTCCTAAATGATGATATATCTGAATATCTTTGACCTGTAATATAAAGATGAATAATTACCTGATGATTATCTTTGGCCGTGGTGTAAAGATGGACAAGTGTTGAGATGAACATGACCAACTAGTGATACAAATAAATATCTTTGGCCCGTAAAACAAAGATAAATATTTGATTCAAGATGTATATTGATTGATGTTAAAGGGATAAAATATTGATGAAAGACTTTTAAATCATAGAAGATAGTAGATTTCATTCTCTACTTAACTCTTCTAATAAATTGTTATTTTCGCTGTGAATATTGATCTAAAACTTGTTGTCCATTATATTTTATTTGATTTATTGAAGGCTAACGATAATTTGTTTTACATTATCTTAGATATAATATTCTTTACTGGGCTAGTTGAGCTCACCCTTTTCTTTTTGTTCCATTTTTCTTCTCAGGAGGCGAGAATATAGCGAAAACTAATCTGGGTGTGGAGTGATGTTTCAAGTCGATTGTTTTAGCAGTCCTCACTATTTTATAAAATAGTGTATCAATAATTATAATAAGGACTTATTTGAGTTTGGATATTGTCTAGAAGAAAATATTTATATTTTAACTCACAACATATGTATTATCATATTTTGCACGACAATTATAATAATGAAGTTGTAGTTATTTTCTGTACCATGTATTTGGCGACTCAGAATGGGTTTTGTGGACCTATTTTGGGGGCGTCACAGTTGGTATCAGAGCTTAGAGATATGGTCTCTGGCGGAGATCAGAGAATAGAACTAGGAAGGAAGAGACGAGTAAATCCTTCGCTAGTGTGTCCCACCTAAGCTTATTTGTTTGGTCGGTCAGAATATAGGGATACTATGTATGTCAATTTCTTTAATTAACCCTTGTTGTATAGCAGTATTTGAGAATGACAGCTTAAAATGTTAACAATAGAGTGAATGAGACCGTGGAGACAACTCTAATCTCCAACCAGGATAATGTGATGTCAGGCGAAGAAGAAATTAGAGATATCCATGTGGTGAGTAAATAATTAATAGTTTCACCCGAGCTAGTCGCAGAGGTAGCAGCTGAGAGTGAGGAAGAAGAGGAACGTGAGGAGGATTTATTAGGAGAACATTATGATCGAAAAGTAGAATTACAAAATCTTATTCATAAGTTAGAAGAGCAGGCTGAAGAACGATAGACGGTCGTGGAGCAAAAGGATGTAACAATTCAAGCTTGTGTTACCCGATATGTGATGCTTAAACAGAAGCACTCTTTGGCAGAGTATAAGATGATAAAACTGGAATATGAGAATTCAAATGTCAAGGATCAGTTGAAAGAAGAAACAACTGAATGAGTGAGAATGAAGGATGCATGGGTAAAAGCCGCACGACGCGTTGATATTGTGGAAAGAGAAGTCAGCTCCAAGAAGGCTAAAATAGATGATATGTATTTCTCTTTTTGGACAGCAATTGGAAGAACCCAACATCGAGTTTTGAATTACCCTCAACATTTTGCTCAACCCAAATTCGATATGGATCAAAGATTAATGATTCAGATCATGAAACAGGAGTACAACGAAGCAATTAAGGGTGGAATATGACGTATAACGAAAGTTAATTCTAGCGGTAATGATGACACCAAAGGCTGTCCTAGACAAATCAAAATCAGTGGTTCAAGTAAGAGCGATTTTCGTAACTTCCTAAAAAGCGAGGAACCGAACGAAGTTATCACGGGTTAGTTAATCATAAATTCTTGTGAAGTTATACCTTATTAATTTGATATCGGTTCTACCCATTCTTTTATCTCTCATGCTCGTGCTCAACGTTTGAACTTGACTCTGAGAAATTAGACTTTAACTTATCTCACAAAAAATCGCTTAGGAGAAACCTTCATTACATCCACTATTTATAAAACTTGCTTGATCCAAGTTGGCACCATCACATTACCTGTTGATCTTATCTCTTTAAAGATACTTGTAATTGATGTGATTTTAGGGATTGATTGGTTAACCACTCATAATGTTAAAATTGATTATTTTTGTAAGACCCCAAATTTTTATTAATGAAATTAAATTTCCTCTATTTATTATCTTGAAATAGTAAGGGTTAATTTGATTAATGTGGTAAGTTATGGGTAAAATGCGCAATTATTTCAAACAAACAAGCGGTTATAAAATATTCATTGTGGTCGGGAATATTCTTGCTTTGTTAGGAATATTCGATGCGACAAGTGCGACCTTGTGTGGGCCCCATAACTTGAAAAAGCGATTGGATGAAGGAAAACGACAAGAATAAGTTGTTTATAAATAACAGTAGTAGTTGTTACCATTAATCTTTGTTAGAATACCGGTGGTTAAAACACAAGTAGCATTACGGTATTACACCAATTATTGATTCTTACGTAAGGCACTACTCAATAATTGTTACACAGAATTATTGTTCAAAGATTTTATTTTATTGATTCAATAATTGCTACGTTGATATTTTATATTCTTGTTGTTTTAATAATTGTCAACGCACGATATTTTCTATTATCGAGCAATAATTCATATTATCTGAATAATATTATTAGATAACATTATTGGCAATGTCTAGAAAGTTACATCTAAGGAGAGGTTTGGTCATCTAATTGCGCGCCAGTAAGGAGAGATCCTTATTGAAAAACCCCTTCTCACAGGAACGGCACGGTTGTCGATCTTGTGATTCTGTAATATTATTTATGAATAATTAATTATTGATTTTTATGATAAAGAAAATATTCATTTTATGTGGATATAGATGGAAAAAAAATTTAATGTGACAATTGTTGAAAATTTTATATTTTATCTTTTTCTGATAAAATAATTCATTTAAATATATTATTTTAATAATATATTAACGGTGATATTTTTACAATGAATGTGGGATATATGAGTATATGAGGAGGAAGAGTATTTTTGTGGCATTAAATGATTAACACATGTTTTGTGTGTCGATGGACCCCAATTATTGACCGAAATTTGATTATAGCTTGTAAAATCGTCCGTTTGTGGATTTCGGTTAATTTCTGTATGAAATTTGGAAAAACTTTCTTCTGTAAAGTTGTAGATAATGAAATTTCCTATGGAAAAGATACGTGGTTCAAATTTTTCTGACAAAAGGGCTATTAATTATGAATTATTGAAGTTCTGAAGTTCCGGAATAATTGATTTTTGAAAGTTTTAATTATTTATATCAACAAAAATGTTTTTCAAATGTTTGTGGGCATCTTTAACATGTGCTTGGTGGCTGAAATCAGTTGGTAAAAGTGGGCGTAGGAATTTGTAATATATATAATAATATTTTATTAAATTTTCCGATTTGGTGTTCTAAGCATTTTCCTATAAATAGGGTACTTAGGTTAAAATTGAAAATTACACCAGAAACTGAAGTTTTCTCTCTCTTTCTCTCTCGATATATTGAGCGTATTCTTGTGAGTATTTTGCTAATTTGAGTATTGTTATACGGTCTGTAAGTTCCTTCAAATTTCATGTCTTTCGATATTTCGGTTAAGCACTGGTCTTTTCAAGGTAATGGATGTTATTTTCTTCTTAAATGATATTATTTTCTTCAATATCATTATGCCAAAATATTGGTTTGAACTTTTAATCAAATTTGGAACTTTTTGTGTCGAGGTTACTATTCACGTATACGACACTATTCACGTATCTCTGACTATTCATTCACGAATACGACACTATTCATCTAAAAATGAAATTTTTTCTTTTCGTCCAAAATATCTATTATGGATACTAGCTTTGATTGTATCCATGTTTTGATCATTCTTGAATTTTACTCCATTAAGATTATTATTGAGGTATTCTTGGACATAAATAAACCGAAATACGAATCCTTAATATTTATTCTTTTGTTTCACTGGATTCGTTTTCTTTGAAATATTTTTCATCATCCTCAGTCCTAAATGATGATATAATTGAATATCTTTGGCCTGTACTGCAAAGATTAATGATTTTATGATGAATATCTTTGGCTCGTAGTGCAAAGATGAACAGGTGTTGAGATGAACATGACCAACTAATGAATATCTTTGGCCTGTAGTGCAAAGATGAATATTTAATTCAAGATGATTATTGATTGATGTTACAGGGATAAAATAATGATGATGGACTGTTAAATTCATAGATATTAGTAGATTTCATCCTTTACGTAACTCTTCTATGAATTGTTATTTTTCGCTGCGAATATTGATCTGAAACTTGTTGTCTACTGTATTTTATCAGATTTTTCCTTGTTGAAGACTAACGATAATTTGTTCTATATTATCTTAGTCATAATATTCTTTATTGGGCTAGTTGAGCTCACCCTTTTACTTTTTATTCCATTTTTCTTCTCGTGGAGGCGAGAATATAACGAGTACGCAGCTCTGGGGTATGGAATGATGGTTCTAGAGAGAGAGTTGTTTAGTAGTCCTCACCATTTTATAAAATAATGTCTCAATAATTGTGATGAGGATTTATTTACGTGTGGATATTGTCTAAATGGCAATATCTGTTTTTAAACTCACAGTTTATATGTTGTAATAATAAAGTTGTAGTTATTTACATACCATGTATTTGACAACTCGGAATGGGTGATGTATACCTATTTTTGGGGGCGTCCACGAGTTGGTATAAGAGCTTAGGGATATGATCTCTGGCGGAGATCGGGGAATAGAACTAGGAGGAAGAGAGAGTAAAAATCCTTCGCTAGTGTATTCTACCTAAGCTTATTTGTTAGTTGGTCGAGATATAGGGATATTATGTGATATGTTGATTTCCTTAATTAACCATTGTTTTATGGCGATGATTTGAGAATGTCGAATGAGAATATTAACATGGAGTAAATGAGGCCGTAGAGATGCAGATTTCACCAACGAGGAGAACGTCTGTAACAGTGGCAATGTTCCTCCCGTGAACAACACCAATTGAAAGCGATGATGAGCGATGGGATGTTTAGAAGCTTTTTGCGATTCATGCAAAATCGATTTAGGAGACTCGTGTACAAAATACGGTGGAAATAGCAAGATGCTAGCGGTTTGTCACAAACCCAAACAATTCAAAGAGTTGGGACCACCGCAGTGGGGAAAGCGAGATCCGATTAAAGGCGAGACGTGGGTCAAGCAGATACCAAGATATTCGACGTCTTGCGATGCACTTAAGAATGAAGGTTCCATTCGCCACCTTTATGTTCAAAGAATGAGGCGATTATTAGTGGGAATCATGTGAAGCGTACCCATCCAAATTGCACTCAAAGATGTCTTGAGAGAAGTTTGAGAACTTTTCAATGACAAGTACTTTCCTCGAAAGTATTCGGCTATATGAAGGAAGTGGAGTTCATTAGACCGGAACAAAATAACATGACGGTGTCCCAATACGAGGCAAAGTTTGCAGAGTTATCCAGGTTTGCACCTCATTTGGTGGAGAATGAGGAACGTATGACGCGGATGTTTCTGAGAGGTTTGAAATTCCGGCATACGTCAGTATCTCATATGTTCAATCGAGGGACCATAACTAGGATCATACCGGTGACAGCAGTCATCAAAACAACGATAACCAGCGGAGAAAGAAGAAAACGGACAAGAACGGCAAGTACTCTGGTGGTAATCATGGCCATGAGAATAGAAGAAGCGAGTCGGGAGGAGATTTTAAAAAGAGGAGATTCAACAATGACCATGTGAAGACGTCAGCACCAGCAGCAACTGGTTTTAAGGGAGGAGAACGACCACCGGTCGCATCCTACAAATGCGGGAAAGAGGGACATATCAGCCCAAACTGCCCACAACAGTTCAAGGTATGTTATAATTATGGAAAGGAAGGACATATTGCTCGAGATTGTATGGTAGCAAAACCCAGTCCAGCGGTTCCTGGAAGAACGTTTATCGTGACCGGTCAAAATGCGAGGAACCCGAACGAAGTTAGCACGAGTTAGTTAATTATAAATTCTTGCGAAGTTTATACCTTACTAGATACCGGTTCTACCCATTCTTTTATCTCTCTTGCTTGCGCTCAACGTTTGAACTTGACTACGGAGAAATTAGACTTTGACTTATCTGTGGAGACTCCGTTAGGAGAAACTTTCGTTACATCCACTACTTATAAATTTTGTTTAATCCAAGTTGGCACCAACACATTACCTATTGATCTTATCTCTTTAAAGATACTTGCTTTTGATGTGATTTTGGGGATTGATTGGTTAACTACTCATCATGCCAAAATTGATTGCTTTCGTAAGGTTGTTAGTTTTCATATTCCTAAGCAACCTGTTATTCGAATTCAAACAACCAAACCATTGAAGTCAAACTCTTTCATATCAAGCCATAAAGCCATTCGTTTATTAAAAAATGGATGTTAAGCTTTCTTAGCCATGTCATGGACTTGAACAAAAATACGTCAGATTTGAATGATATTTCTGTTGTTAGTGAATTTCCTGACGTATTTCTTGAAGAATTTCTCGGCCTAGTCCCAGAGCGTGATATTGAATTTGTATCGACTTTAAATTCGGTACAAAACTCATTTCTAAAATCTAATATCGAATGGCTCCTATTGAACTTCAGGAGTTAAAAACCCAACTGTAGAAGTTGATACCCGAGCCTCTAACTGGTGACTTCCTTTGTGGAATACACCGAAGCCAAACTCTCCGTAGGGGTCGCCATATTCGTGCTGTAGTAAACTGATAGGTGCCATTATGACGTGCAATCCAAGATTGGGATATGAGTCACAGTTGAGAGCAACCTAAGTCAGTAATCGAAATACATAGCTTTTTAGGCTTAGTTGGTTATTATCAGAGATTCGTGGAAAGATTTTCTCAACTTGCTACTCCATTAATCAACACGACTCGTAGATACAAAAATTCTAATGGAGCAAGGAATGTGGGAAGAGCTTGAAAGAACTCAAGAGGAGACTCATTTCGACACATGTTTACGGCCGCATCTGCCTTCGGAAAAGCGAACGTGGTAGTAGGCGTGTTGAGTAGAAGATCGATATCTGAGTACGAGTATGATATTGTCAAAGACTCATTTCAGATAACTTACAAATAATAGGGATGGAGATGAAAACTCTAGGTACCCACGTGATGATATACGAGTATAATCGAGTTTAATCGATAAAGTTAAAAGCTGTTCAAGCTACACACCGGAGCTGATGAATTTGAAGAAGGAGGTGCAAGAAGTTGTTATTTCACAAGCGAGAATCAGTAATGTGAGGAAAGCTCAAACCTTCGATTTATTAATCCATTTGAAATTCTTGATCGGATAGGAGCGTGGCCTATAGACTCGTTTCTTTTGAAGTATGTCGGCGTGTTTATAACGTTTTTTACGTCTGATGTTACATAAATATGTGGACAACCCGAACCACGTTATTGAGTTAGAACCGGACGAGATAATAAAGACTTAACGTGCGAGGAGGTACTGTCAAGATTTTGGAAGGAGCATGTCTTACGTCTGAAGGTCATACCACAAGTTAAAGTTTTATGGAGAAACCATGCTTATAGAAAAATGACACGGGAGTTGGAAACGAAAATGAAAGCGAGGTATCCTCACCTTTTCGAAATACCGAGTGCGTCGTCAATTTCGAGGAAGAAATTTCATAAGGAGGGGAGGTTGTAAGACCTCAAATTTTTATTAATGAAATTAATTTTTCTCTATTTATTATCTTGAAATAGTAAGGGTTAATTTGATTAATGTGGTAAGTTATGGGTAAAATGCGCAATTATTTCAAACAAGCAAGTGGTTATAAAATATTCATTGTGGTCGTGGAATATTCTTGCTGTCGGGAAATATTCGTACGACGGCGCAGCCTTGTGTGGGCCCCAAACAAGCAATTATTCGTACGACTGTTAAATTCATAGATATTAGTATATTTCATCCTCTACGTAACTCTTTTATGAATTATTATTTTCCGCTGCGAATATTGATCTGAAACTTGTTGTCTACTGTATTTTATTAGATTTTTCCCTATTGAAGACTAACGATAATTTGTTCTATATTATCTTAGTCATAATATTCTTTACTGGGCTAGTTGAGCTCACCCTTTTCCTTTTTGTTCCATTTTTCTTCTCGTGGAGGCGAGAATATAGCGAAATACAGTCTGGGTATGGAATGATGGTTCTAGAGAGAGTTGTTTAGTAGTCCTCACCATTTTTGTAAAATAATGTATCAATAATTGTGATGAGGATTTATTTGCATGTGAATATTATCTAGATGGTAATATCTGTTTTTAAACTCACAGTTTATATGTTGTAATAATAAAGTTGTAGTTATTTTTGTACCATGTATTTGACAACTCGTAATGGGTAATGTATACCTATTTTGGGGGCATCACAATTTTCGTAAGGTTGTTAGTTTTCATATATTCTAACCAACCCATTATGCGAATTCAAGCAACCAAACCACTAAAGTCAATCGCTGTCATATCAAGCCATAAAGCCATTCATTTATTTAAAAACGGATGTCAAGCTTTCTTAGCCCATGTCATGGACATGAACAAAAACACGTCAGATTTGAATAATATTTCTACTGTTAGTGAATTTCCTGACGTATTTCCTGAAGAACTTTTCGGTCTACCCCCAGAACGTGAAGTTGAATTCTTTATTGACCTTGAAACTGGTACAAAACTCATTTCTAAAATCTCATATCGAATGGATCATATTGAACTTCAGGAGTTAAAAACATAACTGCAAGAGTTGGTACCTTAGCCTCTATCTAGTGACTTTCTTTGTGGAAAACACTGAAGCTAGACTCTCCGTAGGGGACGCCATATTTGTGCGGTGGTAAACTGATAGGTGCCATTGTGACGTGCTATCCAAGGTTGGGATATGAGTCACAGTTGAGAGCAACCTAAGTCAGTAATCGAAATATGTAGCTTTCTCGGCTTAGCTGGTTATTATCGGATATTTATGGAAGGATTTTCTCGAATCTCTACTCCATTAACTCAGCTAGACTCGGAAGATACAAAATTTGTATAGAGCGAGGAATGTGAAAAGAGTTTCCAAGAGCTCAAGAGGAGACTCATTTCGGCACTTGTTTTGACAATATCATCTCGTTCGGATGGATTTTTTATCTACATCGATGCTTCAGGCAAAGGGTTAGGATGTGTTCTCATACAACATGAGAAAGTTATAGCCTATGCCTCGCGACAACTCAAAGAATATGAGAGGAATTATCCTACTCATGATCTGGAGTTGGTAGTAGTCGTTTTTGCGTTGAAGATCTAGAGACACTACCTGTACGGGGAGAAAGTAGAGATCTATACAGATCATAAAACCCTTAAATATTTCTTCACCCAAAAGGAACTCAACATACGGCAACGACGTTGGCTCGAGCTGTTGAAAGATTATGACCATATTATTCAATATCATCCTGAAAAGCGTGGTGGTAACGTAGCGTTGAGTGAGCGATCGTATTTATCGTACGGTGTATGAGTGTGATGTTGTTAACACAAAGACCCATTTTGTACGACTTACAAAGGGCGGAGGTTGAGTTAAAAGCTCCTAGTACGCACGTGATGATATCAAACATACGAGTAGAACCGACTTTAATCGATAAAGTTAAAGCTGCTCAAACCACAGACCCAGAGCTGATGCGTGTGAAGAAGAAAGTACAAGAAGGTGTTATTCCAGAAGAAAGAATCGTTAAAGACGGAATACTTTGAGTCAAATCCAGACTTTGCATTACTAACGATTTTGACTTGAAGCATAGAATCATGATGGAGGCATACAACACACCGTTTGTAATCCGTCCTAGGAGTATCAAAATGTATCATGATATTCAATATATATTTTGGTGAAACAATATTAAGAGAGAGATCGCGGAGTTTATTTCAAGGTGTTTAACTTGTCAACATGTAAAGGTGGAGCATTAAGTGCCAAAAGGTCCATTACAACCACTTGAGATTCCGAAATGGAAGGGGAACACATTACCATGGATTTTGTTACTGGTCTTGTCAAGGTTTCTCAAGGCATAGATGCAATTTGGGTTATTCTTGATAGATTAACCAAGTCTGCTCATTTCTTGCCAATACGGAAGACTTATTCCTTGAACGTCTTGCTGTATATATGCGTGAATGAGATTATGAGATTGCATGGCATGCCAGTATCCACAGTTTCATATCGTGACCCAAGATTCACTTCACGATTTTTGGTTAGCTTACAGAAAGCTATGTGCATGGATTTACGATTCAGTTCGGCATACCATCCTCAAACGGACGGGCAATCAGAAATGACTATTCAAACTCTTAAAGATATATTAAGACCATGTGTCCTAGATTTCAAAGGAAGTTGGGATAAGTACTTGGCATTGGTGGAATTCTCCTACAACAACAGTTATCAAGCAAGTATAGGCATGGCTCCATTCGAGGCGTTGTATGGACGAAAGTGTCGTTCTTCAGTATACGGGGATGAGGTGGGTGAAGCAACGTTGTTGGGAGTTGAATTGGTACGCATGACTATAGAAAAGATCCAAATGATTCGATAACGTATACAAACGGCACATGATCGACAAAAGAGTTATGCGGATCTTCATCGAAAGGATGTGGAATTTAATATTGGGGATCATCTATTGTTACGTATTGCTCCATGGACAGGAGTTACAAGATTTGGAAAGAGAGGAAAGCTCAATTTACGATTTATTGGTCCATTCGACATTCTTGACCGAATAGGAAATGTGGCCTATAGACTCGCTTTACCGCCAAGTATGTCTCGTGTTCATAACGTTTTCTACATATTTATGCTATGTAAATATGTGAAAGACCCAAACCACATTATTGAAAGTTAGAAAAGACGAGATAGCCAAGATTTAACATACGAGAAGGTACCGTTAAGATCTTGGATAGGAAGGAGCATGTCCTATGCACAAATGTTATACCACAAGTCAAAGTTTTGTGGATAAACCATGCTATTAAGAAAATGACCTCGGAGTTAGAATCAAAAATGAAAGCGAAGCGAGGTCTCCTCACCTTTTCGAAACACCAGCTACGCACGTCAATTTCGAGGACGAAATTTCATAAGGAGGGGAGGTTGTAAGCCCCCAACTTTTTATGAATAAATTAAGATTTAATTTCTTTTATTATTATTTTTGAATAATAAGGTGTTGATTTGATATAATGCTTTAGTTATGGGTGAAATGTGCAAATTTTACAAAGTAAACAAGTGGTCATAAAATATTAGTTTTGTTGGGGAATATTCGTTTGGTCGTGGAATATTCTTCGCATGTCGGAATATTAAATGCGACAAATGAATCCATTTGTGGGCCCCATAACGGAAAACTGTCGGATGAAAAAAATGACAAGTATGAGTTTTTATAAATAACGACGTAGTTGTTACCGTTAAAACTGTTGGAATACCCGATTGTTAAAATAAAGTAATACGTGGTGTTGCACAGTGGTACACGGTATTGTACAGTATTTCTGATTATTGATTCTTACGTAAAAAGGCACTACTCAATAATTGTTACAATAATTACTGTTCAATATTTTATTTTATTGATTCAATAATTGCTACGTTGATATTTTATATTATTGTTGTTTCAATAATTGTCATTGCACAGTATTTTCCATTATTAGATCAATAATTAATATTACTTGAATAATATTATTAGATAGTATTATTGAAAATGTCTAAGGAAGTTTTATCTAGAAAAAGGGTTTGGTCACCTAATTGCGCTCCAGTAAGAAAAAATTCTTATCGGAAAATTCCTTCTTTCTTGGGAACGACCTGGTTGTCATTATTGTTATTTAATATTATTTATGAATAATTAATTATTGATAAAAAAATATTTATTTTATATTGATATAAATGAAGGAATTAATCTTTGAGGTGTTTTATCGATATTTTATCTAATAAGGTATTAAAAATCATCCAGTATGTGGATTTCGATCATTTTCTGTTTTGGAATTTAAAAAAACTTTCTTCTACAAAGTTGTAGAAATTAAATTTCCTATGGAATAGATATAGAATTCGTATTTTTCTGATAAAAGGGCTATTTATTAGGAATTATTGAAGCTTCAAAAATAAATATTTTTATTAAAAACATGGGTGGGCCCCACACTTTGGTTGTTGTGGAATTTTCTGAAATTAGTAGGCCCCATTAGTGGTGTGCTAATAATTTGGTCAATGAGGTGTGCGTAGAAATTTTTAAAAATGTTATTTTATTAAATGTAGTCAGCTTTAGTGTGTTGACATTTTTCTATAAATAGGGTGTTTAGTTAGATTGAAAATCACACCAGAATAAAAAGTTTTTTCTCTTTCTCTCTCTCTCTCTCTCTCTATAATATCGAGCATATTTTTTTGAGTATTTAGATACTTTGAGGGTTGCTATTTTGTGCAAGTTTCCTTCACATTATATCCGATATTTAAATTTAGAAGTTCTATTCTTTTCGAGGTAAGAGATGCTATTTTTTCATAAATAATGTTATTTCCTTCAATATCATTATCTTAAAATATTGATATGAATTTTATTATGAAATTTTTACCTTTTCATATCGATGTTACTATTCACGATATCTTTGACTATTCACGATATCACGACACTATTCACACAATCTTAATAATATTCACGAGTACTATTCACGAAGTATGATTTTTCTTGTGAAATTTCTAGCTTTTCTTGTCGAGGTTACTTATTCACGATATCGACACTATTCACAAATATAACACTATTCACAGAAAAATTAAATTTTCTTTTCTTTGTCTAAGTTGTCTATTATGGTTACTATCTTTGATTGTATCCATATTTTGATCTTTATTTTTGAATACTGCTCCACAATTGATTATTATGGAGTATTTTTAAACTTGGATAAATCGAAGTACGAATTCTTAATCTTTGTCCTTCTATCTCATTGGATTCATTTTCTTTAAAATATTTTTTATCATTCTCAGTCCTAAATGATGATATAACTGAATATCTTTAGCATGTAGTGCAAAGATGAATGATTACCTGATGAATATCTTTGGCCGTGGTGCAAAGATGGACAGGTGTTGAGAACTTGAGATGAACATGACCAACTGGTGATACAAATGAATATCTTTGGCCCGTAAAGCAAAGATGAATTTTTGGTTCAAGATGTATATTGATTGATGTTAAAGGGATAAAATATTGATGATTGACTTTTAAATCATAGAAGATAGTAGATTTCATTTTCTACTTAACTTTTCTAATGAATTGTTATTTCCGCTGCGAATATTGAACTAAAACTTGTTATCCATTATATTTTATCTGATTTATTGAAGGCTAACGATATTTTGTTCTACATTATCTTAGTCATAATATTCTTTCTTTGGCTAGTTGAGCTCACCGCTTTCCTTTTGTTCCATTTTTCTTCTCGTAAAGCGAGAATATAATGAGAACTAGCTCTGGGGTGTGGAGTGATATTTCAAGCTCATTTGTTTTAGCAGTCCTCACTATTTTGTAAAATAATGTATCAATAATTATAATAAGGACTTATCTGAGTTTGGATATTGTCTAGAAAATAATATTTGTATTTAAACTCACAACATATGTATTATCGTATTTTGCATGACAACTGTAATAATAAAGTTATAATTGTTTTCTATACCATGTATTTGGCGATTCAGAATGAGTTGGTTGAATCTATTTAGTGGCGTCACAGATTGAATCTGAAAGAGATTAGCTAGTTAGAGAAGCATGAACAACTTTTCTAGATTTTTGATATATTCACTTGTTTGCCCTTCTTTAGAAGTATTGTGTCTTAGTATGGGGTAGGTATTTTTGTCATTTTACTTGGAAAACTAAAATATCATTTTTAAGTAATATCATAATTAATATCTTTTTTCTCATATAGATTTAGTATTTATTTAAATTGTATAAAATAAATTTTATACAAATAGGTTTATTTTTTTTTAAATAAATAGATTAATTTTATATATTTACTAAATATTATAAATAATATATAATAATTAATATATTTAATTATTTATTACATATTAATAACGTTATCGGGTCAATAGCGGTTTGACCACCGGTTAGAATAGATTACTCATCCACTCGATACTTTTCTTGGTTCGATGAACGATCCGAATTTGAGAACCTTGATAAATAGTATTGTACTAGTACCCAGGTAACATACATGTCACATGTAAATATGGTAAATATAATAGGAAATTTATTAAATTTTTGGGATAACATGAAAATAAAAAGAAAATTAAGGACGAAATTGTAGCAAAATCAATTTTCAGGGACAAAAAATAAAGGACATTTGTGACACAATTTAAAGGGGATAAATACTTTTTTGGTCACTCTACTTTAAGTCAATTTACAAATGAGCTACTAAACTTTTTTTTCTTACATTCAACTCACTGAACTTTAATTTTCTTACAACAACAAATATCTCTAATCTATGTAAAAAACAACAACAAATAAAGAAAGGAAGATCAACAAGGAAAGATCAATACCTTGCAAGGGTCAAGTTTTCTTGATTGAACAACAAGAAGGAAGATTGATACGCATAGAACTTCGATTCTTGGGATCCGTCTTGCTTGATTCGAATTTGCGACCTAGGAATGTTTTGTGAAGGTTTCGATTTTGAGAGAAATAGGGGAATAGAACTTCGATTCTTGGGATCCGTCTTGCTTGATTCGAATTTGCGACCTAGGAAGGTTTTGTGAAGGTTTCGATTTTGAGAGAAATAGGGGAATAGAACTTCGATTCTTGGGCTCCGTCTTGCTTGATTCGAATTTTGAGAGCTAGTAAGGTTTTGTGAAGGTTTCAATTTGGAGAGAAATAGCAAGGTAAGCGCTCAGGTTTTGGTTTTGGAAACACACAGTGAGGAGAGAGAATGTTAAATAGAAATAACACTGAAGGCTTAAATAGGTATGTCATTTAAGGGGTTAATGTCATTGAAGTGTATTGCCCCTGATTCATACCATGTATTTGCTATGAATCAAAAATGAACATATACAATCTCTATCGTTCAATATAGGCACCAACCGTCAATATTAATACATGTCCGCAACTCGGACGACAATAAAATTTAAAATATAAGTTGAAAGGCATTTTAAGAAAAACTATAAAGCTTCAAAATTATTTAAACCCAAGCCGGATGGTGGAGGGTGGAGACTTTTTCTTCCTTTGAGTATATATTAGACGGTGGAGAGCCGGGGCTTTTTCTTCCTTTATGGGTACCATTAAGAATACATTTTAACGCGGAGGGATTCAATCCCATTACATCGGAGAAAAATAAATAAATTCATGGAGTAATTTTCTCTGAACTTGGTTACCCTTTTAAGAACAGTACAACCATATAAACTACTGGTACATATAAAGGAGCGGTGGACGAGAGCATTGCAACACTAGCTGAACTCATCTTCATGCCAAAAACAAAAACATAAATTATTAAGCTCATTTTATTGCATAAACAAATATAAATAAAAATAAACAAGAGTTGCAATCTCTTATTTTCAACAAAGTCAACAAAATGACTGATATACTACTAAATACAGTCTTATTTTGACAAACAACTAAAAAGAATGACATACAAACTTGATGATAACTACACAAACCATAAAAAAAAATCTCCCAGAAAGCATTCCAAACTGAGCCTTACAATACTGTCATTTGATCCCTTCGTATGCCAAGAAACAACAGAATAGAGATCAGAATCACCGCTGGATGGCAATCACCGAGTTTCATCCTCAAGGTTGCGGAAACCAGAAGTAAGATCCTCGTGAAGCTTCTTGAATTTCGCTACAAGAGTGTCTTCTCCTTCAGCTGGATCCTCAAATTTCTGGGACCTACATGAGAAAAAGACGGTTGATTAAAACTCACAGCATAAGTAGCATAAAAGACACGCATCTCTAAATAAAAAATGACTGATTATACTTACACCAAGCGATAAAAAAGATCTCCAAGCCGATGCTTGATAAGGGTGTAGCTTATCTTCTGGCCATCCATGCCAGCTCCTCGCTCCACTGCCTGCACATTAAGCCGTGTATCATATCAAAAGAGAAATCCGCAATTCCTATCCACAACTAATTGAGCACATGCATGTATAATTCCATTAAGCTTTTGTGATATTGATGAGTCATGGTAATTCAGAAGTAGAAGTAAGGTGGAAGATATTACAAAGGAGTCTAACTATATATGATGACAAATTTATGTTGATAGTAAATACCGACTTACGTGCACACATGGGATAAGAAGGAATTAAGAATAGCCCCACCCTAATTTATTCTATCTTATCGCTTAGAGTTCCACTTTAGTCGCAATTCAACTTCGTCATTGTCGACATATAAATCGTTTCACATTACAAAGAGTACTAATTGCTATAGCTTATAAGGTCATAGTTTGTACCAAACTGAAGATCCAAATGGTAAGCAGATCCTTTAGCAGTTGACATATTTTGGATTTATACTAGCAGAAACAAATGAAATAGGGAAGCTTTCTAGAAATCCAAAATAAAAAGACGTGCATTTCCTGACATCTTGTAGATGCAAAGGGGATCCTTGACACATGATAATAGTGGAAAATCAAAAAATATACTCCAAAGAAAATGAAGAAACCTCTACCTGATTGGCCAAATTATAGAAATGGATGATGTTTCGCATCATCCAAACAGACTTGTAAAACGGACAGAACTTATCATATCTGTCACCAAAGTGAAAAGATAACAGTTGAGATGTAAGAAAAAACAAATTCCACACCTCAATGAGAATTGGCCTGTAATGAGATGACCAAGTAAAGCAATGACTTACGGAGTAAATGCATTCTGAGCAAGATAGTCCTCCCTCAAAAGCTTGGCAGTCTCTAAAGTAATTTTATCTGTTTCAGCTAAAGCATCCTTTCCAACCAGCTGCAATAGATAACATAGCCATGAGATTTATACAGTCAGTTATAACTGTTGAGAAAGATACAAGTTAAGCCATGTGGTCCAATATATAAACACTTTTCTACCCTTGTTGGATACTTCAACAAATAGCAACAACTTAATTACATACCCTTTGTATAATTAACTCTTGAAGGCAACAACTTAATTACATACCCTTAATTAATTTACATTAAGTTTTTTCATTGAGGGATCAAATATACTTGATGGTAGATAATTCTAATTTAGATGAAGAAAAGTAGTACCCCCTCCATATCCTCTAAATACAAACAGTTATTAAGGTTTTTTTTAGAAAGGGTCTATAGAGAAGTGTACTCTATCTATCATAGGGGAAGTGCTGGTGCACTATGCAACTTGTAGGGACTCGAAACTGCCCGAAGATGTGGGTCAGGTACCAACCAACTAGTCTAGATGCGCTGCTCAAAGGTTAGGCTGCAATGTTTATACCCCAGCCAATGTGACATTTGAAACTCATAAAATACTTACTTGGACGATTTCATTCAGATCATCTTCTCTCTGCAGCACCTCACGAGCTTTTGTCCTGATGTCAATAAAGTCTGAATCAAATTTCTCATAAAAGGATTCTAATGCCTGCAAAAACAGGAGAAACAACGGTTTTAGCCAAGTAAAATCAGTATTTGCTCAAGGTGGAATAGTGAACCAAGCACACATGTCCAGAGTTTTGGAGACACAGGAAATATCGTGAACTCACCGTTGAATACTTTGAATACGAGATAAGCCAGTTTACAGAAGGGAAATGCTTCCTCTGGGCCAGCTTCTTGTCTAAACCCCAGAAAACCTTTAAATACGAGTAATTATTAATTAACAACATACCGTATAAATGGTGTCATATCCAAAAGGCACTTGGATTTCATTTTATAATTTAGTAATGGAAACAAGAAGAAACCAGGGAATTGTAAAATGACAATTGGCGGGCAAGTATTGGGGATACACCATATATTTCGAATCATTAGCCTATCTACAAGTAAATATCAGTGCAAAGACAAAAAAGTTTATCACTTAATTCATACCTGAACAATGCTGAGTGTAGCCGATGTAACAGGATCTGAAAAATCTCCTCCCGGAGGTGAAACAGCACCAACAATTGTGACACTACCATTACGTTCTGGCCCACCTAGACATTTCACCTTACCAGCACGCTCATAGAAGGAGGCCAAGCGTGCTGCCAAATAAGCAGGATATCCACTATCAGCAGGCATTTCAGCCTGAACAAGAAAGGAAAAGCAGAAAACATTAATAATATAAATACTCAAGACAAATATAAATATATGTATATGTATATACACGAAAAAGCAATTAAAGTTCCCTAAGGTCAACCTTAGATAAATATGAAGTGATTTTTGATCTTCACTTCACAATAGGGATGCAAAGAGTGTGCAAAAACATGAAAACATGTGCATTTCATATAATTTAGTGACATGTGCCAACAACTTTATAATAGGGTTAAATACACTTTTCTCTACTCTACTAGGGGTCGATTTACAAATGCATCACTGAAGTGAATTTTTTTACAGTCAACTCATTGAACTATAACTTTTTAACAAAAATTGAAATTTCTGTCTAAAAGTGGTAAAAGTTAACGGAATGCTTATGTAATATGTGGCACCACGTCAGATGTTTAGATGGACACATCAAATGCTTAGGTGGTTATTCAACAATTAAAAAACACAACAATTGTCAATTCTATAACAAATAATTAACCAAAATATAAATCAAATTAATGTACATAACAAACAATTAAATTAATAATAAATACATTAATGTATAAATTTTACAAATATATGTATATAAATTAATGAATTCACTGAGCTGGAGGGATTATGTATAAATTAATATATAACTGTCCCTAAGCATAGCACGTGAAATATATTGAAATACATTAATGTATAATTTCTTATCTAATATTCTGAAATGGAGGGATTATTACCATATTCCTTATTCCTTTTTCCAGATAAAAGAGAAAAAAAAACAAAAAAAAAACTCCATCTTCCTCACAACCTCCATCGATCGCCACCATCATCCATAACCACCACCATCAACCAAGGATTCCGATGATAAAATAAATTGCAGAACAAAGTACTAGTGAAATTATGACAGCCGAGGTCATGTAAATTTAATAAAAAACCAAATATTCAATCATGGAGACATCTATTTGGGGGAAACTGAATGATTTTGGTTCAACAATTAGTTTATTATTGGCAAACCCAGAACACATGCTCGAATCTTTAGGGTTGGGATATTCAATCATGGAGGCATCTATTTGGGGAAAACTGAAGGGTTTGATGGTGAGGGAGGAGTGATTAAGCAACGGTATGGGATTTGAGCCTTCTTCATCATCGAAAATTGAGATCTTTCATTGCAGCCTTCGCAATCGTTGCCGTCGGAAGTGGTGGTGGTTTTGTGGAGCTTGGTTGTTGGGATATAAAAGTCAAAATCTAGGAGTACTAACAAAATGGAAAGAATTGATGGGATGGAGTGGTGTAAAAAGAAATTAGTAGAAAGAAAATGGAAGTTGGTGTTGTTGCTTCTGATTTTGGTGTGTTGATGATGATGATAATTTGGGGAAAGGATGAGAGAGAGAGATGAAGGATAGAGAAAGGCTGAGATGTTGCTTTGAATATTCAGTTTTTTTTTAAAATTTTATTTTCCACACGGCATGTGATAGACATGTAATTCATACATTTTATTATCCCTAATTTTGTCCTTTTAATTATATTAGTTTATTAAATTAATATGTTTTATTTTAATTTGTAGGATTTAATATTTGTTGCAATAAAGTCAAAATCTTGGTGATCAAGCGATATTTAATGCTCTTATTCATATAAGGAATGTCCAAGAAGAATCTGACAAGGAGAAGGAAAGAGGTTGAACAATTGTAGTGTGCAAGTCAAATCCAACGAGAGAAAGAAAAGTTTATCTAGAAGATCTTTTTGAGAAGTTGATTGACACTAGGAAATTGAATCCTACATGGAAAGGGAACCAAAGTGTCCAAGTTCAATGAATCTAAATTAGGGTTCAAAGTTATTTTCCCTATAAATAGACCTCTTGTTTTAGAGAGAAAGGCACCACTTGTTATTTTCTTTTTTTTAGTTTTTCACTAGTGTAGGAGGGAGTATTTGTAACTTTCTTTTATTTATATAATAGAAATTCTTCTTTTTAATTATTGTTTTTATTTCATGCAAATAGTAGTACAAATATTATTTATTTTTGTTTTTAATTCCATGGCTAGCTAAATTTCTAATACCTAAGATTATGATGAAACTAAGTATTTCATAAAAGTATTTTCTTTCCGTTCCAAAATTGATGCCTAATTATTCTCACCTTCATATTTTCCTCCGCATAAATTGCATATGATTTTTATATTGATTGCGAGGTTTTGATAAGTTATAGTTAATCTGTGAATTTTTCATAACTTATGCTTGCCCATATTAATTATATGAATCATTATTTTTAAAGGGAAGGGAAAATAATTTGGGAATTGATTTAGGAAATAAGAAATTATTTATTATGTTAATATTTGGTGGATTCTAATTCCTAGGTATCTTTTCTCATTAATAGTTTTCATCATTGATTAATAGTTTGCATAATTTAGTTAATAAATCTTCTCCACCATTTTGTTTCTAATTTGCCTAAAATATTAATTAAGGATATACTAAAAATTGATCTAGTCTCTCGTGGGTTCGACTTGTATTTGCCAGCCTTCAATTCGACCTTAATGCACTTGCAGACTACATATTTTTTAACACATCAAGTTTTTTGCGCGCCATGTTGCGAGGACTAGAATTAATTTTTATTTATTCCTTAATTTTTATTTATTCGAATTAGTTTTAACTCTTTTTTTTCTTTCCAGGATTATTGAAGCGGATCGAAGGAGCGAAAAGATAAAGATTTTGTTGCTGCGCTTTCTTCGGTATTTCGTATCTCCAATTTTTATTTATTTTTTTAATTTTTTTTTTAAAAAAAAATAGTAGTTTAGTTTTTTATTTATTTGCCGCATTCATGCATTCACTCACGTAGAGCACATCCTGTTAGGTTTTATTGAGGTACGTCAAAATTTCGCCTTCTTTCGTAATTCACATAGTTTTAGGACATTTTATTTGTTTATAGTTTTTTTTATTTGTGCATTTTCATCTTTAATCTAACATTAAGGGCACAACCTGTAACAAGATAAGGTGGGGATTTCATCACCCTTCCTTGGCCCACAAACAACCCAATTTGCATTTTGCATGACCTAATAAAATCAAGTAGACGTTGGCCTCTAGAACTCTCGAGCTCAATTAAGACAAGAAACTCTAAGAGTCTGAATTTTAAATTAATCAAACGACTGGTGTCTAGGCAAGTGGTTCAAAAGGTATACGCCTAAAGATTGTGTGGTTATTCAATTAGTCACCGTATCTACGGAGAGACTCCCACCTTTCTTACACTTACCTGGCTAGTGGTATGATTAATTTCGAATTTGGTGGACCTTGCGGTGTAACTTGGAACGGTTAGGAGCTGTCTAGATTTTATTTAGGTTAACCTTGGAAGTAATTTTTTTAATTATTATTTTTTTCATTTTATTTTTTTTGTGCTTATCTGATTATTTGTTAATTAGTGTATGCAAAAAAGTGTGGATTAGGGATGAAACATCCCGATTAGTGAAAAACTTGATTTTCTGGTTTCACTTTAAAAGATCTCACTTTAAAAAAAATGGAGGGCGCCAAACTGCTTTTTTAAGGGATCGATGTTATCCTTCCCGCCTCGCCTAACCTTCATGTATTAGTCTACCACCGATAATCGGTAACAATTTTGAACTTAAGCCACATTTTATAAATATGTTACCTAGGTTTATGGGGATAGAAGATGCATATTTATTTATTCAGAATTTGAGGAAGTTTGTGCCTTAAATGAAAATTCAACAATTGTCGATGACTCAATTAGGCTAAGATTTATAACATTTGCTTTAAAAGATAATGCTAAAAAGTGGTTATATAGCCTACCAAATAATTCTATATCAACCTCGAGGGGTTTGTCGTTACATTTCTAAAAAATATTTTCCAAATCATAAAAAAGCTATAAAAATTAGGGACTGCAATTCATCAATTTTGCCAACTTGAAAAAGAGTCCTTTTGAAAATATTTTGATAGATTTAAAAATTTGTTATCCCAGTGCCCACACCACGGAATTGAGAAATGGAGATTGTGTCAAATTGCTTACGAAGGTTTAGACTATCCCACTAAAACAATGTTAAGAGTCAATGTGTCAAGGGAATTTTTTGAATAATGATGAGGAAAAGGCTTGGGAGTTTTTAGAAGACTTAGCAGAAAAAATCATGCAATGGGAAACCACCCGAGAGACAGATAAACCTAGTTCATCTAGGGATGTTCATTCAATTGACAATCCAATTGCTACAGAAGTTAAGTTGGCTGGTGTACTTAAAAGACTTGAAGATTTAGAAACTAGGGGACAATCACACGTGAACCAAGTCTCAACACCAACACCTTTGTGTCTAAAGTGTAATTCACCGAGCCATGTGATTGAGGAATGTCCTAGACTCGTGCACCAATTTGAAGAATATGAACAAGTCAATGCAATGTTTCAACGACCTAGGAATGACCCATTTGCACCCACTTATAATCTTGGTTGGAGGAATCATCCTAATTTTGCATGGAACCAAGGACCCTACCCAAATAATTCTTCAAATCAGGTCAATCAGTCTGTAAATCAATCTTTTCAACCTTACCAAAAGTCAAATCCTGGTCCGTACCAAAATTCAAATCCAGCACCTCAATATCCACCAGGTTTTTCTAATGAAAGTGAGAAGAGACTTAACACTTTAGAGAAGAGCATAGAAACTTTTATGAAAAACACTAACCAAGCCATTTCTCGCCTAGAGATCCAAATGAGTCAATTGGCCACTACAATTAGTGAAAGAGAGAAGGGTAAACTTCCTAGTCAACCCGAGACCAATCCAAAATTTCCAGTCCCTACTCAAAAATCTTATCATGTTAATTCACTTGAAAACAACCAAGTCAATCATGTGAATTCTGTAATCTCTTTAGGGTCTGGAAATTATTTTAACAATCATGCTAGAATTGTTAATGAAGAGAAAAAATTAAATGTTGAATCTAACGATCCATCTTCAAAGTCAACCCAGTCAGAAAATCCCACAAACTCTGAGTCAGTAGGCCCATCCACTAATCATTTTTCAAAACATGATTCAATCACACCTTATGAGTCAATTGAAAAAGTCTTCAAACCAAAAGCCCCATTCCCTCAAAGACTTATTTCAAACAAACAGTCAGCCCAATTGGACAAAATTCTAGAAGTGTTCAAACAAGTGAAAATTAACATTCTTCTTCTAGATGCCATTCAACAAGTTCCCTCATATGCTAAATGTCTAAAAGATTTGTGCAAACATAAAAGAACCACTCATGTTCCTAAGAAAGCTTTTCTAACAGCCCATGTGAGTTTTATCTTGTCATGTCAAGTTCCTGTGAAATATAAGAACCCCGGTTGTCCTACTATTTCATGCATCATAGGTGACACGTTAATTGAAAAAGCTTGGCTTGATTTAGGAGCTAGTGTGAACCTGTTACCATTTTCTGTGTACGAAACCTTAGGCTTTAGGAGAGTTGAAAAAGACAAGTGTCACACTCCAACTAGCCGACCGCTCCATTAAAGTGCCAAAAGGAATAGTTGAAGATGTACTTATTAAGGTTGGTGATTTTGTCTTCCCTGTTGACTTTGTTGTCCTTGAAACCCGACCTTTTGTCAATCCCAAGGGTCAAATTCCTCTAATTTTAGGTAGACCATTTCTAGCAACTTCTAATGCGTTAATCAACTGTAGAAATGGACTAATGAAATTGACATTTGGGAACATGACAATTGATTTAAATGTGTTTAATGTGGGAAAACAACCTTATGATTTTTCTGACCAACCCGTTGAAGTGAACATGATTCAGGACATGTCCGACAATGAACTTACAGTTGAAGACGAAATTTTTAATTTTTGTCCAAATCATTTTGGTCAAAATTGGGATGAAACAGAATATGTAAATGAGGTTAATGAAATGCTAGAGTCATCAACATCAATGTCTTACTCTAAATGGGAACCCGAGACTGAGCCATTCTTGCAATTTTCAGAACCTCTTGAAAAGAGTTCAGCAGAGTTAGAACTCAAACCTCTGCCTGATAATCTTAAATATGCCTATTTAGGTCCCTCCAAAACTCTTCCTGTAATCATTGCTTCCGATTTAACAAACACACAGAAGGAAGAGTTAATGACCATCTTGAGAGAAAACAAGGAAGCCATAGGATGGAGTATAACTGATATTAAGGGGATCAGTCCAACCATTGTCCAACATAGGATCCACTTAATAGATGATGCTAAACCTGTGAGAGACCCACAAAGGCGGTTGAACCCAGTTCTAAAAGAAGTTGTTAAGAAAGAAATTCTTAAGTGTCTAGATAACGGGATCATTTATCCCATTTCTGATAGCTCATGGGTAAGTCCTGTTCAGGTGGTACCTAAAAAGTCTGGCTTAACGGTGTTTCAAAATGAAGCTAATGAGTTAGTTCCCACTCGTGTCCAATCTGGTTGGAGGGTTTGCATAGACTATAGAAAACTCAATCTTTTGCCACAAAAAAGATCATTTTCTTTACCCTTCATAGACCAAATTCTAGAAAGATTAGCTGGTCATGCTTATTATTGTTTCCTTGATGGTTACTCGGGCTACTTTCAAATTCCCATAGCCCCAGAAGACCAAGAAAAAACCACATTCACTTGTCCTTATGGGACCTTTGCATATCGTCGTCTACCCTTTGGGCTATGTAGTGCCCCTGCCACCTTTCAAAGACGCGTGATGAGCACTTTTTCTAACATGGTAGAGAAATTCTTAGAAATTTTCATAGATGATTTTTCCATATTTGGATCTACGTTTCATGAATGCCTTCACCACCTTGACTTAGTTCTAAGGAGATGTAAGGAAACAAACTTAATCCTAAATTGGGAAAAATGTCATTTCATGGTAAAAAAAAGAAATTGTTCTTGGTCACATCATATCTGAAAAGGGAATTGAAGTAGATAAAGCCAAAATCGACCTCATTTCCAATCTTCCACCACCTAGAGACGGTCGAAGAAATTCGTTCTTTCTGGGCGTACGCAGAAGCTTTATAAAGCGATTCATTAAAGATTTTAGTAAGAAAGCAAGACCCTTAACCAATCTTCTAGGTAAAGATGCAAAATTTGAATTTAATGAAAAATGTCATCAATCCTTTGAACAACTCAAAAAGGAGTTAACTTCACTCCTATCATCAAATCACCGATTGGAGTCAACCATTTGAGTTAATGTGTGATGCATCCGATTACGCAATTGGTCTTTGTTTAGGGCAAAAGAATCAACAAGATTCCCATAATGTCATATATATGCTAGTAGGACTTTGAATGATGCTCAATTGAACTATTCAACTACTGAAAAAGAACTTCTAGCTGTGGTTTTTGCCCTAGAAAAGTTTCGATCTTATCTTATTGGGTATAAAATAATTGTTTACACTGACCATGTTGCTCTCAAACATCTTCTTTCCAAAAAAGATTCAAAAGCCCGTTTAATTCGTTGGGTCTTATTGCTCCAAGAATTTGACCTAGAGATACGAGACAAAAAAGGGTCTGAAAATGTGGTAGCTAATCATTTGTCACGTTTAGTAGTGGAGTCCAACTTTGACCTGTCCTTAAATGAATCTTTCCCAGATGAGCAGCTTTTCTCTATATCTGCTACACCTTGGTTTGCTGATATTGTGAATTACCTAGTGAGTAGTGAGATTCCTTCCCATTGGTCCAAACAAGACCGATCCAAGTTTCTTTCACAAGTTAAACACTTTTATTGGGATGACCTCTATTTGTTCAAATATTGCCCAATTCAAATCATTAGGAGGTGTGTCCCCAACCACGAGTTTAGAAGTGTTCTGTCATTTTGTCATGACCAAGCTTGTGGAGGACATTTTGGAGGCAAAAAGACGGCCACCAAAGTTCTCCAATGTGGTTTCTATTGGCCTAGTCTATTCAAGGATGCCACATCATTTTGTGCCAATTGCAATAGGTGTCAACAATTAGGGAGGATCACTAGGAGGAATATGATGCCAATGCAACCCATTCTGGTCATTGAATTGTTTGATGTGTGGGGAATCGATTTCATGGGCCCATTTCTAAATTCTTTTGAAAATCTGTACATTTTACTTGCGGTGGATTACGTGTCTAAGTGGATAGAAGCTATACCAACCAAGACCAATGACAACAAAGTTCAAATTTTTGAAAGAGAACATTTTCTCTCGCTTTGGTACCCTTAGGGCCATAATCAGTGATCAAGGAAAACATTTCCGTAATCAACCTTTTGCATCCTTGCTAAAAAAGTACTCCATCACCCACAAGCTTGCAACATCATATCATCCCCAAACAAGTGGTCAGGTAGAAGTCTCAAATAGGCAAATAAAACAAATCTTGCAAAAAACGGTGAGTTCCAATAGAAAAGACTGGTCTCTAAAATTGTCAGATGCTTTGTGGGCTTACCGTACTGCCTTTAAGACTAATTTAGGAATGTCACCGTATAGACTTGTGTTTGGGAAAGCTTGTCACTTACCTGTTGAACTTGAACATCGTGCTTTATGGGCCATAAAACAGTTGAATTTTGATATGTCCACTGGTGGGAGTCATAGACAATTGCAATTAGCTGAGTTAGATGAGATTAGGAATGATGCTTATGAAAATGCTAAAATTTACAAGGAAAGAACAAAAGTGTTTCATGATAAATCAATTTTGAGAAAATCATTTTCACCTGGTCAAAAAGTTCTATTGTATAATTCTAGGTTGCATTTATTTCCTGGCAAATTGTGTTCTAGATGGGATGGACCTTTTGTAGTGAAGGTAGTGTACTCTCATGGGGCAGTAGATATTGAAAATCCAAAGAGTGGAGAAATTTTCAAAGTGAATGGTCAACGGAACCCTTTTTAGAAATGCCGACCAAACCGGAGGAGGTGGTATACCTTGTTGACCCACCTGATTCAACATGACTGGTAGTGCACTTGTTTTTGTAAGTTTGTACGTATATTTCTCTTTTGTACAATATTGTCATCCAGTTTCTGCCTCATCGTCCAAGGTATAATTCTTTCATATCTTTGTTCTCTATTTTTCATTTGCACATTGAGGACAATGCATGATTTAGGTATGGGGGGAGTTTGTTTGTATTAGATTTTTTTTTTCTTTTTACGAAAAAAAAACACAAAAAAATTAAAAAATTAAAAATTTTGTTGACTTTTTATGAATTGAATTAATTCTAATAAGTGTTTGTGGAGCAAAATGCATGAGTGAGATTGAAAGATTTAGAACTCTTGAATTTTTGATAAGATACGAAATCTTAATTCAAAACACCATCTAGATTTAAAATTGATTTCACAAGCATTTTTGCACTTCACGTTTGCACTAATTCATAGTTGTGGGGTATAAACCATGATTCGAGTAATTTCAAAAAAAAAAAAAGAAAAGAAAGAATGAAAAAAAAATGAAGTTGAGAAAAGTTGAAAAAAAAGAGAAAATGAATAAATAACTGCTTCAATGTCCATTAAACGAAATAACTGGGTATCCAAGCCTCGAGAAGCATCGATATTCACGCAGAAAAGTGTGAAGGATAAAAGCAGCTTGACTAGTCTAATTTTGTGGCCTTTGTTACTCGAGTTAGTAAATCCTTAGGGGTGTCTCTACACCTAGTGCCCTAAAGCCATCTGGTTTGGGAGTCATTGGTCCAACGCTCGCTCTACATGGGTAACTCTGAAAAGCCTAAGAAAATGAGACATTGCACAAGTCAAGAATCAAAATTGAAAAAAATGGAGAAAAGAAAGAAAAAAAAAGAAAAAGAAAAAAAAGAGTTTGCTTGATTTTTATGGTAAAAATCCCTACTAAAGAGTTACATCACATACACATGCATGCATCACATGAAATTGATTGAATGAAGGACGGTGTCTAAAATGAAGATCGAGTATTTTTGATAAGGTGAAAGTGTGATTTTGAATTTGATGTTGCTTAGGTATAATGCCCGTGAATATTTAGAAACTTTCTTTCAATTTAATAATTTGTTGAACCCAAAAATATTTTTGAATTTTGTGGGTATATTCACTGCAAACCCTCACGAGACACAACTTGTCCACTTGGGGTAACCTTGGGGTTTAAAGGCTTGTTGCACATGCTAAGTGCAATCGTGTTTCCTACAAAAATGGGATAGTGTAATTTTTGTTTTATTTTTATTTATTTTACTCGAGGACGAGCAAAAGCTAGGTATGGAGGTATTTGATAGACACGTAATTCATACATTTTATTATCCCTAATTTTGTCCTTTTAATTATATTAGTTTATTAAATTAATATGTTTTATTTTATTTTGTAGGATTTACTATTTGTTGCAATAAAGTCAAAATCTTGGTGATCAAGCAATATTTAATGCTCTTATTCATATAAGGAATGTCCAAGAAGAATCTGACAAGGGGAAGGAAAGAGGTTGAACAATCTTAGTGTGCAAGTCAAATCCAACAAGAGAAAGAAAAGTTTATCTAGAAGATCTTTTTGAGAAGTTGATTGACACTAGGAAATTGAATTCTACATGGAAAGGGAACCAAAGTGTCCAAGTTCAATGAATCTAAATTAGGGTTCAAAGTTATTTTCCCTATAAATAGGCCTCTTGTTTTAGAGAGAAAGACACCACTTGTTATTTTCTTTTTTTCAGTTTTTCACTAGTGTAGGAGGGAGTAAGATATTTAGAGTTTGTCGTTTCTCTTATTCCAATCACGTGTGGTACTACTGTCAGAGAGTATTAGTAACTTTCTTTTATTTATATAATAGAAATTCTTCTTTTTATTTCATGCAAATAGTACTAATATTATTTATTTTTGTTTTTAATTCCATGGCTAGCTAAATTTCTAATACCTAGGATTATGATGAAACTAAGTATTTCATAAAAGTATTTTCTTTCTGTTCCAAAATTAATGCCTAATTATTCTCACCTTCATATTTTCCTCCGCATAAATTGCATATGATTTTTATATTGATTGCGATGTTTTGATAAGTTATAGTTAATCTGTGAATTTTTCATAACTTATGCTTGCCCATATTAATTATATGAATCATTATTTTTAAAGGGAAGGGGAAATAATTTGGGAATTGATTTAGGAAATAAGAAATTATTTATTATGTTAATATTTGGTGGATTCTAATTCTTAGGTATCTTTTCTCATTAATAGTTTTCATCATTGATTAATAGTTTGCATAATTTAGTTAATAAATCTTCTCCACCATTTTTGTTTCTAATTTGCCTAAATTATTAATTAAGGATATACTAAAGAATTGATCTATTCTATGTGGGTTCGACCTGTACTTGTCAGTTCTTCAATTCGACACTGTGCACTTGCAGTACATATTTTTAACACATCAGCAAGACAACTTGACAAACATATGACATGGACACCACATCCCAATCACGTGCTTTAATTCTGTTAAAAGTCAACTTATTTAACAGAAAATGTAACGGATTGTAAAAATATTGTAGTTCAATGAGTTAATTGTAAAAAAATTCACATCAATGATGCATTTGTAAATCAACCCTTAATAAAGTGAGAAAAAGTGTATTAAAAGTGTATTTAACCCCTTTATAATAAAAAGAACAAAAATCAAATAAGAGTGGTAATAAAAATATATTTATTTTACAAATATGAAGTGATTTGAATCTTCACTTAACAATACAGATGCAAAGAGTGTGCAAAAACATGAAAACATGTACATTTCATATAATTTAGTGAAATGTGTCAAGGACTTTATAATAACAAAAAAATTAAAAAAATCAAATGAGTGGTCAAAAAGATGCTTATTTTACACCATTATAATAATTGTTGTGGAAAATTTACATATTTTTATATCTTTTTCACGCTCGCATCCATGCGGTTAGATTGTCAAATCACTTTGTATTGAAGTGTGACTTTAGATGAGTTTTAAGGTCGGCTTTAGGAACCTTTTATTAATATATATATATATACACACACACACACACACACACACACACACACAAAAGATATATACCGGAGATGATGTACTTCAAACAGCATTCACACATCATTTAATTTTGAAAATCACTTAAAAGGACAGACGGGTATAGAAAGTTATCCTATGATAGAAAGGGAAAAACAACAACAAAAAATAAGAAAGAATGCTTTTACGCTCTGGAGGTACCATTCTGTAATGTCATTTAACAAGGTAAGTGATGCAGGACAAGATTCTGAAAGCTAGAATAAATAAAAATATAATGAAAATCTGCAACTAGGTAAAACTCTGTATTACACGACCCCTAGAATCCTCAACCTCAAAAAAGAGTGAAATTTATCACAACCAACTAAATTTTCAAAACCAATAATAATATTCTATAAAGTCTTATTGCACAATTTAAAAAGACAAAAAACCCAGATATTACATGAAGAAAAATATAATCACAAAACGACTAAAATATCCTAAAAAATATTAAAATTTCCTAATTGATATATAGGAGATAAGTAACTTGACAATGAATAACTGACAAAATCAGAAACTCATTTCAGTGTTGAACAGAAATTAAACATGGATCTGATTACATTTTTAAGTTGACAGTAAAAAATACGAAAAACTAGCATGTCAATAAAGGACAAGCCTTACCAATCGGCCTGAAATTTCTCGCAATGCTTCTGCCCAACGAGATGTTGAATCTGCCATCATACTAACATTGTAGCCCATGTCTCTGAAGTATTCAGCTATCGTAATTCCTGAAATAGGTATTTACATAAATTGGGAGTTCAGTGCTCAATATATTCAACACCACCTTTTTTTTGGGTCCATGCAAATGAAATTAATATGATTTATTTCAGCAAATATAGCAAAAGCATTCAAGCAACTACATGGATAAAATTAAGTACAGCAAAAAAAACAAAAAAATATTTCACTCCCCACCCCCAAAACCCCCCACAGAAAAAAAAAACAAATATATAGGAACTAGAAAGAGAAGAAACTAATTCTGCAAGCTGTACTACAAGTAACTTAATTTATACAAGAGAATATCTGTCCATCTCATCCCAACCAAAATATCACTTCGATGTGATTTAGATAGATATTCGGTAAAATAAAAAATAACTAACCACCACTAAAAAGGAGTCGAAATATTAGGAACTTCAGTTTATTTTTTATTTTTTTGAGTTCTAGAATATAAATTCACCAATAAATTTTGACGCAATAAAAAACACCAAGAAGCAAGTAAAAATACCTGTATAAATTGAAGCCTCTCGAGCAGCCACAGGCATGTTTGAAGTGTTGGCCACAAGTGTGGTACGTTTCATGACAGACTCTTCCCGACCATCAGGTAGTGTCATTGTCAATTGAGGAAAATCCATAAGTACCTGATTGTAAGTTTTCCTAGATTAAACATCTCCACAAAAATAGATCCACAAGCAAGGACCCAAAAAAGTAAATACTACTTACTTCTGCCATTTCATTTCCTCTTTCCCCACATCCAACATAAACTACAGTATCGGAGTTAGAATACTGCAATGTTGACAATGCATACTAATTAATCATTACTAAAGTGAGGATTGTTCACGATTTTTTCAGCATCTTAATATTTTAATATAACATCCAAAATGAATGACAGTTCACCTTAGAAAGAGCTTGACTAATGACAGTTTTTCCGCAACCAAATGCACCAGGAATGGCACAGGTTCCACCAAGTACTGAGGGGAAAAGGGCATCAAGAACTCGCTGATATAAAGCAAAATCGTTAGAAACGCCAACTCTCGGGATACGTTATACTTAACATTTCAGATAAAAACATCAAAAACTTTTTATCTAAACTACCTGCCCTGTAAGAAGAGGAGTATCAGCAGCAAGCTTTGATGCAACAGGCCTAGGTGTTCGTACAGGCCAAGTCTGCAGATAAGTAGGCAAATCAAAGTAAGAAGAATTAATCTTGCATCAAACTACATTTTTTTTTTGGAGAAAATATACAATTGTTACTTTATTAGTAACTATTAAACTCTGAAATAAAAGGTGAACAACAAACCATATATATATATATAATAAATAAATAAAATAAAGCTAATAACAAACCTGAAGCATAGTGAATTGCTTCTTGACACCTTGAAACTCAAGCTCCAAAACAGTGTCCTGAACACACAGGAAAAATCAATGAGTGGATCCTTCAAGATAATTTACAGCATATTTCAGTTGCTTATTTTAAGTGAAAAGAGATACCCTATAGGGTATCTAACTAGCATACCCATAGGATTACCCCATTTTTAGGGGTTTTTAGATAAATCCAACAACACCCATATAACAATTTTAACATATGAATTTTTAGATAAATCCAACAACATGATATTTCAAAGAATCTTATATAAAAAAATATACAATATTTGAACATATGAATTTTCATATGATTTGGTATGCCTTTCCATCTATAAGGTTAAATTTTAAATAATAATAAAACTTCAATTAATCTTGATCGTTAAAAAACCCGTATACTTATTTTAAATCCGGATACATAACAACAATGGTGTTACACATATCGAAGAGGAAGAAGAGGAAGAAGGATCGATGTAAGAAGAAGGATACAAAAAAGAATTAAATAAAAAAAAAAAAAAAAAGAAGAATTTTACGTTTACTCATATTTTTTTATAATTTTTAATTTAGCATGAACTTTCCATCTGTAAGCCCCTCAAGCTTAAATTTTACTAAAAAGTTGAGATAAACTTATTTTACAAAAAATCTAATCCTATATAACTTATATAACCTAGAGGGTATATCCCACAAGCCCTTATTTTTATATCCCAATGATCAGACCCCTCCACAACCATAATAGTAGGAGCCTTGTGCAGTTGGTACGAGCTTTAGACCTTTTTACTACTGGCTTAATTTATCAATTACTAGATTCTAATCAGGGGCGGATGGAGATGAAGGGCAGCATAGGCAGCTATGCTGATTTTTTTTATAGGTATAGGGGTAGGGGCAAAAATTATATAAGTTAATAAACTATAGGGGCAGATTAATAAAAAAGTTAAACTTGGTGGGGACAAAAGAGAACAATTTCATTCTAATCTAATTCTATAAAGTAAAGACTACACAGTCCTAGAGAGTCAGAGAGCATCAGAGCATACTTGAAAGAACTAATTCCTCATTCCTCATTTCCTCTGCTTGGCTGAAAGCATGAAACACAGCGGCCACTGCGACTTCTCCTCTTCTCAACGACGACCACCGCGACCTCGTCTCCTCTTCTCATTCCATTGCATTCTCTACTCCCTCGCCCCTTGCGCATTTCGGACTTAGAAGGTAACTAAATTAGGGCTTTTTTTGTTTGATAATTTAAATCTTGTAGTTTCAAAACCCAATTCAATTTATTTGATGTATTTGTTGTATTTTGGACTTGATAACTAATTAGGGCATTTTTTGTTTGATAGTTAAAAGTTTAAATTTATTTGAATTTGTTGTGGGTTTGAAAATGAATATGCAGCAATTCAATTTATTTGATGTATTTGTTGTATTTGTGAATTGTGAGTTGATTTGATTTTATTTGAATATAGAAAGCAAATTTGGTTTGAGGCTGTGTACATATGGTTGAAATTGTAATTGTTTGGGGAATCATTCAAATTAAACTATGACAACTAACCGAAGTAAGTTTCTAAATTCTAGCTAAATGTTTTTTATTTTGAAAGTTCTTTTTAGTTTGGGTTATGATTTATGAATATTTATTTGTTGTATATTATAGAATTATATTTATGTTGCATAAAATAATTGTTTGTTTGGGGTTGTTGTATACTTGTATTTTGATTAATTTAAGCATTCATGACGTGGTCAAAATTCAAATGTTCTAAAGCTGAATCATCAACTTCACAATCCATTCGAGTCAATAAGACTACTCAAAATCTCTCAAATGAAATCCCTATCCAACAACAATCTCAAAATATCAATTATCAATCCCGAGTTGAATTCAATTTAGAAGAGGAACTTGTTGCGGATCCGAGACTAAGACCATTTATAATGGAATATGATGCTAACAAGAGTGAGAGAGTATTCACCGAGGATATTTGCTTAAGGGCCCCCAATGCTTTCCAAATTCCCTCAAACTATTATTTACAGAGAGAAACGTAGATTTAATCCCGAATTGTACAAAAAGTATGCCGGTTGGTTGGAATATAGAGAAAAGAAAAATGCAGTATTTTGCTTATATTGTTATCTATTCAAAGTTGATATTGGTGGTCAAGGGGGTGGGAATACATTTGTCTGTAAGAGATTTAATAATTGGAGGAAGATGGAATACTTATCTGAACATGTTGGAGAGTCACCTAATAGTATTCATAGACAATGCATGTTAGCTTGTCAAGATTTAAGGAACCGAAAGCAACACATAGATATCAAATTTGCCAATATATTTGACCAAGACAAAAAGATATTACAAGCTTCGTTTGCTCTCATCAATTAAGTGTGTTCGGTTTCTTTTAAGTGGGGTTGCCTTTCTGTGGCCATGATGAATCAGATGCTTCAAAAAGGCGAGTTTTGTTTCTTTCTATTCTAAAATTTTTATCTGAGAACAATGATGAAGTGAATAAAGTTGTGCTGAAAAATGCTCCAGGGAACCACAAATTGACAGCACCTTCAATTCAAAGAGACATTTGTAGTGCCATTGCATTTTTGACCACAAAAGCTACAGTTGCAGAATTGGGGGTAATTTTTTCTCTTTGTTAGTTAATGAGGCTCGTGATTCATCAATTAAAGAACAAATGGTCGTTGTTTTACGTTATATGAACAAACATGGGTGCGTTATTGAGTGTTTCTTGTCATTGTTCATGTTGCCAATACATGTACTCGAACACTTAAAGAGGCTATTGAGTCACTTTTTGCAACACATGAAGTGAGCATGTCACTTTTACGTGATATGATGGAGCTAGTAACATGCGAGGGGAATTCAATAGTCTCAAAAGTTTAATTTTGTCAGAGAATAAGTCTGCTTTTTATGTTCATTGTTTCGCTCATCAGCTTCAATTGACACTTGTAGAAGTTACAAAAAAACACAAGAAGCTTAAATCATTCTTTGATTATCTTGCAATTTTGGCAAATGTAAGTTCTTCGAGTGAAGCACATAGAAAGAATAATTCAAGGAGTTGCTTTTGGTGAAATCAAGATCGAGCGTGGGTTGAATCAAGAAGCGATCTTGAAGAGGCCAGGAGACGCGGTGGAGTTCACATTATGACACAATGCTTAGTGTTATTAACTTGTTTTCTAAAACAATTTTAGTTCTTGAGATAACAGAAGATGATGCATCGAGGAATAAAAGTACAGAAGCATGTACTTTGTTGCATTTAATGAAAAAATTTTGGGAATCACAAATACCTTGTCACAAGCATTACAAAAGAAAGACCAAAATCTTGTAAATGGCAACGGTTACAAAGCATGATAGATTCGTGTTGGGAGAGTTTGTTGGCAGAAACTACTGAATTTTGTGATGTGCATGGGATTGTCGTTCGAGAAATGGAAGATATCTTTTTGATTCAAGGGAGATTATGTCGGGGTGAAAAAATCACCAATCTTCAGCAGGTTGAGTTACTCTATACAATGATAGATAGTCAACTTCAAGAATTGAATTATCAATTTGACAATGTTAATATAGAGTTGCTCTCATGTATGGTGTGTCTTGATCCAAGTAACTCTTTCTTAACATTTGACAAAGAATGGTTGATTCAATTTGCAAAGTTTTACCTGTTGGAATTTCAAGATAGAGATGTAAAAAGTGATCCCGAATTTTCTAATGGGAAAGGGATCGATGAACTTGCTCAAAATTTGGTTAAAAATAATAAGGTTGCTCGGGTTGTATCCTCGGGTTTATTTCCTATTGAAACCGCTTTTGATTTTGTGCGGTTACTCTTGTCGTAGTGGAGAGAATATATTCAAATGATGATTATTATTAAAATCACTCTCCTAAACCAAATGGAGCGATAAATGATTGATTAATTGTTTGGTTCCTTACATTGAAAATGATGTATTTGAAACTATTAATAATGAAGCTATTTTAGAACATTTTCAAGCTACGAGGTCTAGTAGGATAGCATTGTAATTTGTAAACATTATTATGATTAGTTAATATTATGATTAGTTCAAGTTTTCTTTATTTAACTTCAACAAAAAAATTAGTTAAAATCCGCCCCTGCTGACAAAAATTCCTGGATCCGCCCTTGATTCTAATATACATTTCATAATAAAATAAGGTTCAAGGTTGATAGGATGAAAGAGGTTTATCACTTTTTGTTTAAGATTAGAGATCTGTAATATAATTTCACAAGTGTCGTGACCATAAATGTTTGTACACATTTATTTGCAGTTTTAATACTATATCCACATTATATTCGTTCTTTTTTACCAAAACAGGATCATTATCTTTGCGAAGCACAACTTTGATTACTTTTACAAATTATGTTTATTTAGTTAAAAATAAGAGAATCTCTCTTGAATTTATGCTTTAAAGTGGAAAAAAATAGTTGGTTGTTTAAAACAGAAAAAATGTTAAAGTTGATTGGTTTTACGCGTCATTTACCCTAATTTAGAGTGATAAACAACATATTGTGAGATGTCTTCCAACAAATCATGAGAATTCCACATTCCAATTTTATGAGCACAATTCGTGGGAAGAACGACGACATATCATAGAATTTTGAAGTAGTTTGAGACTATAATGTATCATCCAAAAATTGAAAATAAAAATCTCGGAGCTCCACTTTATCTTTCTTGGTTCTCTTATATTTGGAGTCAAACTTAACTTCAATCTCCTCATGCAAGCCATCTCTGAATCTTTTATTTGTTCAACACACTTGAATACAACTTCATTTTTCTCACGAGCATCAATATCTGAGATTACTTGCTTTTCTATGCTCTCACCAACTTTATGTTGGTTATTGATATATGATTCCCCACAAGACCATCAACAATTGCCTTGTAAGACTTTGCATAGCGGGTCTCCTCTTGAAAACTTTGCGCCTAATTATAATCTACTATTATAATTAAACTAAGCTTTCAACCATTGACCTTGATAGTTGAAATAGTATTGAGGGCCATATGGGACAGCAAATATAAGCATGGTAAACATGGCTCTTAGTAAACAAGCTCAAAATATACATTTTATAATATTGGCAAGCTCACCAATCACATGCAAAGCACGGGATGCATGGTATAGATGTATTCGGTTACTCGTTAAGATAATCAATTGAGTGCAGAGTAAATGTATATTCAATTAAGATTTTGAGAAGTTAGTTGCAGTAATTAAATTATTATACATTTTTTGGGTGATAAATTGTTGAATTGTATATTGAAGGTTCTTTCGGTCAATTATTATGATAAATAATTCAATGCAGTGTAGATTTATTTAATTAGCACTTTGAGAAAATAATTACTATTGTTTATATTGTCAAAACTTACTTGAAATTATAATATAAATAGAACTATGAAATTCAAGGTTTGATGCATTTTAATTTAGTTATGACAATTATCTAGTAATGAATCCACTATAATTATTCAAATAAATTGTGTGATTTGATAAAATTTAAGTTTTAAATTAATTTAATTTAGTTGAGACATTAATTTAGTAAGAAAATTCACGACTAATATAAATATAATTAAACCGCGTGATATTTAAAGAGATTTCTATTATTAATTATCAAGATATTCAATTAAATATAATATAATTATATTAAGTAAGATTTTGAGAAGATAATTATGGATTTATTAAAATGTTATTAAGGTAATTAATTGAACTGTATAGTGTCTGTTCATTCACTTTCGATTATTAAGATAATCAATTTAATTTAGTGTACAGTTTATTAGGACTCTGAGAAGATACAATTGTTTCATGTTGATCAATAGCAAGAGTAACTATTATATTCTTAAACTTTTAATTAGGTAAATAATAAAACTGTATAGTAGGTTTTATTTTAATTGGTGATTGAAATAAAGAATTTGTTTGAAATACTAATTTGAATAAAAATTTAAATTCTACTTTTAATGAATTTAATTTATTTATGACACTAATTTAGTAAGGAATCTTTTATTATTATTTAACTAAATTCACAGCTAATATTAATACAATTAAATAACGTGAATTGATAAGATTTCAAGTTCTAATGAATTTTAATTTAGGAAGGACACTAATTTAGTAAGGAAAGTCGCATTTAAAAATTTAAATTATTAAATCACGTTATATGTTAAAAATTCTAGTGCTAATAAATTTAATTTAGTCAGGAAATTAATTTAACTAGGGAATAAGGGAAGTGCAGAACCAAAACCATGTTTGTGCTTTTAATTATATAGTAGATGCGACAACAAAGAAAAACATGGTTCTAAATGTGAAAGTGTCAACCCACTGGCTTGATATGCTTTTTTACTAATATTTGAGTAAAATTAAAAATGATATTTTTTTCATGGCTTTCAAACAGTTTCTAAATTCCCTTACTTAGATCCGATGGAATTCGACTAAAGAAAATGCGATTTTTAATCTAGGCTGGAGCTTTTATCTATTTGATTAAAAAAATGATCTTCCACATTTGTGACATTCATGCAGCTGATATCATCCAAAAACACAATATTTGAAATATGATACCACATGACAATGTAGGCTAAGTTATTAATGCATTTGATAGACTGATCACAGTGGCATGATAAATAAGTTTAACAGGCATACCTTCAGTGAGTATTGGCCAGCTGGTGCAACATATGTTATCTTTCCCATAGCATCAGGAGGCAGTGCAACATGATGTTGCATTAAACTATTCTCGAAGACAGTCTGCGATTGATTCAACAAGCAATGGATTAGATGAACAGTTACAAATTTGGAATTAATATATGCTTGTGAAAAGATATTTTATTAAATAATGTTGAGGGTTATAGACACTAATTTTGGTGCCAACTTACAGCATATAAATCTCCACCTGTAAGATGATCCCCTTCACCTGCCATGAGAAAATAATATTAAACTAATAAATATCAGCGATAAAAGCATTTAAAGTTTAGACAACTCCCATCTTATTATGTATAGTATAAATTAATGGGGAAAAAAGAACAGAATAATAACCTATTTTTTTAGGCTGGAATTCCCAAAGTATGTCTTTGTCAAGGGCTGGAACAGAGACACCACGAGGGATATAGACATCACCAGATCTTTTAGCAATGGTCTTCAAAGGCCTCTGTTTTATGGTAGACATACAAGGAAACCCAGCAAACGTCAGCTAATGGTCCTCTGTAAGCAAGGATAGTATGGAAGGCCGGAAAACAAAATTTTATGCCCTAAATTATTGTGAAATTGAAGAATTCAAATCAAAATTATACAAACCTGGATACCATCAAATATATTCCCCAATATTCCAGGACCCAACTCCACTGATAGGGGCTGTAATGTAAATGAAGAAGTTAATGCTCCAAGTAAACAGGTGAGATCATATAATATAATTTACCTTGTGTGTTCGTAGAACAGGATCATTCACCATCAATCCAGCTGTTTCTTCATAAACTGAAATAAAATGGGTGAAATTTTCTCAATTAATGTTATGTTCACCTGGAGCTTTATTATGGTGGTAATACGGAAGTTGGTCCAAAATAGAGAAATAGAGAAACAGAGAAATGCAACAGCAAAATCTTTTAGAAAGGTTGATGCTAAACAATGTGAATAGGGCATGCCAACAATAAAAACCTTGGATTGTAGCAGAATCTCCTTCCAAACGAATAATTTCCCCAATCAGGTTCTCATGTCCAACACGAACCAATTCATACATAGCAGCGCCTCCCATTCCATCTGCAACAACAACTGGTCCTGATACCTGCCAAAAACATAGAAGATAATGCTCACGATATTAAAGATTTATGGAAACCAAATCCATAGTAAGTAGAAATTAAACTCATAATTATTACTTCTGTCCAACTTTACTTGGGATGAAAATACAAAAAAAAATATCTCCAAATTACCCATCTTAACTACTCTATTATCATCTTTTGTTTTAATTAATCTCCTACCACTTTCTTGGAATAAAAAATAGAGGAGAAAATAGAGGAGAGAGGAGAAAACGAGTGTAGTTGTGCTTCCAATGATTTTTTTTATAAAGCTAAATGAGGGTAGTATTGAAAAAATAAGATCAAAAAGAGTATTAAAATAGAAATAGAACAAATAGATTTGGACTGGAGGGAAGAGTACTTAGGGGAGTAGTACTTTGGGTATTAAATCTATACAGCTTAATAAGTTAATATATATAAAAGAAAAGCAATAGATATATACTGCCCAACACAGCAATACTTATAACAAGCTCACTCTAAATTAGATTGATCATCACAAAGAAATTGGTTCTTGTCATATATTATTAAAAAGTATCTAAAGAGCTGCACTTCATACCATGACAGCAACCAACAGAAAATCCATAACATTACACCTATGACAACCCGGAAAATCGAATAGTCATTAATTAATGTAAGGATTATTATTTAATAAAATAAATTTTATTAATAATATTCTGTGTTATGTGTTTATTAGTCGTTCTATAACCTGGATGATTATAAAACGGGAGGATTTTGGCTATGTGCTAGAATAAATGCGTAAGAATTTTAAAGGCGTAAAATGAAATTTTTCCGAGAAAATAATTTTTTCCGAAAAAAAACGAAATAGGCACTATTTATCCGATGAGTAACCTACTAGGTCGTGTAGAAAGATTAGTATGTCGTAATGACATTCCGTTTTAAGATTTGACGGTAATATGCTGTGAAAAGTTATGTTAGCTGATAAGAGTTTTTCTCGAAAAACATGAAGAAATCGGACGAAATAAAAACGACGAAAAATATTATCATCTAATATTCAATCATTTAACTGTGTTTTGGGAAAACGTTAAGGAAAACATTATTCATCGAAATATGTTTTTCATTTTTTCGAAGAACGCGTTAACGTTAGAATGACGAAGAAAGAATTATTGTCCAAAAAGATTTTAAAATCGAGAAACACAGTTTTTTGACTGTAATAATTAAAGGGATTAAAGAAAAGAATGTTGGTATAATACGAATTATTATACGAGTATAGTAAGAGAATAATACGACGTATAATACAAAAATTATACGGAGTACAATACGCGAGTAATACGAAAGTTATATGATATAAACACGAAAGCCAAAATTGACTAATTAGCCATTGGGCTTTGACTTTGGTAAGCCCAATAAGGTAATGTTAGGAGGCCTAATGATAATTAAATCAAGGCCCAAAAGAATGTTAAATTCAAGCCCAAAGTTTGGCCCAAATTGATTTAAAGCTAAGCCCAAACCAAGTCGAACCATGGGTCATGGGTGGATCATGGGTCACCCAAATGGGTCACCAAGCTTCCTTGAGAAGCTTGGTTGATATTTTTGGGTGAGGTGTGAATAGTAAAAATAGGAGGTGTTTTGTAACTTTTGCAAACGTAAAGGTTTGGACTATACCAGACCAAAAGTTAAGTGTCCAAATTGTAAGTTATTAAAAGTTAATATAATGACCATAGTGCCCTCACTCTTAGTTTTTCTATATAATGCAAACCATTCATGTGTTAGTTTTTTTTAATTAACACATTAAAAAGAGAAGAGAAAGCAATTTTGAGAAAGAGAGAGAGAGAGAGAGAGCTTGATAGCTTTTTCGGATGGAGAAGAAGAAGAAGAAGAAGAAGAAGAAGAAGAAGGAGGAGGAAAAGCTAGCTCAGGTGCAAGATTTAACAAGAGGAAGAAGAATCAAGAAGATAGGTAATCCTAAAACCTAACCTTTAATCCATTTTCTTTAAGTTTTATATGTAGAAATCATATAACTCAAGAACATGGAAGTAAAAGATGTTAAGAAATAATTTTGTTATAGTTTAACCATAAGAAAATGAAGTAATAAGAACTTGAGAATTATTTCATCAATTTTTTTTAAAAGCTTTCATATGAAATATGAATTGCTTGATGTTAATGGACGATTCAGGTGAATCCTATGAATGGTCCAATGGAATAAAGAAAAATTAACGAAAAATTAGCTAACTTATAACGTTAATTAATGCATAACAAGATAATCGTAATCAAAATATTGATGTAAAACGAAGAACACAAAGAACACGAAGAACGAACGAAAAACGTTATTGGTGAAAAAATTTAAAACCATCTAATTAGAGCTTATTATTGATGGACAAGTTTAAAACCATCATATATATAATTGTTGATATATTTTTGGTTAGGAGAAGTAGAATTTAAAGAAATGTTCCTTTGGAACGGATTAAAAATAGCATATAACGAAGTTATGGCGAAATTTTCGTAAAAGAAGTAATCGTTGAAATCATAAGTAAATATGATTTCCAGATGAATATAGAAAGTAAGTTGATGATTCCGAATAATTAAGGTTTCATAAAAATGTTGGAAAACATTGAAAACGTGAGTCGTGGACTCAAGAACGAACTCATTCTTGGTTCAAATGAGTAAGTTACAGACGAACGAACGAAGAACGTAAAAGTAAACAAATGAAGAACATAAAAGTAAACGAACGAAGAAATTGAAGTCTATTGAAAGACTTGTTAACGGATTTAGAAAAATTTTCTGTCTAGGGGAAATTGTAGTTCGTAATGAAAGCAAGAAAATGGCTTTTGAATGAACTCGTTCCGAAATTACAAAGTTAGAGATTGCAAAGTAGAAGATTAAATAGAAGAAAAATGCGTAAAAAAAGCGCAAATAATTCAATGGAATAGATCGCTCCAGTAGCGTCGGCGATAAAACCTTTGAAGAGAGCACCACAACGCTAGCTCGGTCGATGTATCTTGTTGGCGCCGCAGCGCTAGTTTAACAAAGAAGTCGGTATGCAATGGTATCGGTGAGAGATAAAGTCCAGAAATGAACTTTTAACTGCTCGATTCTTGGGAGATGTGTATGGAATGATAATGAACGTAAAATTCACGTAATGTAACACTTAAAGAAGTGATTTAAACCTTAAGTAAAGGTTGTAGGGATGTTTAAAAGATGAACGTAAGCGTTAAAACACGTAAACCAACGAAGGAGGTTCATGTACATGTAAGTTAAACGTGCTTAACCTACACACTGTATATGGTTTGAACGTGAAGTAATGAAGATTAATAAATGATGTGTAATGCGTGAAGAACCTTGAGTCTCTCGCTGGTGACATCTCTAAATGAGAATGCACTACAATCACTATCAGTAGGGGATACCGAGCAAGTCGGTAGTAAGTTGATCATTGTAAAGTGTAATGGTTGTAAGTACCATAGGCGTTACAGTAATGAACAATAATGAATAAAGTGTAAACGTTGAACAAACCGAGTTAATGATAATAACTTGAAGAACGTTCCAAGTAAACTAAACCGAACATTGTAAGATATGAAATAAGGTAATGTAAAATTGAAAGCTATGAACGCATAGTATTGACATTGAATGTTCGCTCTTAGCATACAAAAGATTGTATGACTTAGACATTAATAAATAAATGACAATAATTGTCAGAAAACCATAATGAACGATAATTAACTCAACGAACATTATAATTTTAATGTTTCGGACACGTTAAGCTATGAAGAAGAAAAAGGTAATGTAAATCTATCATAAAAGATGATGGTAAGACTTGAGACATCTCCGTATGTCATAACGCTAAAAGACGTTAGAAAAAGTTAGGTTGCGTGAACTTGGGTTATAAAACGCTTGTAAGAACTAAAGTTAGTGTAAACCAATGTATAAGCTAAAAGTTAATTTCGACGATGTTATTCCTTATGTGATATATAGGGATATAAGTTATATGTAACTATAAGTTATATGCAGCGCTTAAAGCAAGTTTTCTAACTTCATTCATATTTAAAATGAATGCTAGTTTCTTTAAACTTACTTAAATGTTGTACTTGAGAAAGTTTTACCTATATGCACATGTGTTCTGCTTGTTGTTATTATGTATGAAGCAATGTGCCAAATTATCAACGTATGAAGTGTTTACGTGAGATGAACTGCCAAATTTTAAACACTTATGTCTTTAAGTCTATGAGATGAATTTAGCTAGACAAGATGCAAAAAGGATGTTCAATTTATTATGTGATTAATGTTTTAAATGATAGGAATAAGAACTTATTCTTATTATTCAAGCCGCTTTTAGCTATTGACAAGATGAAATTTAATTTATTCATATTTGATTCTTGATTTTGTTGTTACAGCTAAACTTGTTGAGTAATTAAATGCTCACACTTGCTTAAAATAAAACATTTTCAGCGAACGACGGTAGAATGAACTAGAAGATCCAGCGAAGAGCAAAGAGAAGAACAAGTCAAGTCTTGTAATTTAGAATAGTTAATTAAACTATTTCGTAGTTGATGTGACTGATTAAAGTCACATTTCTAATGTAGTAAAGAATAATGTAATTATCATTATTTGTAATGGTTTTAAATGTCTTTAAGATATATGAATGTATGGAATGAATGGTAAGTACTCGTGATGCACCAAATTCGGGTTTGAAGATAGGCCGGATTTGGGGGCGTTACAACACCTATATTTAATTTATTATTTTTAATTATTAATATATGAAAATAATTAATAAGAGAAACTTGAAATAATAAAAAGAGAAAGATAATGGAGAGAAATAAGTGGGTGAGTGGGGGTAGGAAGTGGGAGGAATGAAGAGAAGGGTAAAAAAGAAAAGTGAGAAAGTAATTGTTTACACCAAAATAATTGTCAAGTTTTCTTTAGCTTTATAGTATATATATAGTACATTTCAAGGGATCACCCCTTATTTTACATACCATGCTCACCCCCTTTTATGATGGATGAGGACGCACCAGGTTCAAATTGTCAAATCGTTATATCAGAGAACCGTCGTCTTAGCTTTAAGCGACGGACAACATATAGTGACGGACCGAACCTATAGTGATGGACCGAACCAAATCACCCTATCTGTCAGCTAAAGGGGGTATGCAAGGTATGTAGGATAAAGAGGTATGCCCTTGATCCTTTCCCTATATATATATATATATATATATATATATATATATATATATATATATATACTAGTTGTGTCCCGTGCTCCCAAGACTACATGGACGATGGGATTTATCCCAAACTTTGACTGCCCAGATGCCCAAATGATTTATTAGGGTGAGCGAGAAATTCAAAATCAGTTGTATTTTGTTTATATATATATATATATATATATATATATATATATATATATATATATATACAAAATTGGAATTCTTAGCATGGATTTCAAGATCCTAAACATAGCCTTCTCAGAGGTGACACCAGAAAACCATAGAAGGAATAGCAAACACGTTAGTACATTATAATAGCAATTAAAACCATAACCACTTCAAAATCAGCCAAAGTGAATCCAAATAAACTCGAGCCACATGTACTAAGACGACCAACAAAATTATAAATATATTCAAAAATTCAAAGACCAGATACACATGTTGAGCTACAAATTACACATAAAAACCTTAAGAAAGTATAATTCACTGAGCTGTAATCAGTTAAACAAATCACTCGTTTTAGAAAACTCCTCCAAGTCGATCCAATCAACCGATCGAATGGCATGATATTCTATTCCAAAAAAAAACAGATCAAAAATTAGTGAGGGGGAGAACCTTGCGGACGTAACCGTACTCGCTTTCCTTCTCGGAATCTTCGAAGGTAGTCAATCGAGCTCCGTACACCGACGGCATCTTGTCAGATGAGGGCTATTAGATCAGATAGGATCAATAACAGTTTGGCTGGAGATTTTCGGAATATCGACTCGAAGATCAGATCACCGATAAACCTTGATATCTCCAAACAGATTTCGCAGTTTTTTGTAATTAGTGATTGAGAAAAGCAAGAGGAAGAAGGGGTCACACAGATGCCAATAAACGAAGGTATATATACCACGGATGGCTTATTTACACTCTATTCGCACTTCGCAGTAACCTACCCATTTTTTGATTGAAAGGTTTTTTTTTTTATCTATTACTACTAGTCTACTACTATGACATGGGTAATGTGACCTACTTAAAAATTACTCGATTTTTTTTTTGACCCAACTCACGAGCACTCATGAGTCATTACTTGATGTAATACTATTCTATTACACGTTGAGAATCTTTTTCTTATCCTAAAATTGATAATATTTTCTAATGTTATTTTAAGAAAACCTATTTTTTTCTATTTTGGTTGATCTTCTTTTTTTCCCCAAATCTAGATCGGAAAAAATAATAAATTAAATGACACTTTTCGTTTCTTAAGTTTTTCAAAATGACAAACAAAATTCCTACGCATAAATTATTGTTATCTAGTTCTTCAGATTCTGTTGCTAGTTTAGATTGTGAAAATACATCTGAGTTTTTAAGTGAAGTTGAAAGTAGTAAATCTGAAATGGTTCCATACGTTGGTCAATTGATCTCTAAGTTGGAAGAAGTTAAAAAAATTTATAGGTCCTATGCTCAAAAAAATGGATTTGAAATTAGAATTGCAACTAGTCATAAAAATGTTAATACGAATGATTGTCATCTAGGTTGTATGTATGTAAAAAAGTTGGTACAGCCGTACACCAATTGCTCTAAAGAGTTTACCTGATGATGAAGATGGCAATTATAAAATAACTAGATAGAGGGACTCTATAGGACACACATTATGCAAAATCTAGAATATATGATGTCCATAATAAGAAAGAACACAATTGACGTATTTTTACTATTGAATTAGAGCACAATCATCACTTAGTGACCCCTACCAAGGTAGATTTGATTGAGACACAAAGAAATATTACTCCAGTTGCAAGAAAATTGACACTTTAAATAAGTCTAGTATTGAACCTAGTATAATGATGACGTTTTGAGCACAATGGATGGCGGGATGCAAAATGTTCCTTTCTCTGATGTAAATATTCAGAATGTGGTGAGAGATTTAACGCGTGATTCTGCAGATGAAAATGATGCACAAGCTTCTGTAAATTATTTGCAAAAACTTGCATTTAGAAGTGCGAAATTTTGTTTCCCGTGTGAAACCCGATGAAAACAATCGCATAACTTGTATTTTGTGGGTTGACGTCAAGGTTAAGGTTAATGTATCAACGGTTCAGAGATGTTGTGACATTTGACAGTACGTATAAGACAAATAAGTATGGCATGTCGTTTGTTCCACAAATAAGAGGAAGGTCGACTACATAACAAAACATCAAAAAATGAATATGGTAATCGGGTCATCTTTGAAAGTGCATGTTGCAAAGGTGTACACAAAAGAGATGTTTAGACGTTTCCAACGTCAATTCGTCGATTACATGAAGTACAATGTTAATAAAGTTAGTGAGTTGTGAGTCACTGAAACTAAGGTCTATGCAATGTATAGTGCAGATGCAGCTGAAAGTGGTGGAAGATATAAATAATTCATCAACAATCGTCAGCTTGGGGTCGGTAACATGTAATTGTCAAATGTTTTCTCATTCTAGTGAATTATGCAGGCACATCTTGAGATATTTCATGTTTAAGAGTATTTCACAAATATTGAGCGACATGATTCTTCCTCAATGGACAAGAGACGCGAACAAGAGCGATGGTGAAGAATTTTTCTTTAAAATAAATGTCGACTTTAAACAAAATCAAGTAATCTGCTAAAATCATTTGATGAGTGCTTACCAGGAGTTAGCGAGCAAAGTTGCATGCTCAGTCCGAGCTTACAAAACTGTCCTTAAAATGAATGCACGAGGAAAAGCGTTGGTTGAGCAAGAGAATATTACTGAACTTGGAGAAGATGACATTGATTGCACAGTTCGATATAAACCTCAGAATATGGGTTACGATAATGACGATGAAGATGCAGAGGAGGAAGCGGAAGAAGATGAGTTTTTGCCGCCAATTAATTCTCAAACAATGGGTCATAAAAAACAATCTAGATTAAAGAGTGCACTCGTGAAAATTGTGGGTTCTAAGCCTCATCGAAAAATATGCAATTTAGGACTTTGAAACCGACCATGATAAGTGGAATCACTATCGAGTGTTAGAGATTTCTGAGCCTAAAATATAGCCCTCAGTTGTATTGTTTATGCTATGTTTTTTGTACATATGTGAATGGAAATGTCATTGAGAAGTTAATTAATATTTTTATGTTATATCATTTATTTCTCCATTTCTCCATATAAATATTAATATTAATATGTTTACTTCATATTAATAGTATTTATATTAACTGTCTGTCTTTCAAGCAAACCATAGGGAGTGAACTAAAAATAAACCGATTATAGCGACAAATTCGTTTTTAACTCGCTCCTTATGATTCACTTGAGAGAGCCAACCTTTATATTAATATTACTACTTCTAATAGTAATTTCATATTAATATTACATGAATATTAATAATATTATTATTATTAGTCATAGTATACGTATTAATAATAGTACTAAGGGATATATGTATATACACAGCGGTGTATTACATAGTTGGGCTATGCAGCATGTTTTTTGGGCTATGGCGACAGATTTTTTGGGCTATGGCGACGGTTCAAAATCTCAAGTAGCCCCGAATAATATATATGACGATTTTGCCATCATGTAGAAGACCCCAAATTTTTATTAATGAAATTAAATTTCCTCTATTTATTATCTTGAAATAGTAAGGGTTAATTTGATTAATGTGGTAAGTTATGGGTAAAATACGCAATTATTTCAAACAAACAAGTGGTTATAAAATATTCATTGTGGTCGTGGAATATTCTTGTTGTCGGGAAATATTAAATGACTGGCCCAATAAATGACCTTGTGTGGGCCCCATAACTTGAAAGCGATTGGATGAAGGAAAACGCGAAGAATAAGTTATTTATAAATAACAGGCAGAAGTTATTCTGATTAATCTTTGTTAGAATACTTTGGTGGTTAAAACACGAGAAGCACACAATATTACACCAATTATTGATTCTTACATAAGAAGGCACTACTCAATAATTGTTACAGTAATTACTGTTCAGTATTTTATTTTATTGATTCAATAATTGCTGCGTTGATATTTTATATTACTGTTGTTTTAATAATTGTCACTGCACAGTATTTTCTATTATCGGAGCAATAATTCATATTATCTGAATAATATTATTAGATAGTATTATTGGCAATGTCTAGAAAGTTATGTCTAATGAGAGGTTTGGTCATCTAATTGCGCGCCAATAAGGAGAGATCCTTATTGGAAAGCCCCCTCTTTCTTGGGAACGACCTGGTTGTCAGTACTGTGATTCTGTAATATTATTTATGAATAATTAATTATTGATATTTATGATAAAGAAAATATTCATTTTATGTGGATATAGATGGAAAAAAAATTTAATGTGACAATTGTTGAAAAATTTATATTTTATCTTTTTCTGATAAAATAATTCATTTAAATATATTATTTTAATAATATATTAACGGTGATATTTTTACAATGAGTGTGGGATATATGAGTATATGAGGAGGAAGAGTATTTTTGTGGCATTAAATGATTAACACATGTTTTGTGTGTCGGTGGACCCCAATTATTGACCGAAATTTGATTATAGCACAGAAATCGTCTGTTTGTGGATTTCGGTCCAATTTCATTTGGAATTTGGAAAAACTTTCTTACGCAAAGTTGTAGATAATGAAATTTCCTATAGAAAAGACATGTTCGAATTTTTCGATAAAAGGCTATTTATTTATTATGAATTATCAAGTTCAAAGTTCTACAGAATAATTGATTTCTGGAAGTTTTAATTATTTATATCAACAAAAACGTTTTTCAAATGTTTGTGGGCATCTTTAACATATGATTGATGGCTGAAATCAATTGGTAAAAGTGGGTGAAGGAATTTGTAATATATATAATAATATTTTATTAAATTTTCTGCTTTGGTGTTCTAAGCATTTTCCTATAAATAGGGTGCTTAGGTTCAAATTGAAAATTACACCAGAAACTGAAGTTTTCTCTCTCTTTCTCTCTCGATATATTGAGCGTATTCTTGTGAGTATTTTGCTACTTTAAGTATTGTTATACGGTGCAAGTTCCCTTCAGCCCTGTATTCAGTATTTCAGTCAGAAGTACCATCTTTTCAAGGTAAGGGATATTATTTTTTTAAAAAAATGATATTATTTCTTTCAATATCATTATGTCGAAGTATTGATCTGAACTTTTAATCAAATTTAGAACTTTTTGTGTCGGGGTTACTATTCACGTATACGGCACTATTCACGTATACGACACTATTCACGAATACTGAACTATTCATCGAATAAAAATAAAATTTTTCCTTTTCGTCCAAAATATCTATTATGGATACTAGCTTTGATTGTATCCATGTTTTGATCATTCTTGAATTTTACTCCACTATGATTATTTATGAGGTATTTTTGGACATGAAATAGCTAAAATACGAATCCTTAATATTTATTCTTTTGTTTCACTGGATTCGTTTTTTTTAAAATATTTTTCATCATCCTCAGTCCTAAATGGTGATATTATTGAATATCTTTGACCTGTAGTGCAAAGATAAATGATTTTATAATGAATATCTTTGGCCCATAGTGCAAAGATGAACATGTGTTGAGATGAACATGACCAACTGATGAATATCTTTGGCTTGTAGTGCAAAGATGAATATTTGATTCAAGATGAATATTGATTGATGTTACAGGGATAAAATATTGACGATGGACTGTTAAATTCATAGATGATAGTAGATTTCATTCTTTATGTAACTCTTTTATGAATTATTATTTCCGCTGCGAATATTGATTTGAAACTTGTTGTCTATTGTATTTTATTAGATTTTTCTCTGTTGAAGACTAACGATAATTTGTTCTATGTTATCTTAGTCATAATATTCTTTACTGGGCTAATTGAACTCACGCTTTTCCTTTTTGTTCCATTTTTCTTCTCAGGAGGCGAGAATATAGCGAGTACGAGTCGGGGTATGGAATGATGGTTCTAGAGAGAGTTATTTAGTAGTCCTCACCATTTTTATAAAATAATGTATCAATAATTGTGATGAGGATTTATTTGCGTGTGGATATTGTCTAGATGGCAATATCTGTTTTTAAACTCACAGTTTATATGTTGTAATAATAAAGTTGTAGTTATTTTTTTGTACCATGTATTTGATAACTCGAATGGGTGATGCGTACCTATTTTGGGGGCATCACGGTTAGTATCGAGCTTAGGGATATGATCTTTAAGCGAGATCGGAAATAGAACTAGGAAGGAAGAGACGAGTAAATCCTTCGCTAGTGTGTCTACCTAAGCTTATTTGTTAGTTGTTCAAAGATATAGGGATATTATGTGATATGTTGATTTCCTTAATTAACCCTTGTTTTATGGCGATGTTGAAAATGTCGATCGAGAATATTAACAGAGGAGTAAATGAGACCGTGGAGACGCTTTGTACTCACTAATTAACGAGGAGAACGCTCAACAGTCGGCAATGTTCCTCCCGCAAACAACACCACCGAGCGGATGATGAACGATGGGATGTTTAGAAGCTTTTTGCAGTTCATGCAAAATCGAGATTTAGGAGACTCGTGTACAAAATATGGGTGGAAATGATAAGAACGCAGCGGTTTGTCACAACCAAACAATTTAAAGAGTTGGGACCACCTGTGCAGGGAAAGCGGATCCGGTTAAAAGCGGAGACGTGGGTCAAGCAGATTACAAAGATATTCGACGTCTTGGGATGCACGGAGGAACAGAAGGTTCCATTCGCCACCTTTATGTTCCGTAATGAGGCAGATTACTGGTGGGAATCAGTGAAGCATACCCATCCAACCGCACTCAAAGATGTCTTGGGGAGACGTTTAAAAAACTTTTCAATGACAAGTACTTTCCCGAAGTATTCGTCATATGAAGGAAGTGGAGTTCATTAGACTGGAACAAAATAACATGACGGTGTCCCAGTACGAGGCAAAGTTTGTAGAGTTATTCAGGTTTGCACCTCATTTGGTAAAGAATGAGGAACATATGACGCGGATGTTTCTGAGAGGTTTGAAACCCGGCATACGTCGAGATCTCATTTCTCAAATTTTCTCTCTATTCGGATGTTGTCAACAGGGGCTTAATTGTTAGAAGCGAGATAACGAAAGTACGTTCAACCGAGGGACCATAACTGAGGATCATACCGGTGATGATGAGTCATCAAAACAACGATAACCAGCGGAGAAAGAAGAATACGGATAAGAACGGCAACCACTCAGCTAGTAATCATGGCCATGAGAATAGAAGAAGCGAGTCGGGAGGAGATTTTAAAAAGAGGAGATTCAACGATGACCATGTGAAGACGTCAAAGACCAAAGAAGAATCGGGTTTAAGGGAGGAGAACGACCACCCATTACATGCTACAAATCTTTGGAAAGAGGACATTTCAAATTAAAACCGCCCCTAACAGTTCAAGGTATGTTATAATTGTGGAAAGGAAGGACATATCGCTCGAGATTGTACGGTAGCAAAACCCAGTCCAGCGGAGATGGTTACTCAAAAGGATGTCCTAGAAAAGTCAAAGTCAACGGTTCCTGGAAGAACGTTTGTCGTGACCGGTCAAAATGCGAGGAACCCGAACGGTTAGCACGAGTTAGTTAATTATAAATTCTTGCGAAGTTTATACCTTACTAGATCTGGTTCTACCCATTCTTTATCTCTCTTACTTGCGCTCAGCGTTTAAACTTGACTACGGAGAAATTAGACTTTGACTTATCTGTGGAGACTCCGTTAGGAGAAACTTTCGTTACATCCACTACTAATAAATTTTGTTTGATCCAAGTTGGCACCATCACATTACCTATTGATCTTATCTCTTTAAAGATACTTGTTTTTGATGTGATTTTGGGGATTGATTGGTTAACTACTCATCATGCAAAAATTGATTGCTTTCGTAAGGTTGTTAGTTTTCATATTCCTAAGCAACCTATTATTCGAATTCATGCAACCAAACCATTAAAGTCAAACTCTTTCATATCAAGCCATAAAGCCATTCGTTTATTGAAAAACGGATGTCAAGCTTTCTTAGCCATGTCATGGACTTGAACAAAAATACGTCAGATTTGAATGATATTTCGCATTGTCGATGAATTTTCCTCGACGTATTTCAAGAAAATTTCTCGGCTACTCTCGAGCGTGATATTGAATTTGTATCGACTTTAAATGCATAAAACCCATTTCTAAAATCTCATATCGAATGGCTCTATTGAACTTCGAGAGTTAAAACCCAATCAGAAGTTGATACCGAGCCTCTAACTGGTGACTTCCTTTGTGGAATACACCGCCGCACTCTCCGTAGGGGCGCCATATTCGTCTTTGTAGTAAATCGATAGGTGCCATTGTGACGTCTTATCCAAGATTGGGATATGAGTCACAGTTGAGAGCAACCTAAGTCAATAATCGAAATACATAGCTTTCTGAAGCTTAGTTGGTTATTATCGAGAGATTCGTGGAAAGATTTTCTCAAATCGCTACTCCATTAACTCAAATTTGACTCAGAGAGATACAAAATTCGAATGGAGAAAGGAATGTGGGAAGAGCTTGAAGAACTCAAGAGGAGACTCATTTCTAAGCACATGTTTTGGCCATCTGCCTCTTGAAAAGCGAGCGTGGTAGGCGACGTGTTGAGTAGAAGATCGATATCTGATCTGAGTGCGATATTGTCAAAGACTCATTTCGTATAACTTACAAATAATAGAGATGGAGATGAAAACTCTAGGTACCCACGTGATGATATACTGAGTATAATCGACTTTAATCGATAAAGTTAAAGTTGTTCGAGCTACACACACGGAGTGATGAATTTGAAGAAGGAGGTGTAAGAAGTTGTTATTTCACTGGCGAGAATCGGTGATGTGAGGAAAGCTCAAACCTTTGATATATTAATCCATTTGAAATTCTTGATCGAATAGGAACCGGCTTTATAGACTCGTTTTACCGCCAAGTATGTCGCGTGTTTATAACATTTTTTTTTACGTACCGATGTTACGTAAATATGTGGACGACCCGAACCACGTTATTGAGTTAGAACCGGACGAGATAGCTGGAGACTTAACGTACGAGGAGGTAACTGTCAAGATTTTGGAAGGAGCTTGTCTTACGTATGAAGGTCATACAACAAGTTAAAATTTTGTGGAGAAACCATTCTATAGAGGAAATGACCTGGGAGTTGGAAATGAAAATGAAAGCGAGGTATCCTCACCTTTTCAAAATACCAGGTACGTACGTCAATTTTGAGGACAAAATTTCATAAGGAGGGGAGGTTGTAAGACCCCAAATTTTTATTAATGAAATTAAATTTCCTCTATTTATTATCTTGAAATAGTAAGGGTTAATTTGATTAATGTGATAAGTTATGGATAAAATGCGCAATTATTTCAAACAAGCAAGTGGTTATAAAATATTCATTGTGGTCGTGGAATATTCTTTATTCTTCTTGTCGGGAATATTCGTATGCGGCAGTAGCGACCTTGTGTGGGCCCCATAATGAAAGCGATTGGATGAAGGAAAACGCAGCGAGAATAAGTTGTTTATAAATAGCAGGCGTAGTTATTCACAGTTATCTTTGTTAGAATACCGGTGGTTAAAAACACAAGATAGACACGGTATTATACCAATTATTAATTCTTACGTAAGAAGGCACTACTCAATAATTGTTACAGTAATTACTATTCAGTATTTTATTTTATTGATTCAATAATTATTGCGTTGATATTTTATATTCTTGTTGTTTTAATAATAATTGTCGCTTAAAGATTTTCTATTACTTAGAGCAATAATTCATATTATTTGAATAATATTATTAGATAACATTATTGGCAATGTCTAGAAAGTTCTGCCTCATGGAGAGGTTTGGTCATCTAATTGCTTGGCACCAATGAGAGAGATCCTTATTAAAAGCCCTCTCTTTCTTTAGAACTACTTAAGTTATCGATCTTGTGATTACGTAATATTATTTATGAATAATTAATTATTGATTTTAGATAAAGAAAATATTCATTTTATGTGGATATAGATGGAAAAAAAATTTTAATGTGACAATTGTTGAAAAATTTATATTTTATCTTTTTCGATAAAATAATTCATTTAAATATATTATTTTAATAATATATTAACGGTGATATTTTTACAATGAATGTGAGATATATGAGTATATGAGGAGGAAGAGTATTTTTGTGGTATTAAATGATTAACACATGTTTTGTGTGTCGGTGGACCCCAAATAATTGATCAAATTTGATTATAACATAAAAATCGTCTGTTTGTGGATTTCGGTCAATTTCTGTTTGGAATTTGGAAACACTTTCTTCTGCAAAGTTGTAGATAATGAAATTTCCTATGGAAAAGATATGTGTTTCAAATTTTTTTGATAAAAGGGCTATTTATTATTAATTATTGAAGTTTCAAAGTTCTAGAATAATTGATTTCTGGAAGTTTTAATTATTTATATCAACAAAAACGTTTTTCAAATGTTTGTGGGCATCTTTAAAATATGATTGATGGCTGAAATCAGTTGGTAAAAGTGGTTGTAGGAATTTGTAATATATATAATAATATTTTATTAAAATTTTTGTTTTGTGTTCTAAGCATTTTCCTATAAATAGGGTGCTTAGGTTCGAATTGAAAATTACACCAGAAACTGAAGTTTTCTCTCTCTTTCTCTCTCAATATATTGAGCGTATTCTTGTAAGTATTTTGCTACTTTAAGTATTGTTATAGGGTGCAAGTTCCTTCATACATTCATTGATTTTAAATTCGGAAATCTGCATCGTCTTTTTCAAGGTAAGGGATATTATTTTAAAAAAAATGATATTATTTCTTTCAATATCATTATGCTTAAACTATTGATCTGAACTTTTAATCAAATTTAGAACTTTTTGTGTCTGGGGTTACTATTCACGATACTCACGACCTTTCATCACGATATCTGACACTATTAATAATACTTGACTATTCATAAAAAAAATGAAATTTTTCCTTTTCGTCCAAAATATCTATTATGGATACTAGCTTTGATTGTATTCATGTTTTGATCATTCTTGAATTTTACTCCACTATGATTATTTATGAGGTATTTTTGGACATGAAATAGCTGAAATACGAATCCTTAATATTTATTCTTTTGTTTCACTGGATTCGTTTCCTTTAAAATATTTTTCATCATCCTCAGTCCTAAATAGTGATATTATTGAATATCTTTGGCCTGTAGTGCAAAGATAAATGATTTTATAATGAATATCTTTCCCATAGTGCAAAGATGAACAGGTGTTGAGATGAACATGACCAACTGATGAATATCTTTGGCCTGTAGTGCAAAGATGAATATTTGATTCAAGATGAATATTGATTGATGTTACAGGGATAAAATATTAATGATGGACTGTTAAATTCATAGATGATAGTAGATTTCATTCTCTACGTAACTCTTCTATGAATTATTATTTCTGCTGCGAATATTGATTTGAAACTTGTTGTCTATTGTATTTTATCAGATTTTTCCCTGTTGAAGACTAACGATAATTTGTTTTATGTTATCTTAGTCATAATATTCTTTACTGGGCTAGTTGAGCTCACCCTTTTCCTTTTGTTCCATTTCCTTCTCAAGAGGCGAGAATATAGCGAGTACGAGTCGGGGTATGGAATGATGGTTCTAGAGAGAGTTGTTTAATAGTCCTCACAATTTTTGTAAAATAATGTATCAATAATTGTGATGAGGATTTATTTGCGTGTGGATATTGTCTAGATGGCAATATCTATTTTTAAACTCACAGTTTATATGTTGTAATAATAAAGTTGTAGTTATTTCTGTACCATGTATTTGACAACTTAGAATGGGTGATGTATACCTATTTTGGGGGCGTCACACCGTCGCCATAGCCCAAAAAATCGTCGTCATAGCGGACTATGTACTATACAGCTGTGTACATACATTTTTCCCTAGTAATTATTGTGACACCCCCAAAATAGGTCCACAAAACCCATTCCGAGTCACCAAATAAATTGTACAGAAAACAACTACAACTTCATTATTACAATTATCGTGCAAATTACGACAACACATATACTGTGAGTTTAAATACAAATATTATCTTCTAGACAATATTCATACTCAAATAAAGTCTTCATTATAATTATTGATATACTATTTTACAAAATAGTGAGGACTGTTAAAACAACTATCTTGAAACATCACTCTATACCACGACTAGTTTCCATTTTCCACTATATTCTCGCCTCTTGAGAAGAAAAATAGAACAAAAAAAAGGGCGAACTCAACTAGCCCAGTAAAAAATATTATAACTAAGATAATGTAGAACAAATTATCGTTAGCCTTTAATAAATCAGATAAACTATAATGGACAACAAGTTTTAGATCAATATTCGCAGCGAAAATAACAATTCATTAGAAGAGTTAAGTAGAGAAAGAAATCTACTATCTTTTATGATTTAAAAGTCCATCATCAATATTTTATCCCTGTAACAACAATCACTATACATCTTGAACCAAATATTTATCTTTGCTTTACGGGTCAAAGATATTTATTTGTATCTCCAGTTGGTCATGTTCATCTCAACACATGTCCATCTTTGCACCACGGGCCAAAGATATATTCATCGGGTAGTCATTTATCTTTGCACTACAAGCCAAAGATATTCAGTTATATCATCATTTAGGACTGAGGATGATGAAAAATATTTTAAAGAAACGAATCCAGTGAGATAAAAGGACAAAGATTAGGGATTCGTACTTTAGATAATCCAAGTTCAAAAATACTCCATAATAAACCATAGTGGAGTAGAATTTAAGAATGGAGATCAAAACATGGATACAATCAAAGATAGTAATCATAATAGACATCTTGGACAAAGAAGAAAAAATTTATTTTTTTGTGAATAGTGTCGTATACGTGAATAGTAACCACGACACAAAAAGATAAAAATTTCACAATAAAATTCATACCAATATTTTGTTATAATGATATTGAAAGAAATAACATAATTTACGAAGAAAATAACATCCCTTACCTCAAAAGAATAGTACTTTTGAATGAAATATTGGATATAATGCTGAAGAAAACTTGCATTGCTTATCAACTCTAAAAGTATCTAAATACTCAAGAAAATACGCTCGATATTATAAAGAGAGAAAATTTCTTATTTTGGTGTGATTTTCAATTCTAACCTAAGCACCCTATTTATAGGAAAATGCTAGTACGCCAAATCAGACTGACCTGCTACCGGTGGTTTTATATCTACTACCATCACGCACACCACCATTGAACTTCAACAATTTTTTCCACCAAAAACAAAAGTGGGCCCCACCCTTATTTTTAATAAAAAAACATTTATTTTTAAAACTTCAATAATTCATAATAAATAGCCCTTTTATCAGAAAAATACGAATTTTATGTCCTTTTCATAGGAAATTTAATTCTCTACAACTTTGTATCAGAAAGTTTTTCCAAAATCCAAACAAAAAATGACCGAAATCTACATACGGATGATTTTTAACACCTCCATTCTGACAAAATAATGACAAAATACCCAACATTAATTCCTTCATTTATAACCACATAAAATAAATATTTTTTTATTATATAAATTAATAATTAATTATTCACAAATAATATTACAGAATCATAATAATGACAACTAGATCGTTCCCAAGAAAGAAGAGATTTCCGGTAAGGATTTCTCTTTATTGGCACGCAATTAGGTGACTAAACTTTTTTCTAGACAAAACTTCCTTAGACACTGCCAATAATTTTATCTAATAATATTATTCAAATAATAAGAATTATTGATCTGATAATGGAAAATACTGTGCAGTGACAATTATTGAAACAACAATAATATAAAATATCAACGTAGCAATTATTGAATCAATAAAATAAAATATTGAACAGTAATTACTATAACAATTATTGAGTAGTGTCTTCTTACGTAAGAATCAATAATCTAAAAATATTTTGCAATACCGCGTCTTCTTTATGTCTGATGCCAGACATCGTATTCTTTTCTTAACCACCAGGTATTCCAACAATGTTAACGTTAACAACTACGCCGTTATTTATAAAAAAACTCAAACTTGTCATTTTCTTCATCCAATCATTTTTCGTTATGGGGCCCACAAATGGATGTGTCGTCGTACGAATATTCCCCGACCACAAGAATACCACGACCAAACGAATATTTCCCGACAACAATGAATATTTTATAACCACTTGCTTATTTTGTAAAATTTGAAGATTTTATCCATAACTAACCACATTAATCAAATCCACCCCTTATTATTTCAAAAAAATGAATAGAGGAAATTTAATTTAATTTATAAAAAGTTGGGGTCTTAAAACCTCTGATTCTTATGAAATTTTATCCTCGAAATTGACGTACGTATGTTTCAAAAAAGTGAGGGTACTTCGCTTTTATTTTCGATTCCAACTCCTAGGTCATTTCCTCAATAGCATGGTTCTTGTGACAACCCGAGAATTTAGACAATTTTATAAAATCTTAAAAGATTGAATAGAGGTTAAATAATAGACCTAGATAGAAAATAAGTGTATGGATTTGACATTTTTGGGAATGAATTTTGTGAATTTAAAAACTTTTGGTAAAGGTTTACAGTGTTAAGAGTATCTGTGTATATGGTCATATATGTGTACAGTATGTGGTTAAGGGTCAAGGGTTGACCAGATAAATTATATCAGTCACAAACCCTAATAATATATTAAGAGCCTCGACGTTCAGTTAGAAAACCCTAACGATTGATAAGAAACCCTATTACCGGCTATAGAAACCCTAATTTCAGTTTCGGGCATCCATAACCCTAATTCAGAATATCAAAACCCTAATTGGGAAGCTTGAAGATAAGTATAAAGTTTTTATGTTATTAATTATAAGTATAATTAGGGATAACCCTAATTGATTAATTAGAAATCCCTAATTTCTAATGTTGGAAACCTTAATGTATAATTAGGGAAGACCTAATTGGTAATTCAGTAATTTTAATGTTAATTAGAAAATATTAATCCTATTTAAAAGCCCTAATGTGGTTAGGGAACCTTAATATAATTAGGAGATCCTAATTATAAATTAGAAACCTTAATCTTCTATTTTAAAACCTAATTAGTAAATACTAAAAATTTAAATTTTTATAACCTTAGGGTTAAACCCTAAGGGTTAAAACCTAAGGGTTGTGAGAAGTTACCAAGTTGCCATTAACTTTATAAGTCAAATGACCAAAATACCCTTTTTAATATTTTAATAAGGTGGAGTGTAGATCTAGCCCTAGTAAGTGGTTGATGACCAACTCTAGCTAGCTATGTGGTCTAGTAATCATTTTTAATCAGCGCAACTTGCTAGGTTAAATACATTGTATCATGAATTAAAGGCATAAAAGTATAGAAAAATTACACACTTTACTTTTCAACATAGTCAAGTCTTCTCTCTCTCTCCCATCCGAAATTTTTGAGTGATAGTGAGTGAGAAACAAAGCTCAGGACACTTCATAGCTTGCCAAGGACCAAAATCAAAAGTCAGATTCAAGGATCAAAGCTAAAAAGGTATAAAAACCCTAAATTTAGAAATCCTTTATATTCATGTTAATCTTTGTGTTTAGATGTTTAAAGTTTTGTTATAAGATGTCATTTAGTGATCTGGGTTGTAATATCACAGATCCATAACACTTAGATGCTCGAAATTGAAGTTTTTAGAAATTTAGAAAAGTTAGAAATTATGGTCTGACAGTCAAATGTCTGGGCTCATATATTCTTATGTGTTAGTTGTTTGTTGTGTTTTATGTTATAGATATATTCTATGTTGTAATGGCTTTGATCTGGAACTTGAATCAAGCCCAGATCATGTCTAGATTTCATGTTATGGCGAGAAAACTTAGTTGATCGAAGCGTGACCAAAGAGTTTACGGTAACCCAAAAAGCTCTTTATCGTTGTCCACAATGTTTTTCAAGGCAAGAATCACGATTTTTAAATAGTTTGATGATGTTATAATTGTAACCAAATTGTAGTCTGTTATATGGACTATAGATACATGCCTTTAGATTCCTTAAATCACAAATAGATTGAATATAGTATATGGTCAAAGTAGACTGTTCGAGCACAAAGTTGATTTCTGAAAAACCCAGAAAATTTCCAAAAAACCCAGAATTTCTGACAAGCTTTTCAAAGCCTTAGATCTTGATGTGTTTAAATTGTTATGTTATGTTAGTGTATTGATCTTGTAGACTGACATATAGGCTATACATCTAAGTCTTTATCTTACCAAAATCATAAACGGAATTGAGGTTATGAGTGGTTAAACCAGCGCTAACCATTATGCCGGATGAAGATTCTGGGCAACCCAGAAATCTTCAAAGGCAATTCTTGGCATGCAGTTTGACCAGCCTAGATCTATTACTTGTGATGTTGTTAGACTGAAATATTAACATGTTGTTGTACCATGACATCAAGACTATAGGATTGAACCTTTATATCACATTAAGAAAACCTGGAACTTAGAGATTCAAGGGCTCAAAGTGAGACCCATGAACTGTTCTTCATTTCTGGGTAACCCAGAAATGAAGAACAACCTCTGACAAGGTTTTAAGTGGCTAATATCTCTCTAATTTGATATGTACTGGCCATATATTTAGTATGCCTTTGTAGTATTGCACTTATACTACAACTTTAACACTTTTGCAAACCTAGAAAACACTTAGAACTTAGATCTAATGGTGGTCAAACCTACCACCTTGAACACTGCGTATGAACATTCTGGGTTTATGAAGAACACCTATAGTGACGATTTTGTCGCTATAGGGACCTTTAGTGACAGTTTATTTATGGAAATTATTTATTTTATTTAATAAATAGAGAAAAATAGTTTTTAATTATTAAAAATACATAATAAATTCCTAAAAATTATTTTAAAGCATAAAAATTAGTTTTAATTATTTTGAGTATATTTCATAAATATTTAATATTTTTGGAATATAAGTGGTATTTAATTAATTTAATTACAATATTAAATAAATTATTTAAAAGTGATTTTAATACTTGAAAAATCATAAAAAATTATATTATGGTGTTAAAAATATTTTAAGTTATTTTAATGACTTTTGATATTTTGTGATGAAATTCATTAATAAATTATTATTAATGGTAATTAATTTATTTAATAGATCTATTAAATAAATTATTGAAAAATAGAATTAATGCTTTAAAAATTATATAAAAATAATTTAAGTATTATAAAATATTTTAAGTTATAAAATATAACATTTGATATTTTGTCATGAAAAATATTAATATTTTAATATTAATGGCGAGATAATTAATAATGGTTTTAATTAATTTAAAATCATTTAATGGTAATAATAAAGTATTAAAAATACTTTGAGATATTATAATATTATGTTAAGGATTTTATTAATATTTAATATTAAATAAATATTAATGATAATGGAATTAAGTAGTATTTAATGCATATAAATATGATATTAATGATTAAAAAATCATAATAAATGATAATAATTACTTGAAAATTTTTATGAGCCTATGAAAATTATTTTGATCGATAATATAATGATCTAAGATAATTGTTAGGTGTTTAGGCAGAGTTTAATTGAACTTAACTCGATTTTTGTCCGATTAGGCAATCGGGATGTCGGAATAGTACTGAACTCAACTCAAACTGCAATAGTTTGACTTGATACTAGATCTTATGTGCTGTATAGACTGATAGGATTATGTGGTAATGTGTTTAGGTTATTTTATACTGTGATGATTTTATTCTAATATTTGGAGATCGATATTATCTATATTAGGTCTTGGATAAAGCTAAGTTATATTTAAATGTGAATTCAGAATCAACGCGAAGCAGTTCTCTCTAACTTAACCCTTAGTTATAATCATTCAAATATACTTATGGTTAATCATTGTTGATTATACCATGTCTATGAATTGTTGAATCGCACTATGTGCATATTGTATAAGTTCATCAGGTATGAAAGGCTAATCACCTTCATTACCATTCGGTCCAGATATAACTGTTATGTTTATGTTCAATGTTGGTTCAGCTATGAAAATTTGTCCATGCTAAATCACAAGTATATTGTTGAATGTTAGCGAGCTATTATTCAAAATCTTTCCATCATGATATATCCTTAATTTATTGAACTTAAACTTGCTGGGAAAACTTATTGTTCACCCTTGTTATATCATGATAAACATTGCAGATTAAGGCGAATATGTCGGATACAAGAAAGGTAAAGCCAAGTTCAATTTGGGACTATGTGTGCAGCTAGATTTGTAACAGTAATTTATTATAATAACATTGTATGTTAGATAGGATATTGAATTGTGTACAAGTTATGGTTACTCGACCGTGGGATTAGTGTATAATGTTTAATGTATAAACAATATATGTTTATATCTTCCGCAATAGTTAGAACTAGTATACCGTTAAATTGGTGATTTAGGACCCAAATTTGGGGCGCTACGCCTTCCACAAAACCTCGACTTGTGGTATAACCTTTGTCATGCGTAGGACGTGCTCTTTTCCTATCCAAGATCTTGACTTGGTACCTCCTCGTATGTTAAATCTTCTGCTATCTCAAATGCGGTTCTAACTTCAATAATGTGGTTTGGGTCTTTCACATATTTACGAAGCATAGATATGTGAAAAACATTATGAACACGAGACATGCTTGGAGGTAATGCGAGTCTATAGGCCACATTTCCTACTCGGTCAAGAATCTCAAATGGACCAAAAAATTATGGATTGAGCTTTCTTTTCTTCCCGAATCTTGTAACTCCCTTCCATGGAGCAACACGTAACAATACATGATCCCCAATATTAAATTTCACGTTCTTTCGATGAAGATCCACATAACTCTTTTTTTGATCATGTGTTATTTGTATACATTGTTGGATCATTTGGATCTTTTCTGTAGTCATACGTACCAAATCTGATCCCAATAATGTTGCTTCACCCACCTCATCCCAACATACTAGATAGCGACACTTTCGTCCATACAATGCTTCGAATGGAGCCACACCTATACTTGCCTAATAACTGTTGTTGTAGGAGAATTCCACTGATGGTAAGTACTTATCCCAACTCCCTTTGAAGTCTAGAATACAAAGTTTCAATAGATATTCAAGAGTTTGAATAGTCCTTTCTGATTGTCAGTCCGTTTGAGGATGATATGCTGAACTAAATCGTAAATTTGTGCCCATAACTTTTTGCAAACTAAACCAAAATTATGAAGTAAATCTTGGGTCACGATCCAAAACTATGGATACTGGAATGCCATGCAATCTCAAAATCTCATTCACGTACATACGAGCAAGATGTTCAAGGGAATAAGTCTCCCGTATCGGCAAGAAATGAGCATACTTGGTTAATATATCAACAATAACTCAAATGACATCTATGTCTTGAGAAACCTTAGGAAGACCCATAACGAAATCCATGGTAATGTGTTCCCACTTCCATTTAGGAATCTCAAGTGGTTGCAATGGACCCTTTGGCACTTGATGCTCCGCCTTTACACGTTGACAAGTTAAACACCTCGAGATAAACTCCGCGATCTCTCTCTTCATATTATTTCTCCAAAATGTATGTCGAAGATCATGATACATTTTGGTACTCCCATGATGGATTGCAAACGGTGTGTTCTATGCCTCCATCATGATTCTATGTTGTTGGGTAAAATCTAATTACGCACAACACGCAAGTATACGTGGTCAACAAGTAATATAATAGTAGGTAGAGTATTGTTCCCACGAGGAATTGTTTAATAAAAATCACCAAGTACTAACCCGTAACTAACTCAATCTTATTTAAACGAATGAATTTTAATTTATAAGTAAACTAATTCTAATTACCACTAGTTAAATTAAGATGACTGATATTTAAGATCACAACTTCACTTATTGCTTCATTTAAGTTAACACACTTCTCATCAATTATTTTCTATCTTGAATTGTTAATCAAGAACACTAAAGTAGATAAAACCACCTCTCGATGCATAATACGCATACTCACTTAAATCCACAGATGATAGAATTAAGCAAGACACCCTAATTAACTAATCCATAATATCTCTGTGTGAATTATAATTAAAAAGGATTTAAAGCAAAAGTTCTCTATAAGATTACATATGGTGTAAAGGCATATCTTTATCCTAAACACGAATCATGAATTTCATCTATGCAAAAATCACAAACACATGCTATCATGATCAAATCTAAACCTATAATTCATCTCGCGAGTTCATATAGATTATCACGGTAATTGATGGCCAATAAATTAAACAATTAAGTCCAAATCACAATAGACAATCCTCATAATAGAACATAGTAATTGATAGCGAAGCATATTAAAATAAACTACACAATAAGATCCATTGTAATCTCAAACAAAGAATTAGTTCATTGAATTAAAACTAAGAATCCACACTTGAATACACATTAAAAGACAAAACTAAGAGTAGAGTAAAGAATAAATCTGTTGTCAGCAAATCTCCATCTTCCTTAAGCTCGTGCTCTTGATCTTCAATGGTCTCCAAGTTGCTTCAATCTCCAAATCTCATAAGAACTAGGATTTTGCTCATAATCTACTCTAATATAATCTAATGGAATCCTCCAAAACTAGCCTCTCAATCCAAGTTAAAATCAAGTATTTATAGTTCTAATGGTCACCCAAGCAAGTTAGGCAACTAAGAATCCTATTCTAGCTCAAATTGGACATCAAATAATCCAAATCAAATTGTTTCTCACCGATTGACGTGCCTGCTATTGTTCTAGGCCATTTTTTAGGCGTGCCCGCTTCTGATGGCAAAATTAAGCATTTGGGTTTTAGAAATTCAGATTTGTTTGATGCGTCACTAGAGGGGCTTATATCTGAGGGGCCAAATTCTTTGGTTCGAGCACTTGATGCATTGGTTAAGGTCTATGCTATAGTAGTAATACTCTAATAGATTATTTTTTAAATTAGGTACAGTTAAAATTATATTCTATAAGTCCTCCCTACATTATATAAGATAAAATTTCATTCTATCTCCAGTATATACTTTTAATTTTTTGCGAACTAGATAAATATTATTACTTGTTATCGAATATATAGTCTTTGTTGTTTTATATAGCGTATGTTTTAGTTTTAAAGCATCATTCCTTTATTATAAACTAAAATTATTTTATGTGTCTCACTGTTCTATGATTTGATTGTAAATTTGACATGTTTGATGAAGGAGCTTTGTTTATATACTTGATATAATTCTCATTATGTCGACTCATCATTTAAGTTAATTGCTCGATGTGAGCTCATGTTAAATTCTATTAAAGGCTTAGACTTTTTATTGTTTCAATTGGTTTTGTATGGCAAACCGCACTTAATTGAAACCGCACCACACAATTTAAAACCTTGCTTTTGATCATCACAAGCGGTTTCGTGTACGGTTTTGAATTTATCAAACCGCACCTAAGCAGTTTCGGGTGTGATTTGAATTTCAAACCGCACCATGCTCACCCCTAAATATGATGCTGGAAAATGGTTGCAAAAAATTTCTTCTTCTTTCCCTAAATTTTCTCTCAAATATTGGTTGAATGTGGGAGATTTAGTTGCGGTTAAGAGAATATAAAAAGTTGAGGGAATATGAAGCGACAGTAGAGTGAAGGGGCGAAGAAAAAATAAAACGGCAAGCCAATAGGTGTAACAATGAAGCGGCAGGATGAACTTGATTTGGTTTAAGGACATGCCGCTACAGGTTGTAGCGATCATTATGATTGCTTTCATGACTATAAATTGCTACACTGCCGCTATAGCTAATAGCGACAAACATTGTAGTAAATATTAAATGGACCGTTTGATTATTATAATAATTAATAAGGAGTGGTCGTGTAGTAAATGTTGTAGCTGCTAAACCAATGTTATTGCTGGTATAACCTGTAGCGACATGTATTTTTTTTTTCAATCTCTACTATTAATTATATTGATCAACGATGAAGATGATGGTTGCTGGAATACACCTCAATTTCTGTGTCTAATCAAGGAATCCGTACATCTAGTCATCCCTTTCTTCCTTATTGCTCAGTATCTAAGCCCAAATTCGAGGGTTTTTAATCTCTCAAAGTATATAGTATAATCGTTGACATAGACATATGAGAAGGGAGAGGAGATGATGCGCGATTGAGGAGGAGAAAGGGAGAGAAGCCCTTATGCCACTGGGGATGAGAAGATGATTCGCGGTTGAGGAGGAGAAGGGAGAGAAGTCGTGCTATTATTTTTTTTAACTCCAAAACAACGTCGTTTTGGCGACTGTGTAAAAAAAAGAGCACGGTTGTGCATACCTATTTTTCCATATATATATATAGTACATTTGATACCATTTTGTTTGCGAAATGGTAATCCGATCTTGATGAGTGGCCCAAATGGTAATCCTACTGGACCTTAAAGATTCGTTCAAACAACACAACCACTCGGTTGTGGCATTTTATATGCAAGTATGTTGATTTGTTTTACGTTAGGGCCCGATGGTAATATTTACGAAGAGAAGTGGTCCTTGGAAGATGTCACGATCTTTCGTTCTGGCGTCGCATGGGAGCTCTACAAGAAATCCGCAAGATTACTCCCATTCGAAATATAGAACTTATCCAACGTTATCTAATATACATATTAGAAAATGAAGATGTAATATGTCTTATTCCTCTTAATGTTATGCATTATTATTATTATTATTATTATTATAATAATACTTCACTACTTTTATAAATTCGATAAGTAAATTAATTTCACGAAATGACTTGAAAAATTATCATCATTACTTATTAGACTAATTGAACTAGTTTTATTAATAATAAAATCATTTCTTAATAATAAAATCATTGCTTAATATATAAAACCATTACTAATAATCATTGCTTAATAATAAAATTATTAATACTAATAATACAAGATTTATAATGATCATTATTTATATTTTATTAAAGAATGATATTTATTTTTAATATATTAATAATCTTTTTATTGATATTATTACAAAGATAAGAAAACATATTAAAGGGATAATAATAAATATAGATATTAACTTATTTCTATTTAGAAAAATCCAATTAATAATATAAATTTATTAATAATAATAAATAAGTAATATAGTAGTAATGCAAGAATATAGATTTTGGGGATGGTGAAGTTTTTCATAAGGATATATCCTTGGTTAAACTTAAGCAATTTAGGCGGTGGTGCTCGGGTGGTCATATAATGAGGTATTATTGCGTGAGGTTGCGAGTTCGAATCACATTAAATGACTACTAGTTGGTATATCAAATTGTTTTTTTCCTTCACCATTGACAAACTATATATTTACCTGGTTATTTTTTTTTATTTTATTTTATTTTAATTTCTTTGAGTCGTAACATATAATGGAGAAAAGAAAAAAAAAAAAAAAAATTATTAAAGCCAAATTACAAACTCTCTAGAAAAAAAAAAAAAAAAAAAAAGTATAAAAGCTAAGATAAAGCTCAATTACCGTGAAAATAAAAATAAAAAAAAAAAATGTTTTAAAATTTTTTTTTATAACAAATATTTTTATTTTTGTTATAAAATATGTTATAAAAACATTTGTTAAAAACATTTTTTTTATAACAAATGTTTTTATTTTTGTTATAAAATATGTTATAAAACATTTGTTAAAAACATTTTTTTTTTTATAACAAATGTTTTTATTTTTGTTATAAAATATGTTATAAAAACATTTGTTAAAAAACATTTTTTTTTATAACAAATGTTTTTATTTTGTTATAAAATATGTTATAAAAACATTTGTTAAAAACATTTTTATTTTTACAAGTAGTAAGAGCTTATTACAGTTTATATATATATATATATATATATATATATATATATATATTTTATAATAGTAAGAGCTTATTACGGTTTGAATATTTTTTTTTTTTTTTTTTTAAGCCGTAATAGCTTGTTACGGTTTAGGATTTTTTTTTTTTTTATACAATAAGTATATTTGTCGGTTGTTGTATTATTTAATATTAAAGTTGGTTTAAGTTAAACAAAGCGACAACATGTTGACTTTGGTGGGGTCCTCATATTAAAATAAAAGCTAGAATACAAGTTATTACAACTGGGTATATTATTTTCAATCTCACCCTTCCAATAAGTTTATCAACGATCCAAAAGGGGGTGTTGCACAGATACCCATGCATATGGCAAATATATATATATATATATATATATATATACACACACACACACACACTAAGGCTACATTTGGATTGAAAAAATAAAAATGGTGAAAAAGATGAATTAGGGAAGAGAATGGAGAGTGAAATGATTCATTCAATAATGAGTCATTCCATACCCTTCTCTAAAGAATAAAATTCACTATTTTGGTAGAAATTAGAATGGTTCATTCCATTCCAATAGAACAACAAGATACAAATTTTTTTCATTTCATACGAATAAGTCATCCATTCTCATCTTCATTCCTACAATCCAAACGTATGATAATAGATGTAGTTATCTACAGTTAACTAATTATAGTTACATTCTCTAATAAGGTAAATTCTCAAATTTGCAAGTGAGTTTGTGAAATTTGTTAATATTGTAATTCAAGGGGAGAACTACCCCAATTGAAGCTCAGTTCAAAAAATAAAAATATTATATATGGTGATTGATATATATTCTCAAATTTGCAGTGAGTTTGTGTAATTTATTATTCTTGTAATTCAAGGGGAGAACTACCCCCATTGAAGCTCAATTCAAAAAATTAAAAAACATTATATATGGTGATAGATATATACCCGTTCCGATTACCATTTTAAAATTTATAGGTTGATATTAGGTGTTTCCACATTTTTTATCTCAAAAAGAATCTCAAATAATATACTATCATAAAATTAGTTGAGTACATCTCATGCAATTGACAGTCATGTCATTTGAGACCAAAAAAAAATTGAGTTATATCAAATACATTTAACATAGAACCTAAAACTTGGGATTCAAAGTAAATTATACTCCACCGATCCCAAATTAACCGCCCAGTTATGGTCAAATTGAACAGTCTTAATGTAATAAACAAGTATATATAAATATAAATTTGAAACTATAAAGATTTCATTTAGTGTACATAAATTCATATAATTATAATTCCTCCGCCTATATTTTATCAAAAATAGTCCAGGAATTAGTTATAAAATTGATCAATTTGATTATAAAGGCCAAAACCTGACAGTTATTTTGGGTGGAGAAAGTATCAAGGAAGAAAAATTACATTCCAGGAAAGGGTGCCTAATGCCAATCCTGCTAATGCTACCGGAAGGAACATAGTTGAGAAACTACTAATACTTGGGATATATTGACTCGAGCTCAGTGTTAAATTTGACCCTTTCCAGTCGAAGTCTATTGTTATTATTTTCTTTCTTAAACTAGCAAAATCCCGTTGGAACATATCAATACAGGCACCAACACCGAGGCTCACTGCAATTAGACAAGAGGCAAAGGCCAGCCCTCCCTGCCAAGTTAAGTCCTGGTACATAAAAATCCACAGGAACCATCATAAGGGGCGTCTCTCAGCAAGCAGTATATCTTTCCAAGCTTCATAAAACATCCAAGTGATGCCCGAGGATGGCATGACTTTTAAACAACTGGCACCCCATCCTCTGTAAAGTCCCATTAAGCCCTCATTCTTAATGACTTCTGAAAGTGCAGCTGCCATGTGGGGTGGGCACTTACCCTGTAGAGCTCCTACCATCAACCGTTTTCTAGCTACCTCCAAAGGAAAACTGATGGTGCTAGCTGTAAAACCTGAACAAGCAAAAATAAGTGTAAATGAGCAGTTTCTTCAGATTAGTTATGTCTTGATAAGTTAATAGGTGATGCTAGGGGTCTCAATTTTTTTTTGTCTCAAATGGGTCACAAATGATGTGTCGTCACCATAATATCGGTTGGGTAGATCTCATGTGATTGGCTATGCCATAAATTATCATTAAAATATTCAATGTCATGTAGACCATTTAGGATACCTAGGGGTGAAACTAATCTAGTATAAAGCTGAATCTTACTGCCATACAGTAACACGGACATTAATGTTAATTTTCATTCAAATGTGTAATCTCCACTTATCAATTCCTAAATTTCAAAGATCCATATGTAATATCATGTGCCAAACTATCAATTTACACTATGACGGATTCGGAAAAGCTTTAAACTATACTAGTTCTGGCAACCACTACAAAAATAATATATGAGAAAATTCATTATTGTTCTTGGATCGGCATCAGAAAAGGGAATGAAACTTGGTTATTAAATTATAGAAAGCAACACAGTAAAGACTAAAATCACACCTGATAGAGCACCGAGTAGTAGCATCTCTGCACGGCTCAAAGATTTTTTATTTTGAGCAAGGCAGTATGATTTTTTCATTGTCTCATACATGAAATAGTAGCACGTGCTATATGGGAGCATGCCAATTAATGTAGGTGACAAACCAGCATAGAAAGCACCAAGTCCACCACTTCCATAGATCTTGCCAATTGCAATGCTAAGGCTAGGGTAAGCTTCGGGATTAATAGTCAACCGGTCCTGTAAGAGAATTAGGAAAAGAATAATCAATTTTTCTGCATAGTGAACATGTTTCGAGCTAGATGTTTATACCTACTGATGGGGATCACAAGTCAATACCAAAACAAAGAATTTTTATATTTATTATATAGAGTTTTTATTATGTTTAATGTATACGTACAAGTTGTTGATGTAATTTATTTATTAGTGGGGATTTAGGGATATTAATTAATAATTACGAATTTTTAATGTTTAGTAAGGGTATCTTAGTCTTTTAGTACTTTTATTATTCTCCAAGTAATATTAGGGTTTTGAGTCTCTTTTTAATGTTTTGAGTCTCTTTTAGTACTTTTATTATTCTCGAAGTAATATTAGGGTTTTGAGTCTCTTTAAATAGTGATGTAATATCCCCAAGCCTTTTAAACAATATATATTGGTATTGAAGTTTATTATCATTCATACCGTATATATATCCTATTACCGTAGAGGTATTTTATTCATCTTCAAATTCGTGGAGTTGATACACTTGAGAGACCGATTTAAACGTGAAGTTTAAATCCTACTTTATTTCCATTAGTTTTTCATCGTAAATCTGTCCTGCATCACCTACTCTATCAAGATCAACACAAGTCCATACACGTAACAGGGAGTATAATTTTCCTTAATGTTCCAGGGAACAATTGATAAGTGTTGGAGAAGATTCAGATCTACACAAACAGTTCAGGATTCTATGGGTAAATACCTTTAGGACTTCAAGCGGATGGCACACAAGAGTGCTAACTATGCCAGCGGCTGCACCAGCCACAGCAATTGGAGATAGCCAAGAGAGAGAAAGGTTTAGACTAACATGACCAATTTGCACATTTATTTCGCTATCAGTCTGCTTCCATTTCTCTTGTGCTGAAGTCATCACTCGCTTGACACATTCAAATGTTGCTAGTTCGATAGCCTGTGTAGGAATTATGCGTAACATGTTGACTGCATTACCAGCCCAAAGCCCTTGCCAACCCTGCTGCTCAATGACCTCAAGGAAACTACCAGAAATGCGTTTGGAACCTACACCAACAACCATTCTTGTCCTGCATAAGTCAATTTGTTTACAGTAAGGCATCGTTCTTAAAACCAACATATTAGACTAAAGATAATTAACATGAAGTAGGTAACTAGAACTCCAAACAATGATGTGAATATGTCAGATAACAACTCCCAAAGTTAGTTTGGACGGATTGGTATATTTGTAAGAATCTTATGATTAGAAAAGATGATTATTGCTTCATTCACAAATCCTTTGAACACTGAAGAAAGTTTAACGAGTCACATTTGGTTATAAGCCACTTCCAAATCACTGCATACTTCACGACCTCATGTCACTATCACAGTAAGTGATATCGAAATTTGAGTGCGGAGTTAATATTACGTTTGTTCTTATAGTTTCCCTTCCCTTCCCCACCAACACCCTATTTAGTATTTACACATGTCCTATAGGTCACACCATCTCCCATTACTTCAACCAGAAACTGAACGTTACCCTTGACTCTTAGTTGAATTTTCCTCTTTTTCCCCCATCATTTCCTTAGTTTTGTTTATATTTCTTTTGGTTGTTGATTTTAAGTAGCCCTTCTTAATGATTGAGTTTCTGATATTGTCGACAACTCATTCGCAGAACACAAGTTGGTTAGCACTTGGCCATTTAAGAAAACTTTGCAACTAGTTTTAAGTATATAAACAAAACACAACTCAATCATGTTGAACTAAACATGTTTGAGAAGATTGGAAAAGCTACCTAGTATGGAAGGAATGACAACAACATTCTCGGATATAGAAATAACAAAGGTTACACTATGAAGCAAATATTAGACAGAGTATTAGGTAAATAGGAAGGCACTATGCTTCAATATTAGACGTCTCCTTGACCTCACATGCCATCTAAATATGCTTAGGGGTTATTGCTACCAGGAAACAACATTTTCAAAGCCAGAGATGAAATGGTTATACTGTAAGCATAAACCCCAAACCAAACAAGGAAAAGTGCTAAAGTAGTGAAATTTATTTAAAGTGCACAGCACTTGTCAAAAGAAAAACTAAAATGACTATAGAGTGGACAGACGAATGGGAATACACTTGGGGGCAGTTTAATAAGCTCTTAATGGGTCTGAATTAAATCCACTTTGAGCTCAAACCCCCTTTGAATCTCTCACACAATTTCTACATACTTTGATAGAAGCTTTTCTCCAAAATATATTTTAATAAAATAAATCTGCAAAAATGTTTTTCAAATATTTAACCTATAACTAAAATTTCAAAAATTTTCAGAACAAATGATAAGAGAGGAGAGGGGTGTGGCTATGAGCAAAAGAGAGAATGAAAATTACTCTTCAAAATCATAATTTACAAGCAAACAAACAATCAAACATAATTTCAAGATTTTTCAATCAAAATTTAACCAATCTATGTTTGTTTTGAACAATATAGGAATTTTTTCTCCGGAACTGTTTAGTAGAGCAATAGATAGGAGGAGAAACATAGTAATTAGTAGCATAACATTCTATAAAACAACAGAACCACATGCACCAAATCACTGTGATCTTTCTCTATATATGCTGAGTTAGTCTTCATTATCTTCTTCCCCAAGTTCATCTGTTTTCTCAGTCCTCTTATTGCTTTTCTCAGTCCCATACTCTAATCTAATCTCTTTTCTCAATCTCCATTCTCTTCACTGCTCAATCTCAACTTCTGTTCTAACTCTCAGGCTTCATCAACTTCATTACGGTTTAAAATTCCATCTTAAATCCTTCATAAACATTGACAATAACAAATATATCTTCATACAACATCATAACAGCACCAAACGAGTTCCATAGGATTAATCAGATTCAACCCAAGCCACAGAAAGAGAAAAATCAAATATAAATTTCTCAGTAAAACTAAGACTATTCCATCATGGCCGGCTCCTTTTACTAATTAACCCACTGAACTTATAAAAAATTCAATTGCCCGACTAAATTTATTAAGATTTTGAAATTGTCCCATTCTGTTAAAATAATCAAATGGACATTTTTCTTTCCTACATGGCGGTGTAAAAAAAAAACTTAAATGGTATGAAAAAAAGAGAGAAATTACATGTTTATTCTTTCCTACGTGACATATTTGAAAAAAAAATCCGTTTCTAATCTCTCATGAACACCCATGGCCAATGCATGAACAGGCATGGCCAACAAAGCCAATTTTTGTTCGTCTCTTCCATGCTTCGGTAAGGAGGTTAATAATGAAAAGTTGCTAAGAGCTTGAAACTTCTGGAAGGTCTCCCTTGTTGGTCTAATGAAACTATTTCTAGTTCCTATGTAATTGAACTCTCTCTAAATTTTCTAATCAATTATTTTGTTTGCTGGAAACACGTCACTTTCATTGTTGATCCCTAAAATCGACGTTGTTCTTAGTTCCCATGGACCCTACGCCAGATGCATGTCAGATAATTATATGTATATTATACATACACACACCATCAATTTGTTCTCCCACCCTTAATACTTTCTTGTAATTTTTCTTCAATTTCCTTAAATATCCTACATCTATTTCATGTTTCTTACTAAAACATGAATCCTAGAATTTGAGATCAATGGCAAGATGAAACCCCCAAATTTTTTTGTTAAATCACCTTTGAATTTGAGCAGATGGAGTGCAAAAATGTTGCTAGTTAAACCTAATTGAAAAGAAGCCCCAACTTGAATTTCAATCTTAATTTACATTATATAAAGAAACACATGATCTTTCCTCAAAAATCTCTCCATGAAAGCATCATCCAAAGCTTGATTTCAACAATTTTCTTTTAAAATTACAAAACCCAACTATAAATTTGTATCTGAAAAATGAGGTTCAATGAAATTTCTGGTGAAGGCCATAGGTGATGGAGGTAGTCGAAGGTGATGGTGTCCATGGGACCCGATATTGGTGAAGATAGGAGAAGGAGATTGAAGAAGAAAAGAATTTTTTTAGCTGCTTGCTTTTTTTTCCAAGTCAGATCAGCCAGAAAACTTTTGGCCGCTTGATTTTTTTTTTTTCAAGTCAGATTGGTCACAAGTTAAAAAAAAAAATTCTGCCACAAATTAAAAGATTGGAATCACGTTTTAACGGAATGACAAAATTTTAATTAGTTTAATCAAACAATTGCATTTTTTTAAAAGTTTTTTTTTAGGATAAAAGAAGAAATATTATTAATAGAAAAGAAAGCATACAATAAATGGGGGACAAGAAGCCCATCATCAGCAGATTAAAAAATCAAACAGAAAAGCATTTAAAAAATACAACCCTCCAATCTCAAATCAGTAACAGAGATACCTCTAAAAGCCCCCATAGCAGAAGCCTAAAGAGAGGCAAAAAAATAACCCTATCATCCAATAGCTTTAAGGATAACTAACTTTGTCTAAACAATCTAGCTTTACGCTCATTCCAAATTCGCCACAAGATAGAAAAGAAGACACACTTGCATAAAATTTTGGCATCCCTCTAACTTTCAAATTCTCAAAAACGAATTACTAACATATCTTCTACCTGCTAGGACGCACCCACCCCTCTCCTAGAACTCCAAAGAGAGCTCCACAATCCCCAAGCAACAGGACAATGCAGAAATAAATGAACATGTGTCTCATTACTCTGCTTGCACAAAAAACAAATGTCTGAAAATTGAACTTTGTAAGGCATGCAACCTTGATAAAGATCATTAGTATTTAATCTTTGTGAAACCAGTGACCACACAAAAGCCTTGACTTTGGAAGAGACCTTGACTTTCCAAATGTACGGAGTCAATAGAAATGGATTAAGAACAACAGGCCGAGTCAAAAGAGAGGAATAACTCTTACAAAAGAAGGAACTAGTTGGATCGAAAGTCCAAATACGCTTATCAGAAGAGATACACAGATGAACCAAATCAAGCAAGGTCAACAAAGATTCCATTTCATTAGACTTTAAATCTGTGACATTCATAAAGGAATGAAAATCCTAAGAAACTGAGTTTCCATCATGCTTATGAAGTTAGAAATGAAAGCATCATGAAGTGAAGAAATACGATACACAATTAAAAAAAAGATAAAAGTGATTATTTCTCAATCAATAATCACTTTTCTCTTGTTTTTAATCATGTAAAGAATTTTCATGGACTTTAATGAGTAACATAAATCCCGTCTAGCATCCCCACCCATTCAAATCAAATGCATGCCAAACTTGCTCCTAATAACCTTGTGCCAAAGGGAACGAGGTTCCAAAGGAAATTCAAAGCCATTTATCAACCAGAACAATATTCTTGAGTACTAAATTACCCAACCCTTCCTGCTTAAAAAGACATTGTTTTCTACTCAACCAAATGATTTTTCCTCTCATCACCAGCTCCAGACTAAAAAAAAAATATCTCATTAAGTTCTCTAGGTTGTGTCAGCTACAATAACTGAGATCATAAAAAGAGTAACATAATATAAAGGTATATTAGACAAGCAAGACTAAATCAAACTAATCCTACCCCCAAGGAAAATATGCACATTTCCACATATCTAAACGTTAACTCACTCTCTACTACCAGATCCCAAAATGAGACTGACCTAGGATTCCCACCAAGCTGGACCCCAAGGCAAGTAAGCGAAAATTCCTCAATTCTACAACCAGCCAGCCAAAGACGAATACACTAAAAGTTCACCCATATCCATGTTAATCCCAACCACTACATTTAGACAAATTAACCCGTATACCAGAAATAACCTCAAAAACTTCAAGAATTGTTAAAAACATTTTTAAAACCTTGGAACCTCTCAAAAGAAGATAATAATATCATCAACAAATTGGAGGTGAGAAACCCTCGCATCCTCACGCCCAACTGCACAACCTGGAATACCACTCCTCTCCCCGATTGAGCATCCTACTCAAAACATCAACTAAAGTAAACAAGAGAGGTGACAAAGGGTTACCCCTGCCTCAAACATTGTGAAGACTTAAACCAAGACTTGGGCTCCCCATTCACAATCACAAAAAATTGAGAAAGACAAAACACCCTTTCATCTAAGAGCGCCATCTTACTCTGAAATCTTTCCTCTCCAACACCTTATCCAAAAAACCCCAACCCACCCTATCATAAGCTTTTTCAAAATCCAGCTTAAGCACGAGACCCCTTCTTCCTTTCCTATGTACATCCTCCACAACTTCATCAATAATTTGTTTGCCACCCACAAAACCACTCTGGGAATTCAAAATTGTATCCCCAACAACATTACCCATCTTAGAGAGAATTTTAGTAAGAATTTTATACACACTAGTCACAAGACTAATGGGCCTAAAATCCATCACCTTAACAGATTGATCCTTCTTAGGGACTAGGGTAATGAATATATAATTAATATTTTTCCCAAAAATACTTGCAAAGAAATTTAATGTTTACATATGCATTGTTCTTGGGTTGTATTGGTGTGCCACTGAATGGCCACATGATCATGCCTATGTACATGTGGATAGTCCATTTTACAGGGGAGACTCTGGCGAAATTTTTTTCACAAGTCAAAGCATTTGAATGTGCATACATATTTAACTCTACTGAGGATGCATAATGGAATAACATAGGTTTACTAGTGCAGACAACGTATGATGTGTGATGATCTAAATTTGCCCTTAGGAGTCTGTTGTCCTAAGTTGATGCAAATGTTAATTGAATTGACTAGATATAAAAACATACTTCACCCTTTCTGAGTCGATTTGGAGTTTTTGTTCAAGTATGAATTTTGATAGACCTAGTAGTTTTGACTCTCGTAGGGCCTCGTCGGGTGTTCGTAGGACAGCTTCGGACGTTCCCTTGCCTCGTCCGACTAGACATGTGCATCGGCTTATAGAGTCTGTGGCTCGTCCTACTGCAGTTGATAGAATAGGGGTTCTTGATGAGGAGGATGTTCTTGCTGCTGATCCAGCTGCTCCTTCCTCAACCTCGCGCCAGGATCTTCTTTGTATGATAGTAAATCATTGTAAATCCATTAGGCCCAGTAGCTCTCGCTCTGTCCATTTCAAAAGCAGCCCTCTTGATTTCCTCTTCTGTAAACGGCTCTTCCAACCAAAACCTCTTCTCTCAAAATAGGACACCAATTTAAACCCTCTACCATAGGCATATCCTCAACCTCCTCGAAGAGTTTTCGATAAAAATCAATAATTCCATTAGCAATCAAATCAGAATTTCTCACCATCTCATTTGATTCAAGCTCTAACACCCTAATACAATTTATGCTATTTCTACCACTCGCAACCTTGTGAAACAATCTAGAATTACAATCTCCGTCCATCACCCAAGTAAACCTAGCTTTCTGCCTCCAACTAGCTTCCTCTCGCAAAGTCACCTCCTCAAACTAATTACGCAACTGAGCTCGTTTACCAATCAAATCCTCCGAAATATCACTACTTTCCTAGATCCTATCAATCTCTTCTATCTCTTTCAAAATTGTTTTCTTCCTATCTCTCACATCGCCAAACACCTCCTTATTCCACTCTTTTTAACGCACATTTAACACACCCCAACTATTTCATAAAAACAAAACCTCTCCAGCCCACACAACCACTCTCACTTCACCATTATTGCTTAATCAACTTGGAGAAATTAGGGTGAGAAATTCACATATTCTCAAAAAGAAAAAGGAGTGGGACCCCATTTGAGAGGGCTTGATTCTAAAACAATAGGAATATGATCAGAAACTACTAGCAAAAGAACTTCTGGTCCAACTCAGGAAAAGCATCCACCCAATCATTACTAAACAAAAAAGATCAATACCAGTTGTTTTCGTATGTTCACCGGAAACTGACCAAGTGAATTGGGCAATCGAAAGAGCAATATCTCTTGAATAGCAATCTCTGAAAAATTTATCAAACCCCCTCGTACTCGTAGTAGTTCTTGACCCACCAAAATTTTCAAAAGAAACCGTAATAACATTAAAATCTCCACCAATACACGGAGGATTACAAAGCCCATAGAAATCATAAAGCTCCTCTCAGATGCACGTCTATCCATAGGCCGATTAGGCCCATACACAAAAGAAAACACCAACACCCGTGCCCTCTAATCTCTAAATGAACAAAAATTGAATAAATTTCCAAAACAGACTCAAGAAGAGTTACACACAGAGTGTTCCAAATGACTATCTCCAAAAGCTCCATAAGACAGAAGAAAAACCCAATCTTTAAACCTCAAACCCCAAATATTCCTAATCATTGTACCGGTAACCAGCTCCAAGTTAGATTCTTGAAGAAAGACTACATCAAGGGCAAACCTTGGAAATTAACTCCCTAATCAACCTCCAATTACGCCTATACCCTAAACCTCTCACATTCCAACTTAAAATATTTATAAGGAATATTATGTGCCTCTCCTTCCCAAAACCTCCCCATAGTTCACTGAAGCCGGTGCAACTCTTTACTCCACCTTTTCTTTTTAGAACCACCCTCAATAGACTTAAACTTGACCTGCACCCTAACATCATTTCCGTCAGACTAACCAACCTAATCCTCATCCTATCCAACACTTGATGAGGATCCCTGTCATCATCCATAGCCCCTAAATGTTTAATGGCCAAAATTTCTCCCTTATCCCCTCCCTTCCCTTTGGCAATTCAAAATAAATTGTAAAAGGGGCCAACTACAGTGGAGTAATTCAAATCCTTATCCCCTACTTAATTGTGATAAACTGTAAAAGGTGTCAACTACAGTGGAGTAATACTTAATTTTGCCAAAATTTCTCGAATGTTTTGTTTTCATGAACCAGCCTGCAACCAAGGATTTGAATAACAATTTCAAGTTGTTTGTGGTAAAATTATGCTCTAATCCACTTGTTTACATCATTTAAGGAATGCACCTTTGCCTGCTAAATAGATGATATTTTTACAAAATGATCATTAAACCATTATTTTTACCAAACGACTAATTGAACCATGTTTTCTCACAAACCCTTGGACTAACCTTTAAAGTCAGTTAGACTTTTAACAGATGTGACAGTTACGAGAGAGAACTGAGTTGGTAAAATGACGAGAGAGAAGTATGATTATGAGAGAAAACTAACACCTTTTGTTTCTTCCACCATCAACCCATCTGAAACCCACCACCATCACCCTCCATCTCTACCACCAACACCGTCACCACCGTCCACCTTTGCACCGCCACCGCTGCTGCCCAACCACCACCACTTCTCAACAAGAATTTTTCACTCTAACTCAAATTATCGAGAGAAACCCGAGGCTGATGAAGAACTAGGTTGAAAACCACCTCCTAGGGTCGAAACAGAGAAGTTCACAAGGTGATATTTGATCAACTTTTGGCTCTTTTTGTGATTAATTCGAGTTTCATTCTACTCAACATTTTTTCACACACAAAACCCCTTCATTTTCAAGCTCTAATAGAGGGAATTTTATGGAGTTGGACCGAGTTTTTAGGATATTTTGTGTTGTCGCAACTTGGCATAATTTCTATGGTTTTAGGTTAATACTGAGATGATTATTTATTGTTTGGCCTCCCAGACTATTCGAAATTAATAGAGGGACAAAGCCCAGTAGCTATCCGACTCAAACAAAGAGATTTGAGAAGGATTTTTTTCCCAATTGTGGAAGATTTAGATCTTGGGGTTTTTTGTGGTGTATTAATAGTCATTGTTAACTATGAATCTAATGGTGGCAGGTTGATGGTGGTTTGAGTCTATAAGAGTGACGTGGGTGGTGCGAGAGTGACAAGTATTGGTAGTGGTGGTGGTGGTTGTTGTGCTTATGGTTGGTGAAAGATGACTGACGGGGAAGAGAGAAAATGGATAGGTTTAACCCGTTCATTAAATAGGGTTTACCCAACTGACTTTGGACTCTAATTTGGGACAATATTATTTTATTTTCCTTTGTTCTAATTTGGAAAGAGTTGTCCACATAGACGTGCCACATAGATCATCTGTTAAATATTTGAAGAATTTGATGAAATCTTAAATTTTTGTTGGAAAAAAAGGTTGGAGTTGACTAGAAAAAAAATGGTTTGGTAATGATTATGTAAAAAAGATCTCCATTTAATGGGCAAATGTGCATCTAACCCCATTATTTACACATCCCAATCATTATTTTTTTAATTAGTTCATTCATATAGATTTAAGCCAAAAAATTATTAAAAAAATGTACCACAAGACACAGTTCCCAAGTTTTTTGCAATTTTCATCTAAACTACAAATTGGATCCTATAGTTTAGGCTAACAATCGATTTGCGCTCCAAACTTTATGTTAAATTGAATGCAGCCTATATTTTTAAGCATAAAAATAATTAGCAACCTTAGCTCTAATTTTGGTCCATTAAGTTGACTAGACCGTTAAAATAAGGGTAAAAATTTAACAACTATACTAAATGCAACTTATAAAAAGAACACTGAAATATGATTTGCACACCTTTGACAGCATCTTCACATGGTAAGTCTCTAAAGTTGGAAAGAGCAACCTCTTATACCATCCAAATTCCAAAATGATAAACTCAGAATGATCAATTAGAACTTGAGTAACCTCTTGAACGATCTTTGTCTCCTTTGCAACTGAAACTCCATTTACACTGTTTGAAACCTTATCGGAAATAAAATTCACTCTTAATAGCAATTTTAATTGCCTCCGACTCAGAAGGAATGTATAAAATTAGAAGGGGTTCTTGGATCGTCTTTCTGTAAAAGCTGAGGAATAAATATATCTTCAATCACCATGACTCTAGAAACCATATATATGTATATATATAGATATATAAATAAAATAAAAAATTTGAAACCTTTTCTTAGGCCCTAACTGAAAAGAAAGTAATAAACATATATAAAATTAACAAAAGGGAACATTTCAGGGGTTATAATAGAAAATGTAGGGGTAAAAGTGCATAAGCTATAACAAATGGGTTAAAATTAAACGGGGTAAGAAACTACGAGGGACTAAAAGAGGCAGCACAATAGCAGGAGGGAGCGGCGATGCTTCACCCTCTTCTTTTCTTTTACTTGTTCTTTTGGATCTGTAGTTGATCAACAAAAAAGAAATCGACGGTAGAGCTGCTTCATAGTGTGCCAGAGACATTGTTCATTGCCGGAAAAGCTTCGCTGGAACCCTCAGTCTCCAGTCATCAGAACCCACAAGTAAGTCAACCACAACCCAAATACATCAAGTACAACCCTTGCCATCTGTTTTCATCCAACTTCACAAATCAACCTCTAGCAGCCAGAAGCAGCACAACCCATATAAGAACAACCGCTGGTACAGCCTTGTCAGAAAGATAGGAAGAGCATCCGTTGTTTGTGACTCCACAACTGCCACCACCCAACAACACCAACAAAAAGAAGGAAAACACAAAGGAAAGAAAGCATCCAGATTTGCAACAACATATTAAAGGCAACGCCGCTAACCCTCCTGGCCAAAAAAAGAAAAGGAAGCAGGGAGATGCTCTGCACACCACTACCCAAGGGGTATCAACCGCAGAAGAGAGGAAAATAGTTCATAACTTAATATCAAAGATCAATAATATATTTTGGTAGTTAATTTGTGGATATTACATCTGGAGTCTCCAGAGACTCAAACCCCTAATATTACTTGGGTAACAATAAATAACTAAACAACTAAAATACCCTTAATAAATATTAATATCCTAGTCACTATTAAATGTCCTAAATCTTCACTAACAAATAAATTAATAACAATTAGATCAATTTCCCCCAAATCAAACATAATAAAACTTTCATAAAATAAATAGAAATTCTTCTTGCCTTTGGACCCGTAGCCCTCACCAAAAGTACATGCAAATTTTTTTGCTTTTAGATCAATTTAGGTGCATCATTAAGAAATAGTGCTTTGGTGCTTGGACAAAAAATGAGGTGGTTGGTTGTTATCACAAAAAAATGAGGTGGTTGGTTGTTATCACAAGCCACGTATAGTGGATCATTAACTAATTACATTTTGCCACATCATTTTGCAAATTATTTTTTGTTAGATTCTTTTGTCACCATAACAATACTCTTACTTAAATAAACTTGATGGTTACAACTAAGTGTTAACTTTTGAACTAGGGCGCTCCATTATGACACGGTCATACTTAAGGAACGAAAATGTAGGTAACCCAAGGAGAATGATAATAGGAGTTTTACGAATAGAAGAATCTTGTTTTGTCTTTATACTCCAATGGCCTGTATAGTAGAACATATGCTCCATTTATTTCAAGATTCAGATTCTCCGGTAAGAGCAAAATGTTTGTGATGTAGGTTGATGCATTTTTGGTTTCTTTTCGTTTTCATTTTTTTCCCTACAAAAGAAAAAGGTGCTCATTAATAATTATTTCTCTACTTAATTCATTAATTTATTTATTTTTACTTTATAGATAAATAAATATATTGATTTTGTCTATTCAATGTTATTAGCTAAAGAGAACTTATTTTAAGATTGGCTGATTAAATATCTCACTCGAGACTAACCAAAAAGAGAGGGAGAGAGAGAAATGCCATGGTAAAATTTTAAAAAAATCATTTGTAATATTTCAAGCATAAATATAATATTTGGTGATAATTTTGTTTAAAGGGTTATTATTTCCCTCAATTCCACAAATGATGACTGTTATAACAAAAAAATAATTTAAATCCAAAATGCTATGTAAAGTCTATTTTACCTTCAAAAGTAATTAAATATGAACCACTACTTTTGGGAAAAAGAATACTCTTTTATTTACTTATGTGGGGTCCATAGCGGATAAAATGGGAATTTATTAATCATCTCTCCTTAACTTCTATTTTTCTTAAATTGTGTAAAACGTGTACTTAAGACATCTTTTATGGAACGGAGAGAGTATATAATTGGTTATGTATTTGAAATAGTTGAGCAAAATGAGAAATGACATTCGTTAAACTTTATATAGTTATTACACAACCACATTCAAAACAGGTCGGAATGTTAAAATGGGAAAACATCGTGATTCAGATATCTCAAGCAAACCAGTTATCAAACAACTTCTTTCATTTAGCTTTCAGCTTCAAACATAGGCTCACTCTATTCAATTCATTCAGCTATGTTTAATCATTCAAGACTTTTCATTCAGTGTTATCAAACAACTCCTTATAAACATCAAAACTAGAGAAAATTGAATTAATCAGACATGAATACAAAAACAACAACAAATTAGCCAAAGCCAACCTGATTGTTTCAAGAGGAGCAAGAACAGCTTTTGTCATAGCCCCTGCCAAAGCACCGCTAAGAAACTCACCGACTTCTCTTGTCCTTATAAATTCCTGAACCAAATTATATGGTTTCATTTTAATTTCGAGAAAAGAAACTTAGCCGCACTTTATGTTGTGCCTCTTATTACATTTCTCTTTTGTGAAGAAGAAAATTTAGGAATCCATAGATCCTTTTTTCTTCTTCACAAATAGAATTCCACATTTTTTTGTTGAAATAAGAAGTTCATCAATCCTCGAGCATGAAGAGGCAATAAGAAGTTTAAATACAATTAATATTGCTGAAGAAGGAGAGGTAATTAGTAAAATCTAAACTGAAAAAAGTAAAATGTCTAGAAAAGTATAGAGAGTTGAGGATATTGATTTGAATAAGAATATTTTTAGTATGTACCAGAAGAAAGAAATAGGGAGGGCTTACTTTCATAGTTCGTCCAACATCAGGTAATTGGGGACCAAGCTGGAAAGGGAAATTCCGATTGGATGGATGGTGGTTGTACTTAAGCTGCTCAGCAAGGTCTAGCTCCTCCTTAGGAACATTAATGATCATGGCCACCCCTCCTCCTCCGTACAAATATCCCATTACACAAAAGCTCTTCTTCTGCAATTCAGATTCCATAAATCAATATATGTGTAACTATTTTATAATTTATTTTTTATTTACTTTGGTAAGGAGACGAAGAATGTATAAAAATACTACTAGAATAATGCAGATATAGACCTTAAATAAATGAATACCAATGTAAGAAAAGATAAATAGATAATTCGATAGAAAGTGAAGCAAGAGAGAGGAAAAAGAAGACACATGCCTTCTTGGATGGAGATTTTTGGATCATTGAGTAATAAATCCCACCCCGCACGCTGTTCTTAGATTTTTCTTGCTGCTTCCCCTTTTGTCAAAATCATTCCTCCACCTCTTTTCTTTATTATCTCCTCCTCCCCTGTTGTAGCAGAGCGAGCAGAGTATAACTCTTTTTGGCTGCTACTTTCTAGGGTTTTTCTCTTTCTTCTGTTGGCTGTTACACCGTGGGAAAAGATAATAATTGGACCAAAAACTCTGTATATTTTTCTTTTAAATTTTTTATCTAAATTTGTAAAGAACGTAATAAAAAAAATAATAGAACATAATAATAATAATAAATTTGCATGAGATACCGTTTTGCAATAATAATATTTTGAGAAATTATAAAAATCTTCTTTGTACATAATATGGGAGAGAATATATTTATTTATACAAAACGATATTTTGAGGGTTACCATCATTTTTGATTTTATCGATTTTTCAGATCGGATCGAACCGATCAGTTCGATATAAAAAGAACCGTTCCAGTTTTGGTACAAAAAATCGGTATATACCGATTTTTCGGTATCGATTTCGATATATACGGCCTATTTGTGGTTCGATTTTACCGTACACGAGCAGTATATACTGGTTTTCTAATTTTTATATTATTATTAATAAATAATTAATAATAATAATACTAAAAAATAATGATTATAATAATAAAATAATAATAATAAAAATAATAATAATAAAATAATAATTATTATAAAAATAATAATTATAAAATTTTTCGATAAAAACTGGTACCGAACAAGTAAATCGGTTCGATATATCTGTCCAACCGGTACCGGTATCGATACCAAAATTTGGTTAATTTTGGTGTGACTCCCCCAAAATAGGTATACATCACCCATTCTGAGTCGTCAAAATACATGGTACAGAAACAACTACAACTTTATTAATACAACATATAAACTGTGAGTTTAAATACAAATATTGTCATCTAAACAATATCCACACCCAAATAAATCCTCATTACAATTATTGATATATTATTTTACAAAAATAGTGAGGACTACTAAAACGACTTCTAGAACCATCATTCTTCTATACCCCACTAAGATCTTTGCTACATTCTCGCCTCCCGAGAAGAAAAATGGAACAAAAAGAAAAGGGTGAGTTCAACTAAATTTTAAAGAATATTATGACTAAGATAATATAGAACAAATTATCATTAGTTGTGACGCCCAAAATAGGTATCTGACACTCATTCTAAGTCGCCAAAATCGTAGTACATAAAGAAACTACAACTTCATATATCTGAAATGTCGTGTGAAATACGACAATACATCTTAATGAGTTTAAATATAAATATTGTCTTCTGCAGATAATATCTACACGCAAATAAGTCCTCATTACAATTATTCAAACACTATTTTACGAAAATAGTGAGGACTGCTAAAACATCTTTCTAGAAACATCACTCCATACCCCGACTTGATCCTCGCTATGTTCTCACCTCCCGAGAAGAAAAATGGAACAAAAAGGAAAAGGGTGAAATTTCAATGGCCCGGTAGAAGAATATTATGACTAAGATAATATACAACAAATTATCGTTAGTCTTCAATGAGGAAAATCGATAAAATATAATCGATAACAAGTTTTAGATCAACAAATGCAATGAAACAACAATCCATTGTAAGAGTCAATAAAAAATGAATTCTACTATCTTCTAAGATTTAAAAGTCCATCATCAATATTTTATCCCTCATAAATAACAATCAATATACATCTTTAATCATCTTTGCACTACAAAGCAAAAGATATTCATTTTAGATCACCAATTAATCATGTTCATCTCAACACTTGTTCATCTTTGCACTACGGGCCAAAGATATTCATCAGTAATCATTCATCTTTGCACTACAGGCCAAAGATATTCCATAATATCATCATTAAGGACTGAAGATGATGAAAAACATTTTTAAGAACGAATCCAATGAGATAGAAGGACAAATATTAGGGATTCGTATAACAGTTTATCCAAGATCAATAATACTTCATAATAAACGATATTGAAGCAGAATTCAAAAATAATGATCAAAACATGGATAATCAAAAATAGTAGCCAAAATAGACATCTTGGATAAAAGAAAATTTTTATTTTTCGGTGAATAGTGTCATATTCGTGAATAGTGCCGTATACGTGAATAGTAACCCCGACACAACAAGTTCCAAATTTGATTAAAAAGTTCACCAATATTTTGACATAATGATATTGAAGAACATAATATCATTTGAGAAGAAAATAACATCCCTTACCTCAAAATAATCGTATCCTTATTTGAATTTGAATTATAGTCTTGTGAAACTAAATCCGTATAGCAACACTCAAAGTATTAAAATACTCACAAGAATACGCTCAATAATCTAGAGAGAAAGAAAACTTGTTTCTGGTGTGATTTTCAATTCTAACCTAAGCGTCTATTTATAGGAAAATGCTAGAACGCCAAAGGAGACTAAAATAATAAAATATTATTATTTTAAATCAAATTTCTATGCATGTGCTAAGTTGCAAATCTAGACCAGCCACCTTTGAAGAAATTTCCAGCAGCCCATGTGTTCAAACAAGAGTGGGTCCCACCCAAAAATTAATAAAAATTATTTTATTTTCCGAAACTTCAACAATTCATAGAAAATAGACCGTTTATCAGAAAAATACAAATTTTATATCCATTCCTTTCAAATCAATTCCTACAACTTTGAAAGTTTTCTAAATTCCCAATGAAAATATCCAAATCCATAAACGGATGATTTTTAATACTTCATTAATAATATTACACGAATCACAATTACGATAACCAGTAAGTTCTTCTCGAGCAGAGGGGAGCTTTCAATAAGGATTTCTCCTTCTTAAATTAGATGACCAAACCTCTCATTGATGTAACTTTCTAGACATTTGCCAATAATGCTATCTAATAATATTATTCAAATAATATGAATTATCGATCCGATAACGAGAAATCATCAAAAGACAATTATTGAAACAATAATAATATAAACTAACAATGCGTGAATTATTGAATCAAGATAATAAAATAATGAATAAAGAATTATCGTAATAATTATTGAGTAGTGCTTTTCACGCATTTAATCAATAATTCAACAATCTTGTCTTGTCTAATACCGCTTGCCATCAGTAATACCGCGCGTATTAAGATCTTGACCGACAGCGTATTCAGATTTTAACCACCGTAACCCAACAAAGGTTAATTGGTAATAATTTACTGTAGTTATTTGTAAAACTCAATCTTTGTCATTTTCTTTCATCCAACTATTTTTCGTTATGGGGCCCCTGAATGATCTACCGTCGTACATTTAAGATTTCCGACAAAAAGAATATTCCACGACCAAACACTAATATTCCCCGGCGAAATAAATATTTTATAACCACTTGCTTATTTTGTAAACTTTGCACATTTCACCCATAACCAAAGCATTATATCAAATTAACCCTTATTAATTTAGAATAATGAATAGAGGAAAATTTAATTTATTCATAATAAGTTGGGATCTTACAACCTCCCCTCCTTATAAAATTTCGTCCTCCGAAATCGGCGTGCGTGACTGTGTTTTTGAACAGGTGAGGTACCTCGCTTTCATTTTCGATTCCAACTCCCAAGTTATTTCTTCATAGCATGGTTCCTCCACAAAACCTTAACTTATGGTATAACCTTGGTGCGTAGGATATGCTCTTTCATATCCAAGATCTTAACAAGTACCTCCGTATATGTTAAATCTTGATTATCTCGTCGGGTTCTAACGCAATAATGTGGTTCGGGTCTTTCACATATTTACTGAAGCATAGATATATGAAAAATATTATGAACACGAGACATGTTTGAGTAATGCTTGTCTATAGGCCACGCTTTCCTATTCGGTCAAGAATTTCAAATGGACCAACAAATCTTGGATTGAGCTTTTATCTCTTTCCAAATTCAGAATTCCTTCCACGGAGCAACACGTAATAAATATGATCTCCAATATTAAACTCCACGTCCTTTCTATGAAGATCAAAGATAACTCTTTTATCGATCTTGTGAAGTTTGAATACATTGTTGAATCATTTGGATCTTTTCCGTAGTCATGCGTATTAATTCCAAATCCAACAATGTTGTTTCTCCCACCTCGCCCCAAAGATAATCGGAGATCGACATTTTCGTTCATACAATGCCTCAAATGGAGCCATGCTTATACTTGCTTAATAATAACTGTTGTCAGAGAGAGAATTCACACGATGGCAAGTACTTATCCCAACTTCCTTTGAAATCTAGGACACAGAGTCTTAATAGATCTTCAAGGGTTTGAATAGTCTCTCTGATTGTCCATCTGTTTGAGGATGGTATACTCGAATCGAATCAGAACTGCGCTCTATAGCTTTCTGCAAGCTAACCCAAAATCTTGAAGTGAATCTTGGGTCACGATCCAAAACTATGGATATTGGCATGCCATGCAATCTCACAATCTCATTCACGTATATACTAGAAAGACGCGTTCAAGGAATAAGTCTCACGTATCGGCAAAAATGGGCGGACTTGGTTAATCTATCAACAATAACCCAAATAACATCTATGCCTTGAGAAACTTTGGGAAGACTTGTAACAAAATCCATAGTAATGTGTTCCCACTTCCATTCCTAATCTCAAGTGGTCTGAATGGACCTTTTGCACTCGATGCTCGCCTTTTACGTTGACAAAGTTAAGCATCGAGATAAACTCTGCGATCTCTCTTCGATATTGTTCTACCAAAATGTATGTCGAATATCATGATACATTTTGGTAATACTGAAAATGTATGTCAATATCATGTTGTGTGATGTGCATTTCCACAATGATTTTATGCTTACAAAATCGTTAGAACGCAAAGTTGGAAGTGCTTCCATCATTTTTGCTCGATTTTATTAAGTTAGATCTAGAAGTCGCCCAGTAACCTTCTTCTTTCTTCTTCTTCCACGTATAAGAGCCTTCAGGTCCGTCTTCTTCATACGATGACATTTAACTTTTATCGATTAAAGTCGGTTCTACTCAGATATTCGCCATCATCATGTGGGGTCCTCGGAGTCTTTAATTCTACCTCCATCCTTTTTAAAGTCATACAAAATGGGCCTCATACGTTGACAATATCTTTTCGTGATTGCATATGATCTTCTCGAATGCGTCACCATCTCGTTAAACTTTACGGGATGATATTGAATAGTGTGATCTTAATCTTCAATAATTCGAAGCCAACGCCGTTGCTTAGCATATCGAGTTCTTTTTTGTGAAGAAATATTTGAGGCTTTTTATGGTCCATATAAATCTCCACTTTTTCCCCCCATACAAGTGTCTCCATATCTTTAACGCGAATACGATCATTCTTAACTCCATCAATGAGTAGGATAATTCCTCTCATATTTTTTGAGTTGTCGCAGGCATAGGCTATGACTTTCCCATGTTGCACGAGAACACATCCTAACCCTTTGCACGAAGCATCAACAGATAACAAATCCATCCGAACCGGATGGTATTGCGAGCAGTGCGAAATGAGTCTCTCTTGAGCTCTTGAAACTCTTATCGCATTCCTCACTCCATACGAATTTTGTATCTTTCCAGTCACCGAGTTAGCAGATAGCGATTCGAGAAAATTCTTCCACGAATCTTCGATAATAACCAATTAAGCCCGAAAAGTCTGCAGACTTAGGTCATCGACTTGGTTGCTCCCTAACTTTGTATAGCTTCAATCTTCACCGGTCGACAGATACTCCATTTTGACACCACGTGCCCAAGGAATGCTATTTCTCGCCAACTCGCATTTCTTCACTTTGCATAAAGCTTGTTTCACGAAGTCTTTCAATGTCGAACTAAATGGTCTTGGTGCTTCACGGTCTTCTTTTTAAATAGATGAGGATGTCATCAATAAAACAACAACGAACCGATCCAAATATTCCTTGAATACGGTTCATCATATCCATGAAAGCAAAGAGGAGCATTAGTTAATCCAAAAGATACGACTAAGAATTCATAATGCCCGTCTCGAGTTCCGAAGGCGCTTTGAATATCCTCGCTTTAATCCTCACCGATGATATCCGAATCGAAGATCAATCTTTGAAAGAATTGTGCTCCTCAGAATCGGTCAAACAGTCATCAATGTGAGGTAGTGGATACCTATTCTTGATGGTGACATGGTTTAATTCTCGGTAGTCAATACAAAGTCGCATACTCCCGCTCTTTCTTCTTTTACGAATAAAATAGAGCACCCCAAGGAGATGTACTAGTACGAATGAAACCGATGTCTAACAATTCTTGTAGTTGGACTTTTAACTCCTGAAGTTCAATAGGAGCCATTCGATATGGGGTTTTAGAAATGAGTTTTGTACCCTGTTCAAGGTCAATAAAGAATTCAACATCACATTCTGGGGGTAAACCGGGAAGTTCTTCGGGAAATACATCAGGAAATTCTTTAACAACAGAAATATTATCCAAATCTAACTTGTCTCTGTTCAAATCCATAACATGGGCTAAGAAAGCTTGGCATCCATTTTTCAATAAATGAATAGCTTTGTGGCTTAATATATGGCGATGGTGATTTTAGTGGTTTAGTTGTTTGAATTATTATGGCAATCGATTAGGAATATAAAAACTAACAACCTTACGAAAACAATCGATTTTGGCATGATGAGTGGTTAACCAATCAATTCCTAAAATCACATCAAAAACAAGTATCTTTAAAGAGATAAGATCAACAGGTAATGTGATAGTGCCAACTTGGATCATGCAAGATTTATAAACTGTAGATGTAACGAAGGTTTCACCCAACGGAGTTTTAACAGATAAATCAAAGTCTAATTTCTCCGGAGTCAAGTTTAAACGTTGAGCGCAAGCAGGAGAGATAAAAGAATGGGTAGAACCGGTATCTAGTAAGGTATAAACTTCGCAAGAATTCAAGATTAGCTTACCCGTGATCACTTCGTTCGAGTTCCTCGCGTTTTGGCTAGTCACAACAAACGCTCTTCCAAGAACCGCTGATTTTGACTTATCCGGGACAACCCTTAGAGTCACCATTCCCGCCGAACTTGGTTTCGCTATAGTATAATCTCGAGCGATGTGTCCCTCCTTTCCACAGTTGTAACATACCTTGGATTGTTGTGGACAATTTGGGCTGATATGTCCCTCTTTCCCGTTTGTAACATCTAACTGGCGGTCATTCTCCTCCCCTATAATTTGTTATTGGTGCTGGTGCTGCTGCTGATGTCTTCCCGTCGTTGTTGAATCTCCTCTTTCTGAAATTTCCACTTGACTCACCTCTCCTATTATCATGTCCATGATTACCACCTGAGTGGTTACCGCCTTTGTCCGTATTCTTCCTCCTCATTTGGTTATCATCGTTCGATGATCATATCACCGAATGTGACCGGTTGTGGTCCCTCGGTTGAGTATACTCACTATCTCGCTCTAATAACTGAGCCCTGTTTACAAAATCTGAATACAGAGAAAATTTATGAGATATAAGGTATTGAAGAATCTCGGGTTTTAGACCTCTCAGAAACATCCGCGTCATACGTTCCTCATTCTCCACCAAATGAGGTGCAAACCTGGATAACTCTGCGAACTTTGCCTCTTACTGAGACACCGTCATGTTGTTCTGTTCGAGTCTAATAAACTCTACCTCCTTCATATGACGAATACTTTCTGGAAAGTACTTATCATTGAACAGTTCTAAAATCTTTCCCAAGACATGTTGAGTGCGGCTGGCTGGGTACGCTTCACGGATTCCCACCAGTAATCTACCTCTCCATGGAACATAAAGGTGGCGAATGGAACTTTCTGCTCCTCCGTGCATACCAAGACATCGAATATCTTGGTAATTTGCTTGACCCATATTTCCGCCTTAATCGGATCGGGCTTTCCCCAGAAATCTGGTGGTCCCAACTCCTTGAATCGCTTGGTCATGATGGACTAACACATTGCCATCACTTCCACCAGTATTTTGTCGTACGAGTCTCCCTAAATCTGGTTTTGCATGAACTGTAAAAAGCTCCTAAACATTCCATCGTTCATCGTTTGCTCGGTAGTGTTGTTTACAGGAGGAATATTGCCTTCTTGTTGCACGCGTTCTCTGTTTTGTGACTAAAGGTTGTTCCACCGCCTCATAAACTCCATTGTTAACGTTCTCGGCCCATTCTTAAATATTGCCATAAAACAAGGGTTAATTAAACAAATTAACATATCACATAATATCCCTATATTATGATCGACCAACAAATAAGCTTAGATAGGACACACTAGGCGAAGGATTTACTCATCTCTCCCTCCTAGTTCTATTCTCCGATCTCCGCCAGAGACCATATCCCTAAGCTTTGATACCAAACTCGGCGCCCCCCAAAATAGGTGTATACAACACCCATTCTGAAATCGCCAAATACATGGTACATAAAGCAACTACAACTTCAATAATACAAATGTCGTGTGAAATACGACAATACATCTTATGAGTTTAAATACAAATATTGTCTTCTGATAATATCTACACGCAAATAAGTCCTCATTACAATTATTTAAACACTATTTTACAGAAATAGTGAGGACTGCTAAAACATCTTTCTAGAAACATCACTCTATACCCCTACTCGATCCTGCTATGTTCTCACCTCCTGAGAAGAAAAATGGAACAAAAAGGAAAAGGGTGAGCTCAACTAGCCCAGTAAAGAATATTATGACTAAGATAATATACAACAAATTATCGTTAGTCTTCAATAGGAAAAATCTGATAAAATATAATCGACAACAAGTTTTAGATCAATAAATACGGCGGAAACAACAATCCATTAGAAGAGTCACGTAGAGAATGAATTCTACTATCTTCTAAGATTTAAAAGTCCATCATCAATATTTTATCCCTGTAACAACCATCAATATACATCTTTAATCATCTTTGCAATACAGGCCAAAGATATTCATTTGTATCACCAGTTGGTCATGTTCATCTCAACACCTGTTCATCTTTGCACTACGGGCTAAAGATATTCATCAGTAATCATTCATCTTTGCACTACAGGCCAAAGATATTCAATAATATCATCATTAAGGACTAAAGATGATGAAAAACATTTTTAAGAACGAATCCAGTGAGATAGAAGGACAAATATTAGGGATTCGTAAAACAGTTTATCCAAGATCAATAATACTTCATAATAACCAATTTTGAAGCAGAATTCAAAAATAATGATCAAAACATTGATACAATCAAAAATAGTAGCCAAAATAGACATCTTGGATAAAAAGGAAAATTTTCATTTTTCTGTGAATAGTGCCGTATTCGTGAATAGCAACCCTGACACAACAAGTTCCAAATTTGATTAAAAAGTTCACCAATATTTTGACATAATGATATTGAAGAACATAATATCATTTGAGAAGAAAATAACATCCCTTATCTCAAAATAATCGTACTTCTGACTGAATTTCGGGTATAGTGCTGACAGAAACTCGCACCGTATAGCAACACTCAAAGTATCAAAATACTCACAAGAATACACTCAATAATCTAGAGAGAAAGAAAACTTGTTTCTGGTGTGATTTTCAATTCTAACCTAAGCGTCTATTTATAGGAAAATGCTAGAACGCCGAAGGAGACTAAAATAATAAAATATTATTATTTTGAATCAAAATTTTACGCATGTGCTTAGTTACAAATCTAGACCAGCCACCTTTGAAGAAATTTCCAGCAGCCCATGTGTTCAAACAAGAGTGGGTCCCACCCAAAAATTAATAAAAATCATTTTATTTTCCGAAACTTCAACAATTCATAGAAAATAGACTGTTTATCAGAAAAATACGAATTTTATGTCCATTCTGCCTGAAATCGAATTCCCTACAACTTTACAGAATGAAGTTTTTCTAAATTCCCAACAAAAATATCCGAAATCCATAAACGGATGATTTTTAATACTTCCAGTCCGACAAAATACTGATAAAACACCTCAACATTAATTCCTTCATTAATAACCACATAAAATAAATAAATCCATCATTTATATCCATATCAAATAAATATTTCCTTATCATATGAATTAATAATTAATTATTCTTAAATAATATTACAGAATCACAATTATGACAACCAGTAGTTCCCAGAAAGAGGGGCTTTCCAATAAGAATTTCTCCTTCTTCGACGCTTGATTAGATGACCAAACCTCTCCTCGATGTAACTTTCTAGACATTGCCAATAATGCTATCTAATAATATTATTCAAATAATATGAATTATTGATCTGATAATGAGAAATACTGTGCAGTGACAATTATTGAAACAATAATAATATAAACTAACAATGCAGGAATTATTGAATCAATATAATAAAATAATGAACAGTAACTACTGTAATAATTATTGAGTAGTGTCTTCTTACGTACGAATCAATAATTCAACAATCTTGTCTAATACCTGGTATCATCTTGTAACCACGCATATTATCAGTATTTTAACCACTGTGTAACCCAACAAAGTATTAATCGTAATAATTTACGCCATTATTTATAAAACTCAATTTTGTCGTTTTCTTTCATCCAACTGCTTTTTTTTAGATTATAGGGCCCCATAAATGATCACGCATATCAATCGACGGAGATTCCCTGACAAAAAAAGAATATTCCACGACCAAACGAATATTCCCAAGCGAAATGAATATTTTATAACTACTTGCTTATTTTGTAAACTTTACACATTTCACCCATAACCAAAGCATTATATCAAATTAGCCCTTATTAATTTAGAATAATGAATAGAGGAAAATTTAATTTATTCATAATAAGTTGGGTTCTTACATTAGTCTTCAATAAGGAAAAATCTGATAGAATATAATAGACAACAAGTTTCAGATCAATATTCGCAATGAAAATAATAATTCATAGAAGAGTTACGTAGAGAATAAAATCTACTATAATCTATGAATTTAACGATACCATCATCAATATTTTATCCTCAACATCAATCAATATTCATCTTGAATCGAGATATTCATCTTTTGTACACTACAGCCAAAGATATTCATCGATCGGTCATGTTCATCTCAACACGTGTTCATCTTTTGCACTCTGGGCCAAATATTCATATAATAAAATCAACCATCTTTGCACTACAAAATAAAGATATTCAATAACATCATCATTTAGGACTGGGGATGTTGAAAAAATATTTTAAAGGAAATGAATCCAGTGAAACAAAAGAACAAATATTAAGGATTCGTATTTTAAATATTCTGAGTTCAAAAATACTTCATAAATAACCATAGTGAAATAAAATTTAAAAATGATCAAAACATGGATACAATCAAAGCTAGTATCCATAATCGATATTTTGAACAAAAACGAAAATTTAATTTTTCTGTGAATAGTCTTGTGATTCGTGAATAAAGGTCGATATCGTGAATAATCCGTATATCGTGTGAATAAGTAACTTCAACACCAAAAGACAAGAATTTCATAAGAAAAACCTTACCAACAATTCGGCATAATGATATCAGAAGAAATAATATCATTTTTAAAAATAATATCCCTTTCCTCGTAAAGACAGTACTTCTAGTTGAAACACCGGGTATAGGCTATGACTTGAACTTGCACCGTATAACAACACTCAAAGTATCAAAATACTCTCAAGAATACACTCAATATATCGACAGAGAAAGAGAGAGAAAACTTTAGTTTCTGGTGTGATTTTCAATTCTAACCTAAGCACCCTATTTATAGAAAAATGCTTAGAATAGCAAAGCAGAAAATTTAATAAAATAATAATATATTTTTCTTAATTTCCTTAGCACACCACACCAGATGATTTCAGCCATTAACATGTGCCACTCAAATGGAAAAAACATTTTTCTTGATAAAAATAATTAAAACTTCCAAAAATCAATTATTTCGGAACTTCAGAACTTCAATAATTCACAATAAATAGCCCTTTTGTCAGAAAAATTTGAACCACATGTCCTTTCCATAAGAAATTTCATTCTCTACAACTTTGCAGAAGAAAGTTTTCCAAATTCCAAACAAAAATTGATCAAAATCCACAAACGGACGATTTTACATGCTATAATCAAATTTCGGTCAATAATTGGGGTCCACCGACACACAAAACATGTGTTAATCATTTAATGCCACAAAAATACTCTTCCTCTTCATATACTCATATATCCCGCATTCATTGTAAAAATATCACCGATAATATATTATTAAAATAATATATTTAAATAAATTATTTTATCAAAAAAAGATAAAATATAATTTTTCAACAATTGTCACATTAAAAATTTTCTCCATCAATATCCACATAAAATGAATATTTTCTTTATCATAATAATCAATAATTAATTATTCATAAATAATATTACAGAATCACAATAATGACAATCAGGCCGTTCCCAAGAATGAGGGGGCTTTCCAATAAGGATTTCTCCTTACTGGCGCGCAATTAGATGACCAAACCTCTCACTTAGACAGAACTTTCTAGACATTCTCAATAATGTTATCTAATAATATTATTCAAATAATATGAATTATTGATCTGATAATGAAAATACTGTGCAGTGATAATTATTAAAATAATAATAATATCAACGTAGCAATTATTGAATCAATAAAATATAATATTGAATAGTAATTACTGTAATAATTATTGAGTAGTGCCTTCACGTAACGTAAGAATCAATAATTGGTGCAATATCGTGTCTTCATCGTGTTTTAACCAATCGGGTATTCTAACAAGATAATTACAGAATAACTACTGCTTTATTTATAAACAACTTATTCTTGTGCTTTCCTTCATCCAATCGCTTTTACATTATGGGGCCCACACAAAGGTCGCTGGCCGTCAAATGCGAATATGTGACATGTGAAACACATTATGAACACGAGACATACTCGGAGGTAACGCGAGTCTATAAGCTACATTTCTTACTCGGTCAAGAATCTAAAATGGACTAATAAATCGTGGATTGAGCTTTCCTCTCTTCCCGAATCTTGTAACTCCCTTCCATGGGGTAACACGCAACAATACATGATCCCCAATACTAAATTCCACGTTCTTTCGATGAAGATCCGCTTAACTCTTTTGTCGATCTTGAGTTATTTGTATACGTTGTCAAATCATTTGGATCTTTTCTGTAGTCATACGTACAACTCGGGTCCCAACAATGTTGCTTCACCCACCTCGTCCCAACATACTGGAGAGCGATACTTTATGTGAGACCCCAGATTTTATAAATAAAGATTTAAATTTTTCGAAATATTTTTTTTAATATTAATGTGTGAATTTGAGATAATGTTATAGTTGTGGGTAGTATTTGAAAATTTTGCAAAGTATGCAAGTTGTTATATAATATTCGATTGGTCGGGGAATATTTTTTTGTCGGGGAATATTCGTATGACGACATAATCATTGGTGGACCCATAACAGAAGAACTGTTATAGTTAGAAAACGACAAAAATATTTTATGAAAATAACGGCGGAGGTTTTACCATTGATACTGTTGAACTACCCGGTAGTAAAAGTACAAAGATGTCTGGCGTGGTTGCATAAGAGCAGCACGGTGATTGATTATTGATGTTTATGTGATAAGTCACTCAGTTATACTGCATTATTACTACAGTAATTGATGCATCATATCTCTCATATTATTAATTCGATTATTGTCATAGTATCATCTGCATTATATGATATATTATTAAATCAATAATTGAGACGACAAAGTTATTCATATTATTAAAATGTAATATTACAATGTCTAGAAGTTCTGTCAAGGAGAGGTTTGGTCACCTAATTGCGCGCCAATAGGGAGAAATCCTTATTGGAAAGCCCCCTCTTTAATGGGAACGACCTGGTTGTTAAATATTGTGAGTTATAATATTAATGATGAATAAGTTCGTGTTGATTAAAGATGAATTTGATAGTTTCATCGTGTTGAGATTATTTGTAGAAATCGACATTTATTTCGATAGTAATTGATGTTTGGAGGTAGTATTGTTCACTCGAGTATTTGGGATACTTTTTGTGTCGGAGTTACTATTCACAAGTTACTATTCACGGTTTACTATTCACCAAAATTACTATTCACTCTAGTATTGTTCACTCGAGTATTTGGGACACTTTTTGTGTCGGAGTTACTATTCACCAAAATTACTATTCACTCTAGTATTGTTCACTCGAGTATTTGGGACACTTTTGTGTTCTGAGTTACTATTCACGAAGTTACTATTCATGAGTTACTATTCACCAGCTTACTATTCACTCTATTATTGTGCATTCGGTATTTGGGTACAATATTATTCCATGAGGAGATATCGCTTAATTTTTGAATAGTTGGTTGAATGAATTAATATGGATGGACTGGTGGAAAGTTATAATAGTGAATCAATATGGGTCATTGGTTTAAAGTTTTAATAGTAAATCAGTATGGACCGTCGCTTTAAGTTTTAATAGTAAATCGATCTGGATCGTTCGTTTAAAAGTAAATCGATCTGGACCGTTCATGAATTAGTTACTATTCATTCCATTATTCTATAAATAGAAGCTCATTCCTTCATTATTTTCTTACGAATTCATTGAAACTCTAGAGAGAGAAATTATATAGAGAAGCTATAGAGAGAAAATCTATAAAGAGAAAGAAGAAGAGTATTCTGCTACTTCACTACTTATATATCCAGTTTCTTTATTACGGTAAGGGATGTTATTTGTTGCACCGTAAGGGGTGTTATTTCTTTTGTATTCAAGAAGAGAACTTCTGTTATTCCATCTTTATTATTTTGTTGGAATAACCTGTATACGCGGTATACCCTATACTTGGTGAAATCCTTTTATTATTCTCGCTTTAATATCCATGCATCTTACTATACTCCTGACCGGTTCCATCTTTTATTATTCCGTCTTTATTATTACAGCCGAATATCCTGCATCTTTATATACTACGGACCGGTTCCATCTTTTATTATTCCATCTTTATTATTCCGTCCAATATCTCATGCATCTTTATCTGTAGGACACAGGTTCCATTTATTATTCCGTCTTTTTATTCTCAGCTGAGAATATCTCGCTTGCATGAATTTCACCGACTGGTTCCATTATTTATTATTCCGCATTTAATATTCTCATTTTAATATCCTCATTGAATTATGAATTTCACGACCTTAGTTCCATTATTTATTATTTCGTTATTTATTAATCTATTGGAATAACCTGTTTATGCGAAGTACCGCATACATGGTGATTTTTGTTATTATTCCATTCTTTATTATACTCAGTTGGTTAAAGTTTTGACTTCTATACTCCATGAAATTAGTGGAATATTCTTGATATTTGCGCTTCATCCAGTATCTTTTCATGGAAATATTCTTCTGAGCATTCTTGAATTTTATTCTACAAAGAAGTATCATGTTGACAATTTGAACGTTATTAGTTCTGGATAATTTAATTAAGTGAACTTGTTTTATTGAATTCTTATATCATTGTCATCATCCTCCTCATGTTTATATTTTTTGAAAGTCATCTCGTGGCTTGTAGTGCATGGATGGACTTGGTATAATTATGACCGAGGATTATTCGGTTGTAATCATGGCCGTAATAATAATGTTACAAATGATGTGGTAAAAAGTCCTCATTGGCACATAGTGCATTGATGGACAGTTGTTGGCATGATCATTACCATTGATGAATACAATCATGACACCCCAAAAATAGGTATACATCACCCATTCGAGTTGTCAATACATGATGGTACGAAATAACTACAACTTTATTATTACAACAAGAAATCTGTGAGTTTGAATACAAATATTATCTTCTAGATAATATCTATACTCAAATAAATCCTCATCACATTTATTGATACATTATTTACAAAAATGGTGAGGACTACTAAACAACTCTTTCTAGAACCTTCATTCCATACCCCACTGCGTACTCGCTTATATTCTCGCCTCCCGAGAAAAATGGAACAAAAAGGAAAAGGGTGAGCTCAACTAGCTCGATAAAAATATTATGACTAAGATAATATACAACAAATTATCGTTAGTCTTCAACAGGAAAAATCTAATAGAATACAATAGATAACAAATCTTAAATCAATATTCGCAATGAAATAATAATTCATTAGAAGAGTTAAGTAGAGAATGCAAACTACTATCTTCTATGTATGAATTTAAAAGTTCATCGCTCATCTTTATCCCCGTAACATCAATCAATATACATCCGGATTCAAATATTCATCTTTGCACTACTGAGCCAAAGATATTCATCGATTAATCATGTTCATTTAAACACTGTTCATCTTTGCACTACTGAGCCAAAAAGATATTAATCGATCGGTCGTATTTCATCTCAACACTGCTCATCTTTTGCACTACGAGCCAAAGATATTCTTCAGAAATCATTCATCTTTTACTACGGGCCAAAGATATTCAATAATATCATCATTTAAGATCGAGGATGATGAAAAATATTTTTAAAGAAACGAATCGAAAGGAAACAAAATGACAAGGATTAAGGATTAAGGATTAGTACTTTGTTTTATCCATGTTCAAAAAATACCTCAAAAATAATCATAGTGGTGTAAAATTCAAGAATGATCAAAACATGGATACAATCAAAGCTAGTATCCGAATAGATATTTTGACAAAAAAAGAAGAAATTTTATTTTTCTATGAATAATAGTCAGATATCGTGAATAGTCAATAGTATCGTGAATAAGTAACTCAGACACCAAAAGATAGAAATTCCACAAAAATATCTTCACGCTTCGCTGAATAGTAACTTTCGTGAATAGTAACTCGTGAATAAGAACTCATGAATAATAAGAATAATAGTAACTTCGTGAATAAGAACTCGTGAATAAGTAACTCATGAATAAGTAACCCCAGAGCATGAAAAAGTTCCAAATTTGATAAAAGTTCCAACCAATATTTCAAAGATAATGATATTGAAGAAATAATATCATTTGAGAAGAAAATAACATCCCTTACCTCGAAAAGATCAAGATTCTTAAATTTGAAACACCTTGATATAAAGCTATGACTTGGACTTGCACCGTATAACAATACTCAAAGTATACTCAAAATAGTCACAAGAATAAACCGATAATATAGAGAGAAAACTTCATTTAAAGTGTGATTTTCAATTCTAACCTAAGCACCTATTTATAGGAAAATGCTTAGAACACCAAAAAGCGTAAAATTTAATATAATATATTATAATTATACAAATTTTCCATAGCCCACCTTTTGGTCAAAAACACCAGCCACACATGTTAATGATGTCCAAAAAAATACAAAAAACGTTTTTTCTAACAAAAATAATTTAAACTCCAAAAATCAATTCACACCGGATATACCAAAACTTCAATAATTCACAATAAATAGCCCTTTCATTAGAAAATTCGAATCTCGCGAGTTTTTATAGGAAATTCAATTCTCTACAACTTTGCAGAAGAAAGTTTTTCCAAATTTCAAATAGAAATTGACCGAAATCCACAAACAGTCGATTTTCAATATAATCAAATTTCATTCGATAAATGGGGTCCACCGACATGTTTAACATGTTTTAAACATTTATTGCAACAAAAATACTCTTCCTCATCGTATACTCATATATCCCACATTCGTTGTAAAAATATCACCGTTAATATATTATTAAAATAATATATTTAAATGAATTATTTTATCGAAAAAAGATAAAATATTAATTTTCAACAATTGTCATTTTAAAATTTTCTCCATCTATATCCACATAAAATCAATATTTTCCTCATCATATAAATCAATAATTAATTATTCACAAATAATATTATAGAATCACATTATCGACAACCGTGCGCTCCTGTGAAAGAGGGGCTTTCCAATAAGAATTTCTTCTTCTTGTGCGCAATTAGGTGACCAAACCTCTCCTTAGATGAAACTTTCTAGACATTGCCAATAATGTTATCTAATAATATTATTCAGATAATATGAATTATTGCTTCGATAATAAAAATACGTAGAATGACAATTATTGAAAAACAAAGATATAAAATATCAACGCAAAGAATTATTAACTCAATAAAATAAAATATTTGAATAAAGAATTATCATAACCATTATTGAGTAGTGCCTTCAATAATTGGTGCAATACTGGGTAATATTCTTGTGCAACAACGCCAGACATCGTGTTTTTAACCAAATTATTCCAATAGTGTTAATCAGTAATAACTACGCCGTTATTTTTAAACAACTTATATTTGTCGTTTTCTTCATCCAATCGCTTTCAGTTTATGGGGCCCACACATGGGCTGGTCGCTAATGTCGTATTTAATATTCCCACAAGCATTTAATATTCCACGACCAAACGAATATTCCCCACAATAATAATGAATATTTTATAACCACTTGCTTATTTTGAAATATTTGCGTATTTAACCCTTAACTATCCACATTAATCAAATCAACCCTTACTATTTCAAAATAATAAATAAAGGAAATTCCTTTTTATTTAAAAAAATTTCGGGGTCTTATATACACGAATATCCTTGGCCCGTAGTGCATGGATAATTTATGGTCGTGGCCCTAATGAATATCCTTGGCTGTAGTGCAGGGATGATATGGATTATTTAATAAGCTGAGTCTCAGCGATAAAAGTGATGAAAACCTTTTTAAATCATAAAAGATAGTAGAATTTATTTCTCTACTTAACTCTTTTAATGGATTTCATGTTTCGATGCAGTTAAACTTGATGTCTATTGTATATTATCAGTTTAACATTGTTGAGGACTAATGATAATTTATTCTGTATTATCTTAGTCATAATATATCTTGCTGGGCTAGTTGAGCTCACCCTTTCTTTCAATGTTCTCTTCAGGAAATGGGAACGTAACCGGGACTAGTCGGGGAACGGAGTGATGGTCCAAGATGATAGTATTAGTAGTCCTCACCATTATGTTAGATAGTGTGACAATAAATGTAATGAGGACTAAATTGGGTGTGGATATTGTCTAGATGGTAATATTTGTATTAAAACTCACAGCATGTATTTTGTCGTATTTTACACGACTGATGTATAATTAAGTTGTATTTGAATTTTGTACCATGTATTTGGCGACTCAGAATAGGTGATGTATACCTATTTTGGGGCGTCACAGTTGGTATCAAAGCTTAGGGATATGATCCCTGGCTGGGATGTGAGATAAGAACTAGGAGGGGAGAGACGGGGAATTCCTTCGCTAGTATGACCTACCTAAGTTTATTTGGTATTTAATTGGTCGGTCAGAGTATATGGATAAAATGTGATATGTTAATTAACCCTTGTTTTGTGGCAGTGTTTAAAAATGGCATCCGAAAATGTTGAGAATATGAACATCAATGGAGCACAGGAGACCGTTGAGTCTCCACGGATCAATAATCAGGATAATTTGCATCAGGAAGGCGATAATCCTCATGCAAACAACAACACTGAACAAATGATGAACGATGGAATGTTTCAAGGCTTCATGCAATTCATGCAACGTCAGGCGAGAGCGGCTCCTGTCCAAAATGCAGGTGGAAACACTGGCAACTCTCGGACGGTCACCGCCAAACAGTTCAAGGAGCTGGGACCACCGGAGTTTTTTGGAGAGCCAAAACCACTTAAGGCGGAGACGTGGATAAAGCAGATCTGCAAGATATTTGATGTCTTGGGATGTTCCGAGGAGCAAAAGGTTCCCTTTGCCACCTTCATGTTGTGTGCAGAGGTGGATTACTGGTGGGAGTCTGTAAAACGTACTCAACTTGCCGCACTAAAGATGACTTGAGAGAAGTTCCAAGAATTGTTCAATGACAAGTACTTTCCCGAAAGTATTCGTCACATGAAAGAGGTAGAGTTCATCAAGCTGGAACAAAACAACATGACCGTATCGCAGTACAAAGCTAAGTTTGCCGAGTTGTCCCGGTTTACGTCCTATTTGGTTGATAATGAGGAGAGAATGACACGTATGTTTTTAAGAGGTTTGAAACCAGAGATACGTCAATATCTTATCTCTCATAAACTGTGTTTGTATTCAGATGTTGTTAATAGGGCTCAGTTATTGGAACGCGATAGTGAGTCAACCCAACCAAAAAGAAGAGGTAAATGAAGAAATGATAATACCAGTTATAGCAGTCATCGAAGCGGTGACAATAAGCGTGAAGGGAATCAACATGCCAGAAATGGTAACCACTTCAGTGGTAATCATGGTCAAAATAATAAGAATGGACATTTCAAGAGGAGGAAATTCAACAATTATGGAAAGACGTCAGCACCAGCACCCATTGTTAAAGAAGGAGAACGACCACCTATCATATATTTCAAATGCAGAGGGGAGGGACATATCAGTCCAAACTACACGATGCCGTCTAAGGCATGTTATAATTGTGGGAAATAAGGTCACCTAGCCCGATTTTATCATTCACCGAAGACAAGTTCAGCTAGGATGGAGGCACCAAAGACCGTTCCAGAAAAGTCAAAACTGGTAGTGCAAGGGAGAGCGTTTTTTGTGACTTCTCAAAAAGCGAGTAACCAGAATGAAGTTAGCACGGGTTAGTTAATTATAAATAATTGCGAAGTTTATACCTTATAAGATACCGGTTCTACCCATTATTTTATCTCTCTTGCTTGCGTTCAACGTTTAAATTTGACTCCGGAGAAGTTAAACTTTGACTTATTGGTTGAAACTTCGTTAGTAGGAGCCTTCGTTACCTCTACTATTTTTAAATCTTGTTTGATTCAAATAAACACTTTCACGTTACCTGTCGATCTTATTTCTTTAAAAATACTTGTATTGATGTGATTTTTGGAAACGATTGGTTAACTATTCATCATGTTTTTTGTAAGGTTGTTAGCTTTCATACTTCTAACCAACCTGTTATGCGAATTCAAGCAACCAAACCACTAAAGTCAATCATTGTCATATCAAGCCATAAGTAAAGAGCCCCGATCCTTTAATTGTTGACTTCTTTGTGTGGAATGCACCGAAGCCAGACTTTCTGTAGGTGACATCGTGAATGAAGATGGCAAATTGATAGGTATCATTGTGAGGTGATATCTAGGTTAAGGGATAGAAGTCACAGTTGGTATTAATGTGACGTATTATCCAAGTCTTGGATGAGGGTCACAGTTTTGAATGATATTTCTATCGTTAATAAATTCCCTGACGTATTCCTGAAGACTTTCTAGCCTACCCCTAGAGCGTGAAATCGAATTTTGTATTGACCCAAGTACAAAACCCATTTCTTAAACCCTCAAATATTTTTTCAACTAAAATGAACGTATCATGCGCCAAAGATGTTGGCTCGAGTTGTTGAAGATTACGATCGTACCATTCAATATCATCGTGGAAGAGCGAACGTGGTAGCTGACGCGTTGAATAGAAAATTGTATGCGTTTACGAGTGCGATGTTGTTAACCTAAAGACTCATTTCGTATAACTTACAAATGATGAAGATAGAGTTAAAGACTCTAGGGACCCACGTGAAGATAATGAATATACGAATAGAATCGACTTTAATCGATAAAGTTAAAGCCGCTCAAGCTACACACACGAATTTGATGAATGTGAAGAAGAAGTTTCAAGAAGGCGTTATCTCAACCCTCGATTTTATTGGCCCATTTGAAATCCTTGATCGAGTAGGAACTGTGGCCTATAGACTCGTTTTACCGCCAAGTGTGTCGCGTGTTCATAACGTTTTTAACGTATCAACGTTACGTAAATATGTGAAAGACTCGAAACACGTTATTGAATTAGAACCGGACAAGATAGCGGATAATTTAACGTATGAAGATGTACCTGTTAAAATCTTAGATAAGAAGGATTACATTCGACACTTAAAGGTTATACCTCAAGAGTTAGAATTTGAAATGAAGTCAAGGTATCCTCACCTATTCAGCATACCAAGTGCGTACGTAAATTTTGAGGGCGAAATTCCATAGAAGGGGAGATTGTGAGACCCCAGATTTTATAAATAAAGATTTAAATTTCTCGAAATATTTTTTTTTAATATTAAGGTGTGGATTTGAGATAATGTTATAGTTGTGGGTAGTATTTGAAAATTTTGCAAAATATGCAAGTTGTTATATAATATTCGATTGGTCGGGGAATATTCGTATGACGACACAATCATTGGTGGACCCACAACAGAAGAACTGTCATAGTTAGAAAATGACAAAAATATTTTATGAAAATAACGGCGGAGGTTTTACCATTGATACTGTTGAACTACCCGGTAGTAAAAGTATAGTATTACGCGTGATTGCATAGTAACACACAGTATTGATTATTGATGCTTATGTGATAAGTCACTCAGTTATACTGCATTATTACTACGATATAATTGCACGATCATATCTCTCTCATATTATTGATTCGATTATTGTCATAAGATATCATCGCATTATATGATATATTATTAAATCAATAATTGAGACGACAAAGTTATTCATATTATTAAATTGCAATATTTACAATGTCTAGAAGTTACATCGAGGAGAGGTTTGGTCAACTAATTTAGCGGCCGCTTGATAGGAGAAACCCTTATTGAAAGCCCCTCTTTCTCAGGAACGACACGGTTGTTAAATATTGTGAGTTATAATATTAATGATGAATAAGTTCGTGTTGATTAAAGATGAATTTGATAGTTTCATCGTGTTGAGATTATTTGTAGAAATCGACATTTATTTCGATAGTAATTGATGTCTAGAGGTAGTATTGTTCACTCGAGTATTTGGGATACTTTTTGTGTCAGAGTTACTATTCACAAGTTACTATTCACGGTTTACTATTCACCAAAATTACTATTCACTCTAGTATTGTTCACTCAAGTATTTGGGACACTTTTTGTGTCGGAGTTACTATTCACCGAAATTACTATTCACTCTAGTATTGTTCACTCGAGTATTTGGGACACTTTTTGTGTCGGAGTTACTATTCATGAGTTACTATTCACGAGTTACTATTCATGAGTTACTATTCATGAGTTACTATTCACCCAGTTACTATTCACTCTATTATTGTGCATTCGGGTATTTGGGTACAATATTATTCCATGAGGAGATATGCTAATTTTTTAGACTGTTGGTTGAATGAATCAATATGGACCGCTGGTGGAAAGTTATAATAGTGAATCAATATGGGTCGCTGGTTTAAAGTTTTAATAGTAAATCAGTATGGACCGTCGCTTTAAGTTTTAATAGTAAATCGATCTGGATCGTTCGTTTAAAAGTAAATCGATCTGGACCGTTCATGAATTAGTTACTATTCATTCCATTCTTCTATAAATAGAAGCTCATTCCTTCATTATTTTCTTACGAATTCATTGAAACTCTAGAGAGAGAAATTATATAGAGAAGCTATAGAGAGAAAATCTATAGAGAGAAAGAAGAAGAGTATTCTGCTACTTCACTACTTATATATCCAGTTTCTTAATTATGGTAAGGGATGTTATTTATTGCACCGTAAGGGGTGTTATTTCTTTTGTATTCAAGAAAAGAACTTCTGTTATTCCATCTTTATTATTCTGTTGGAATAACCTGTATACGCAGTATACCCTATACTTAGAGAAATTCTTTTATTATTCCGTCTTTATTATTCTTTTCTAATATCACATGCATCATCTATATCACTGGGACATGGTTCCATCATTTATTATTCTGTCTTTATTATTCTATCGGAATATCACATATGCATCTTTATCTGTGGGACTGGTTCCATCTTTTATTATTCTGCTGAATATCACATGCATCTTTATCTATACGCCTACTCGGGTTCCATTTATTATTCCGTCTTTTATTATTACGTTTTAATATCCTCGCCGGTGTGAATTTCACCGATCTGGTTCCATTATTTATTATTCCGCATTTAATATTCTCATTGGAATATCCGATTGTGTAATTTCACCACTTCGGTTCCATTATTTATTATTCCGTTATTTATTATTCTCGTTGGAATAACTCATACTATCACTGAAGTACCACATACATGGTGATTTCTGTTGTTATTCCATTCTTTATTATACTCAGTTGGTTAAAGTTTTGACTTCTATACTCTATGAAATTAGTGGAATATTCTTGATATTTGCACTTCATCCAGTATCTTTTCATGAAAATATTATTTTGAGCATTCTTGAATTTTATTCTACAAAGAAGTATCATGTTGACAATTTGAACGTTATTAGTTCCTGGATAATTTAATTCGTGAACTTGTTTTATTGAATTCTTATATCATTGTCATCATCCTCATGTTTATATTTTTTTGAAAGTCATCTGTGGCCTGTAGTGCATGGATGGACTTGGTATGATTATGACCAGGGATTATTCAGTGTAATCATGACCGTAATGTTACAAATGATGTGGTAAAAGTCCTCATTGGCCCGTAGTGCAATGATGGACAGTTGTTGGCATGATCATGACCATTGATGAATACACGAATATCCTTGGCCCGTAGTGCATGGATAATTTGTGGTCGTGACCTTAATGAATATCCTTGGCCGTAGTGCAGGGATGATATGGATTATTTAATAAGCTGAGTCTCAGCGATAAAAGTGATGAAAACCTTTTTAAATCATAAAAGATAGTAGAATTTATTTCTCTACTTAACTCTTTTAATGGATTGCATGTTCCGATGCAGTTAAACTTGATGTCTATTGTATATTATCAGTTTAACATTGTTGAGGACTAATGATAATTTATTCTGTATTATCTTAGTTATAATATTTCTTACTGGGCTAGTTGAGCTCACCCTTTCTTTCACTGTTCTCTTCAGGAAATGGGAACGTAGCCGGGACTAGTCGGGGAATGGAGTGATGGTCCAAGATGATAGTATTAGTAGTCCTCACCATTATGTTAGATAGTGTGACAATAAATGTAATGAGGACTAAATTGGGTGTGGATATTATCTAGATGGCAATATTTGTATTAAAACTCACAGCATGTATTTTGTCATATTTTACACGACTGATGTATAATTAAGTTGTATTTGAACTTTGTACCATGTATTTGGCGACTCAGAATAGGTGATGTATACCTATTTTGGGGGCGTCACACTTTTGTCCATACAATTCTTCAAATGGGGCCACACCAATGCTTGCCTGATAACTGTTGTTGTAGGAGAATTCTATCAACGATAAATACTTATCCCAACTCCCTTTGAAGTCTAGGACACAGAGTCTTAATAGATCTTCAAGAGTTTGGATAGTCCTCTCTGATTGTCCGTCCGTTTGAGGATGGTATGCCGAACTAAATCATAAATCCGTGCCCATAGCTTTTTGCAAGCTAACCTAAAATCGTGAAGTGAATCTTGGGTCACGATCCGAAACTATGGATACTGGCATGCCATGCAATCTCACAATCTCATTCACGTACATACTAGCAAGACGTTCAAAGGAATAAGTCTCCCGTATCGGTAAGAAATGAGCATATTTGGTTAATCTATCAACAATAACTCAAATAGCATCTATGCCCTGAGAAACCGTAGGAAGACCCGTAACGAAATCTATAGTAATGTGTTCCCACTTCCATTTCAGAATCTCAAGTGGTTGTAACGGACCCTTAAGTACTTGATGCTCCGCCTTTACACGTTGACAAGTTAAACACGTCGAGATAAACTTTGCAATCTCTCTCTTCATATTGTTCCACCAAAATGTATGTCAAAGATCACGATACATTTTGGTACTTCCAGGATGGATTGCAAATGGTGTATTATGTTCCTCCGTCATAATCTTGTACTTCAAATCAGAGTCATTAGGAACACAAAGTCTGGAGTGGACTCGAAGTATTCCTTCTTCATCAATTCTCGCTTCCGGAATAGCACCTTCTTGTACTTTCTTCTTCATACACATCAGCTCCGGGTCGGTGGCTTGAACAACTTTAATTTTTTTCTATTAAAGTTGGCTCTATGCATATACTTAACATCATCGCACTCGTTCCTGCATATGATCTTCTACTCAATTCATCAGCTACCACGTTCGCTTTTCCAAGATGGTATTGAATAGTGTGGTCATAATCTTTTAACAGCTCGAGCCAACATTGTAAGACCCCGAAATTTTTTAAATAAAAAGGAATTTCCTTTATTTATTATTTTGAAATAGTAAGGGTTGATTTGATTAATGTGGATAGTTAAGGGTTAAATCATGCAAATATTTCAAAATAAGCAGTGGTTATAAAATATTCATTATCGCTAAAGAATTATTCGTTTGGTCGTGGAATATTAAATCTTTGTCGGGGAATATTAAATGCGACAGTAGCGACCGATAATGTGGGCCCCATAAAGGAAAGCGATTGGATGAAGAAAACGAAAAATATAAGTTGGTTAAAAATAACTTGGCGTAGTTATTCTGCAGTTATCTTTTTAAAATACTCGGTGGTTAAAACACGGAAGCTTTGGTATTGCACCAATTATTGATCCTTACGTGAAGGCACTACTCAATAATGGTTACGATAATTCTTATTCAAAGATTTTATTGAGTTAATAATTGCGCGTTGATATTTTATATTCTTTGTTGTTTCAATAATTGTCATTACACGGTATTTTTAATTATCGAAGCAATAATTCATATTATCTGAATAATATTATTAGATAACATTGTTGGCAATGTCTAGAAAGTTCTGTCTAAGGAGAGGTTTGGTCACCTAATTGCGGCAGCCAAGAAGAAGAAATTCTTATTGAAAGCCCTCTTTCTCTGGAACCGCTGTTGTCAATATTGTGATTACAGTAATATTATTTGTGAATAATTAATTATTGATTCATATGATGAGAAAAATATTGATTTTATGTGGATATAGATGGAGAAAATTTTATATAGTGACAATTATTGAAAATTAAAATTTTATCTTTTTCTCGATAAAATAATATATTATTATATTTTAATAATATAATAATGGTGATATTTTACAACTAATATGGGATATATGAGTATACGAGGAGGAAGAGTATTTTTGTTGCAATAAATGTTTAAAACATGTTAAACATGTCGTTGGACCCCATTTATTGATCGAAATTTGATTATAAAATTGTAAAATCGCTTTATTTGTGGATTTCGGTCGATTTTTTTTGGAATTTGGAAAAACTTTCTTCTGCAAAGTTGTAGAGAATTGAATTTCCTATAAAAACTCATGAGATTTGAATTTTCTGATGAAAGGGCTATTAATTATGAATTTTTGAAGCTCAAGTTCAAAATAATTAATTTTGGAAGTTTTAATTGTTTTATTTAAGAAAAACGTTTTTGCAATCCCACATGTGATATAAATGTGCTGAATTCAGTTGGTCTAAGGTGGGCTTGAATTTGTTTAATTATATTATTATTTTATTAAATTTTACGCTTTGGTGTTCTAAGCGTTTTCCTATAAATAGGTGCTTGGGTTAGAATTAAAAATCACACCGAAATCAAGTTTTCTCTCTATATTATCGGCGTATTCTTGTGAGTATTTTGAGTATACTTTGAGTATTGCTATATCTGTGCAAGTTCAAGTCATAGCCTTATATCCTGTGTTTTGAAATTTAAAGTCTTAATCTTTCGAGGTAAGGGATGTTATTTTCTTCTCAAATGATATTATTTCTTCAATATCATTATCTTTGAAATATTGGTTGGAACTTTTTATCAAATTTGGAACTTTTTCATGCTCGAGTTACTATTCATGAGTTACTATTCACGAGTACTATTCATGAAGCGTGAAGATATTTTTGTGGAATTTCTATCTTTTGGTGTCTGAGAGTTACTTATTCACGTTATACTTGATTATTCAATTTAAAAATAAAATTTCTTCTTTTCGTCCAAAACATCTATTCGGATACTAGCTCGATTGTATCCATGTTTTGATCATTCTTGAATTTTACACCACTATGATTATTTTTGAGGTATTTTTGGACGTGGATAAAACCAAGTACGAATCCTTAATCCTTAATCCTTGTCATTTTGTTTCACTGGATTCGTTTCTTTAAAAAAATATTTTTCATCATCCTCAGTCTTAAATGATGATATTATGGAATATCTTTGGCCTGTAGTGCAAAGATGAATGATTTCTTAAGAATATCTTTGGCCTGTAGTGCAAAGATGAATGATTTCTGAAGAATATCTTTGGCCCGTAGTGCAAAGATGAACAAGTGTTTAAATGAACATGACCAACTGATGAATATCTTTGGCCTGTAGTGCAAAGATGAATATTTGATTCCAGATGTATATTGATTGATGTTACAGGGATAAAAGATAGATGATGAACTTTTAAATTCATACATAGAAGATAGTAGTTTGCATTCTCTACTTAACTCTTCTAATGAATTATTGTTTCCACTGCGAATATTGATTTAAAATTTGTTGTCTATTGTATTCTATTAGATTTTTTCCCTGTTGAAGACTAACGGTAATTTGTTGTATATTATCTTAGTCATAATATTCTTTCTTGAGCTAGTTGAGCTCACCCTTTTCCTTTTGTTCCATTTTTCTCGGGAGGGCGAGAATATAATGAAAGTACGGTAGTAGGGTATGGAATGAAGGTTCTAGAGAGAGTTGTTTAGTAGTCTTCACCATTTTTATAAAATAATGTATCAATAAATGCGATGAGGATTTATTTGAGTATAGATATTGTCTAGAAGATAATATTTTTATTTAAACTTACAGTTTTACTGTTGTAATAATAAAGTTGTAGTTGTTTCTGTACCATGTATTGACAACTCAGAATAGGTGATGTATACCTATTTTGGGGGCGTCACAAACATCGTTGCCGCATGTTGAGTTCCTTTTGGGTGAAGAAATATTTGAGACTTTTATGGTCTGAATATATCTCCACTTTCTCTCCATATAGATAGTGCCTCCAAATCTTTAACGCGAAAACGACTGCTGCCAACTCTATATCACGAGTAGGATAATTCCTCTCATATTCTTTAAGTTGTTGCGAGGCATAGGCTATGACTTTCCCACGTTGCATGAGAACACATCCTAACCCTTTGCCTGAAGCATCGCTGTAGATAAAAAATCCATCCGAACCAGATGGTATTGTCAGAACAGGTGCCGAAATGAGTCTCCTCTTAAGATCTTGGAAACTCTTCTCGCATTCTTCTCTCCATACGAATTTTGTATCCTTCCGAGTCAACTGAGTTAAAGAGGTAGCGATTCGAGAAAACCCTTCCACGAATCTCCGATAATAACCAGCTAGGCCCAGAAAGCTACGTCCTTCGGTCACCGAATTCGGTTGCTCCCAACTTTATATTGCTTCAATCTTCGCCGGGTCGACAGATACTCCATATTTTGACACCACGTGCCCAAGGAATGCTACTTCCTCAAGCCAGAACTCGCATTTCTTCAACTTAGCATATAACTTGTTTTCACGAAGCCTTTGGAGTACTAGCTTCAAATGGTGCTCATGATCTTCACAGCTTTTGGAATATATGAGAATGTCATCAATAAAGACAACAACGAACTGATCCAAATAGTCCTTGAATACTCGGTTCATCATATCCATGAAAGCCGCAGGAGCATTAGTCAATCCAAAAGACTTGACTAAGAATTCATAATGCCCGCATTAGAGTTCTAAAAGCGCCTTTGGAATATCCCCGCTTCTAATCTTGGTGATGATATCCGGAATCGAAGATCGATCTTTGAAAAGAATTGTGCTCCTTGCAATTGGTCAAACAGGTCATCAATACGAGGTAGCGAATACCTATTCTTGATAGTGACATGGTTCAATTCCCGGTAATCAATACAAAGTCGCATGCTCCCGTCTTTCTTCTTTAAGAATAAAACAGGAGCACCCCAAGGAGATGTACTAGGACGAATGAAACCGATGTCCAACAACTCCTGTAGTTAGACTTTTAACTCCTGAAGTTCAAAAGGAGCCATTCGATATGGGGTTTTAGAAATGGGCTTTATACCTGGCTCAAGATCAATAAAAAATTCAACTTCACGTTCTGGGGGTAGACCAGGAAGTTCTTTAGGAAACACGTCAGGAAATTTACTAACAACAGGAATATTATTCAAATCTGACGTGTCTTTATTCAAATCCATAACATGGGCTAAGAAAGCTTGACATCCGTTTTTTAATAAACGAATAGCTTTATGACTAGATATGACAATGATTGATTTCAATGGTTTAGTCGCTTGAATTCATACAACAGGTTGGTTAGGAATATGAAAACTAACAACCTTACGAAAATAATCAATTTTGGCATGATGAGTAGTTAACCAATCAATCCCAAAAATCACATTAAAAGCAAATATCTTTAAAGAGATAAGGTCAACAGGTAATGTGATGGTGCCAACTTGGATCAAACAAGATTTATAAACAGTGGATATGACGAAAGTTTCTCCTAATGGAGTTTCAACAGATAAATCAAAGTCTAATTTCTCCAGAGTCAAGTTTAAACGTTGAGCGCAAGCAGGAGAGATAAAAGAATGGGTAGAACTCCAGATCAAGTAAGGTATAAACTTCGCAAGAATTAATGATTAGCTTACCCGTGATCACCTCGTTTGGGTTCCTCGCATTTTGACGATCACGACAAACGCCTTTCCAAGAACCGTTGATTTTGACTTATCCGGACAACCCTTTTGAGTCACCATCCCCATTGAATTGGTTTCACTCTACCGTCTAATCTTGAAAGCGATATGTCATTCTTTTCCACAATTATAACATACCTTGAACTCTGTTGGGCGCTTTAGAATGATATGTCCTCTTTTCCACATTTATAAGATACGACCGGGTGGTTGTCCTCCACCAGAACCGATTCTTCTTCTTCCGAAATCTCCTCCATGTTGAATCTCCTCTTCTTGAAATCTCCTCCCGACTCGCTTCTTCTATTCTTATGACCATGATTACCATCAGAGTGGTTACCATTTTTGTCCGTCTTCTTCTTTCTCTGCTGGTTATCGTTGTTCTGCTAACTGCTATCTTCGGTATGATCCTGGTTATGGTCCCTCGGTTGAACGTACTCGTTAACTCACTCTAAAAATTGAGCCATGTTGACAACATCTGAATAGAGAGAAAATTTATGAGAAATGAGATACTGACGTATGCCGGGTTTCAAACCTCTCAGAAACATCCGCATCATACGTTCTTCATTCTCCACCAAATGAGGTGCAAACCTGGACAGCTCTGCAAACTTTGCCTCGTACTGGGACACCGTCATATTATTTTGTTCCAGTATAATAAACTCCACTTCCTTCATATGACGAATACTTTCAGGGAAGTACTTGTCATTGAACAGTTTCTGAAATGTCTCCCATGACATGCTGAGTGCAGTTGGATGGGTATACATCACCCAGAGATCATATCCCTAAGCTCTGATACCAATTTTGACGCCACCAAAATAGGTATACATCACTCATTCTGAGTCGTCAAAATACATGGTACAGAAACAACTACAACTTTATTAATACAACATATAAACTGTGAGTTTAAATACAAATATTATCATCTAGACAATATCCACACCCAAATAAGTCCTTATTATAATTATTGATATATTATTTTACAAAAATGGTGAGGACTACTAAAATGACTTCTAGAACCATCATTCCACACCCCGACTAGTACTTGCTACATTCTCGCCTCCTGAGAAGAAAAATGGAACAAAAAGGAAAAGGGTGAGCTCAACTAGCCCAGTAAAGAATATTATGACTAAGATAATATAGAACAAATTATCGTTAGTCTTCAACAAGGAAAAATCTGATAGAATATAATAGACAACAAGTTTAAGATCAATATTCACAGCGGAAATAATAATTCATAGAAGAGTTACGTAGAGAATGAAATCTACTATAATCTATGAATTTAACAGTCCGTCATCAATATTTTATCCCTGTAACATCAATCAATATTTATCTTAAATAAGATATTCATCTTTGCACTACAGAGCCAAAGATATTCATCAGTCGGTCATGTTCATCTCAACACCTGTTCATCTTTGCACTACGGGCCAAAGATATTTATAATAAAATCAACCATCTTTACACTACAGGCCAAAGATATTCAGTAACATCATCATTTAGGACTGAGGAAGATGAAAAAATATTTTAAAGGAAACGAATCCAGTGAAACAAAAGAACAAATATTAAGTATTCGTACTTTAAACAATCCGAGTTCAAAAATACTTCATAAATAACCACAGTGAAATAAAATTTAAAAATGATCAAAACATGGATACAATCAAAGCTAGTATCCATAATCGATATTTTGAACAAAAACAAAAATTTAATTTTTCTGTGAATAGTGCCGTATTCGTGAATAGTGTCGTATACATGAATAGTACCGTATACGTGAATAGTAACTCTGACACCAAAAGACAAAAATTTTACAAGAAAAACCTTACCAAAAATCCGACATAATGATATCAGAAGAAATAATATCATTTTTAAAAATAATATCCCTTTCTTCGTAAAGACAGTACTTCTAGTTGAAACACCGGGTATAGGCTATGACTTGAACTTGCACCGTATCAAAATACTCTCAAGAATACACTCAATATATCGAGAGAGAAAGAGAGAGAAAACTTCAGTTTCTGGTGTGATTTTCAATTCTAACCGAAGCACCCTATTTATAGGAAAATGTTTAGAACACCAAAGCAGAAAATTTAATAAAATAATAATATATCTTTCTTAATTTCCTTAGTACACCACACCAACTGATTTCAACAATTAACATGTGCCACTCAAATGGAAAAAATGTTTTTCTTGATAAAAATAATTAAAACTTCCAAAAATCAATTATTTCGGAACTTTGGAACTTCAATAATTCACAATAAATAGCCCCTTTGTCAGAAAAATTCAAACCACATGTCCTTTTCATAGAAAATTTCATTCTCTACAACTTTTTAGAAGAAATGTTTTCCAAATTCCAAACAAAAATTGATCAAAATCCACAAACGAACGATTTTACAGGCTATAATCAAATTTCTGTCAATAATTGGGGTCCATCGACACACAAAACATGTGTTAATCATTTAATGCCACAAAAATACTCTTCCTCCTCATATACTCATATATCCCACATTCATTGTAAAAATATCACCGTTAATATATTATTAAAATAATATATTTAAATAAATTATTTTATCAAAAAAAGATAAAATATAAATTTTCAACAATTGTCACATTAAAAATTTTCTCCATCTATATCCACATAAAATGAATATTTTCTTTATCATAATAATCAATAATTAATTATTCATAAATAATATTACAAAATCACAGTACTGACAACCATGCCGTTCCCAGGAAAGGGGGAGCTTTTCAATAAGGATTTCTCCTTACTGGCGCGCAATTAGATAACCAAACCTCTCCTTAAACAGAACTACCTAGACATTGTCAATAATGTTATCTAATAATATTATTCAAATAATATGAATTATTGATCTTATAATGAAAATACTATGCAATGATAATTATTAAAACAATAATAATATCAACGTAGCAATTATTGAATCAATAAAATATAATATTGAATAGTAATTACTATAACAATTATTGATTAGTGCCTTCTTTACGTAAGAATCAATAATTGGTGCAATCTACCGTGTACACCTTGTGTTTTAACTCCAACGGGTATTCTAACAAAGATTAACTTGAGAATAACTACGCCGTAGTATTTTTATAAACAACTTATTCTTGTCGCTTTCTTCATCCAATCGCTTTACATTATGGGGCCCACAATAAATTTATGGCACTGCATTTAATATTCCCACAAGTAAGAATATTCCACGACCACAATGAATATTTTATAACCACTTGTTCATTTGAAATATTTACGCATTTTACCCATAACTAACCACATTAATCAAATCATCTCTTACTATTCCAAAATAATAAATAGAGGAAATTTCAATTTTATTAATAATAAGTTGGGGTCTTACATTTGGTACCGGTTCAGTTTGATACCGGTCCGATTCGGACCAGTTTTTACCGGGCACACCCGTAGGGTTACCTCACCTCTTTTTTTGCTTATAAAAAAGGGCAAAGGGTTAAAAATGCCTCTAATGTTTATCGCGACCACTTGCACCCTAAACTAATTTTTTTTTCCTAAAGAACCTTTAACGTTACATTTTTTGGGTTGTCCGTACCCTTACCGTTAACAGAAGACAAACGGGGTTAAAATGTGATGACGTGGCAGGCTTAAATATAAAATATATTCTAAATAAAACAATATATATCATTTAATCAAAACAAAAAATACTAAAATTCAAAATAAAAAAAAACATAACATATTTACATCATTTAATCAAAATAATAAAATTCAAATTATTTTGTTAACTAATCAAAACAACTAATTAAATAAAATTAGTTGGATAACATATTTACATCATTTAATCAAAATACTAAAATTCAAAACATAACATATTTATATCAAATAATAATTAAAAAATACTAAAATACTAAAAAATAAAAAATAAATTTAAAAAATATTAAAATACTAAAATTTAAATTATTTTGTTAATTAATCAAAATAACAAAATTCAAATTACATCATTAAAATACTAAAATCAAAATACTAAATACTAATTGATATATAATTTTAAGTTACTCAAATCATAATACTAAATAATATTTTTAAAATTCAAAAGCTGAGTATTATGATTATTTTAGTAATTTTTAATATTAATTTTAAAATCATATCTATTTAAAAATATTATGATGTAATTTAAAATTTTGAATTCATTTTAAAAAATATTATTATATCATCAAATTATAACATATCTTTATTATGTATAGATTATTACATCATCAAATTATTTATATTATTTATAACATATCTTTCGTTATATATAAATTATGTATATATTATTACATCATGAAATTTGTATATAGTTTAAAAATATTATTTAGTATTATTATTTTATTAATTTAAAAATTATATCCATTAGTATTTAGTATTATGATTTTAGTATTTTAATGATGTAATTTGAATTTTGTTGTATTGATTAATTAACAAAATAATTTGAATGTTAGTATTTTAGTATTTTTTTAATTTGATTTTTTAGTATTTTAGTATTTTTTTAATTAGTTTTTAGTTTTTTAATTAGTATTTGATGTAAATATGTTATGTTTTGAATTTTAGTATTTTGATTAAATGATGTAAATATGTTATACAACTTATTTTATTTAATTAGTTGTTTTGATTAGTTAACAAAATAATTTGAATTTTATTATTTTGATTAAATGATGTAAATATGTTATGCTTTTTTTATTTTTGAATTTTAGTATTTTTTATTTTGATTAAATGATATATTATTTTATTTAGAATATATTTTATATTTAAGCCTGCCACATCATCACATTTTAACCTCGTTTGTCTTCTGTTAACGGCAGGGGCACGGGTGACCCAAAAAATGTAACGTTAAGGGTACTTTTAGGAAAAAAAAATTAGTTTAGGGTGCAAGTGGGACATCGGGGTAAACATCAGGGGCATTTTGACCCTTTGCCCTTATAAAAAATGGTCACTTTTTTGTTAAAGTTTTGTGTCTAAAAATTGCCAAATTTAGACCAAAATTAAATAAAATATAACTCTATTTAAAAAATTTATGTATTCGCTACAATACAAATACAACAAAATTAATATAAAAGTAAAATAGTACTCCCTTCGTCCCTATTTAAATGACATTTTAGAATTTTTCATTTGTCCCTAATTATTTGACGTTTGTTCAAATCTAGGAGAATTAATAATAATATTTTCAAAATTACCCCTCATTATTCTTCCTACTTTTTTGATACTTTAAACTCTTTCTCTTTTTCTCTCTCCTTATCCTAACAAAACTCTTCTTATCCCAATAAAACTCTCCTTATCCCAACAAAGATTTAAAGGTATTATAGAAAAATTGACTATTATATTTAATGCTTTCCAATTATTATCTTAATGCGTGTGCCATCTCTAAAACGTCATTTAAATAGGGACGGAGGGAGTAATTTACATATAAAACTTAACAGTTTATTTTCCTTTCTTTTTTATAAACTAAGTAACAACATCATTTTCCTACTGATAATTATTTGCAAACATTTTTTCTAGAAGCTCGTAAGCCTCATCAAAGTTTTTACCCATTAAAGTTCATCTTGTTGTTGCATCAATTCTAGTACGAGTTATATTGAATAACCCATTGTAAAAAGTTTGTCCTTGCAACCACTTCGAGAGCCCGTGATGCGGACGTGTTATCAATATATCTTTAAACTTTTTCCAAGCCTCGTACAGTGACTCGGAATCCTGTTGTTTAAAGGATGTAATCTCATTTCTCATTTTCGTTGTTTTAGCAAGTGAAAAAAACTTCGCTATAAACTTTTGTTGTTGTAGTCGAGTCTACTGAAAAAGAATGTAATCAACTTTTCGCCTTGTCACAAAGTGTGAAAGGAAAGAGCCTGAGTCTCACACCATCATCAGTAACACCATTATACTTAAACTTGTCACATATTTCGAGAAAACTGACAAGGTGATCATTCGGATCGTCATTAGGAAAACCCCAAAACTGAACTGAATTATGAAACATTTAGATCGTTCCTGATTTGATTTCAAAAGTGCTTGCATTTATTGCCGATCTCTGTATGCTAGAGTGAATTTCTGTAACCAGCGACATTGCATAATCTTTGAGTGATTTATGCACCTTTTTTACAATCATTGCTTCTTGAGGAACTCTTTCTGCAAAAAATTATGGCATTTTTCAGAACCTTATATCAATTTCATCTTCGAACGACAGTAGCTCCTAATCTTTCAACAACGTTTGCATAAAAGATTGCCTGCAAAAAGAATGCAATTAAAATAAAGTAAAGGTAATGTTTAACTAAGATCAAATTGATGAAAAATAATATTAGAAAATTATGATTATTAAAATACTCCCCGACAATGGAGCCAAAAACTTATTGGGTCAATTTATAATTTAGAACAAATCCCCGACAACTATGCCAGAAACTTATTTGCCTAAATCTATACTAGCAACTTCACGCAAGTATACACGATCAATTATGCAATATAGCATCAAATAGAGTATCGTTCCGACGAAGAGTATGTAATAATCTTAGTAATCTAATTACTAATCATTCACCATTTTGATTTTATTTAAACGATTGCAATTCCAGTTGTAAATCTAGTTACTAAATTAACTCAAATACTTAAACATAAATTCCACTGAATTAAAACATTAAGGTAATAATTTCCCCCAATCATTCAAATATAATCATTCTTCGTTTGATAAATTAATTATTTAGAATCGTTAACCCAGGATCACTAATTATTATATAACCATTTCCCAAGTAATTATATAGCATATTCATTCATATTAATTTACTATATTTCTATGAGAAATAATAATAAATGAATTCATTAAGCATCATTCTAAACATGTTACTGCGACAAATAAATATATCCCTATTCTATACACAAATTAGTATTCACTCATAAGAAGAATGACTAATCACAAGTTATTATACCTAGATCTAACCTTAGATTTCCTTTCCTAATTCCATCTAAAATTTATAAGATAATTGTGTTATTAACCTATAAAGGAAATTATATATATATTTATATGAACTTATCTTGTAGAAAGTAATATGTCAAGGCAAGTACTTTATACTATGTCCTTAAGACAATTATGCCCTCCGTATGGTGCTCAGAGTTGATAGCACTTGTCTCCCAGGATACAATGACTTCGTATACCTTAGCAGCACTACAAAAAGTATACACAATGAACCAAAAGAAATGCTCGGACTCTCTCTCAAAACACTAAGGAAACTGATGAAGAACTAAATGCTAGAATGCTTTAGAAGACTAGAATGCTTGAAAATTTGATGGAAATGAAGGCTGCCCCTCCTATCTATTTATAGGAGGGTTGGTGACCCTTTGGATGGGCACCTCACCACTGAAAAGGCATGGGGTGCCTTTTGTAAAGGTATTATTTGTATCTGTTGGTCAAAACGATGTAGTTTTGATCATTTATAGAATAGGCGCAACTATTCAGTTTATTAAAACGACGTAGTTTAACTGTTAGCAGAACCAAAACTACGTAGTTTTAGGCTTATAAGAAAAGGCGCGACAAAACGACGTAGTTTTGGGCCGCCCGTTTAAACTTACAGATCTGGCTCTCAAAAAACGACACGCTTTTGATAATGCCACTTCTCAAAACGACATAGTTTTGATAATATAATAAATACTGACTTTCAAAACGACACGCTTTTGATAATAGAATTAAATAAATAAATTTAAATAAATTTTAATTAAAATTTAAATAAATTTTAATTAAAATTTAAATAAATTTTGTCTAAAAATTATATATGAGACCCAGACCCCACGACCCTCGTGCACACGAGAGCCCGAGCAGAGCCCGAGCCCGCTAGGTGGCAGGGACCGGACGGACGACAAACAATGCATTGGCGTGTGGGTTCGAACCTAGCCTTAACTAGGTCCTCTCCCTTCTACAAAAGTGGGGTGCCCCTTGGGGCCCAAACCCAAGAGCACTTTCCTTGTATATAAACATATAATTTATTTAATTCTAATCTATGTGGGACTTGGTTTTCCCACATGTATTTATTATCTTTCAAGTGTGACCTTTGAGAGTTAATATCTCATTTATTACTCTATGGATTTGAGCTTCCAAATACTTAATTTAATCTACTCATGGAGTAGAACACATTAATGTATGGAATCATTAAAATAAATTAATAATACCCATATTAATTTAGGCTCAAATTCCAACAATTCCCCACATGAATGATATTGACTGCCAGCCTTATGCAAATGTTATGCAGACTCTGAGAGAGAGACAAAATTAGAAATCATACTGTATCGAGAGAGGTAACTTTTGGCTTTGAACCCTCCCTTGTGAAAACTATCGGGTTTACTGGTTGTCCAGTGAACGTGATGTCTTGAACTGTCCAATCGTTTGTGTAAATCGAGACAATAGTAATTCACACAGAATCTTTCTAGACATTATTTGGTTCTCATGATTTTGTTCATTTTGGCCCCGAAAAATCCCGGATTTATGAGTGCTTTAGAGAAGTATAGCCTTATCCTTCTCATAAAATTGGCCCAGTTCACACTCACATAGGTGATTCTTTTTAAGAGTATCCTGCCATACTCCACATGTTTATCAAGATTTAAGAATCATTAAAAACATAGATCTTATCTTGTAACTGCTGCAGGTATCATTATCTCGTATCATAGGAATGAGCATAAGAAATTAATTTCTTCATAGTGATTTGGTTGAATCATTCACAATTTAGTTGTCCCTTTGAACCTAGATCTTGGGATCTCCAGTCAACTAGGTTGGGTTTCCATCATGAAGATCCTTGTTTATAGGCTTTAACCCCATTCCCCTCGAAGTTATTTTTACTTGCTCTCTAGTCAAACCTTTAGTCAGCGGATCCGCTATATTTTCTTTTGACTTTATGTACTCAATAGACATAATGCCATTAGAGAGAAATTGTTTTATGGTGTTGTGTCTACGATGAATATGTCTAGACTTACCATTATACATATGACTCTGTGCCCTTCCAATTGCTAATTGACTATCACAATGGATACAAATAGGTGGCACGGGTTTAGGCCACATAGGAATATCTTCTAAAAAGTTACGAAGCCATTCAGTTTCTTCTCCAGCCTTATCCAATGCAATAAACTCAGATTCCATCATTGATCGAGCAATCCATGTTTGTTTAGAAGATTTCCATGATACTGCTCCTCCTCCTAGTGTAAACACAAAACCACTTCTGAATTTGGAGTCTTTTGTATCCGATATCCAATTCGCATCACAGTATCCTTCAAGTACTGCTGGATATCTTGAGTAGTGCAATCCAAAACTTTGAGTGTATTTTAAATACCTTAAAACTCTTATAATCGCTTTCCAGTGATCTTGTCCTGGATTTCTTGTAAATCTACTCAATTTATTGACAGCTTGTGTTATGTCAGGACGTGTACAATTCATTAAGTACATAAGGCTTCCAATTATTTATGCATACTCAGGTTGTGATATGCTCTCTCCTTTATTTTTAGACAAGTGTAGATTTATATCTACTGGTGTTCCCACAGGATTACAATCATATTGATTAAATTTTCTGAGTATTTTCTCAACATAGTGTGATTGTGATAACACTAATCCATTCGATGTTTTAGAAATCTTAATTCCTAATATTACATCAGCAACACCCATGTCTTTCATGTCAAACATATTATTTAACATTCTTTTAGTAGTTTTAATGATATCATTATTACTACCCATAATAAGCATATCATCTACATAAAGACAAATAATAACATACCCATTTTTAGTGTCCTTGACATATACACATTTGTCACACTCATTTATTTTGAAACCATTTGATAACATTGCATTGTCAAATTTTTCATGTCATTGTTTAGGCGCTTGTTTTAATCCATAAAGAGATTTTACAAGTCGACAAACTTTTTTTTCTTATCTTGGAACAACAAATCCTTCTGGTTGTTCCATGTAGATTTCTTCTTCTAAATCTCCATTTAAGAAAGCTGTTTTTACATCCATTTGATGTATTTCTAAATTATATATAGCTTTAATTGCTATTAACATCCTAATTGAGGATATTCTTGTCATAGGAGAATAAGTATCAAAATAATCCAAACCCTCCTTTTGCTTGTATCCTTTGATTACAAGTCTTGCTTTATATTTATCTATAGATCCATCTGCTTTCATTTTCTTCTTGAATATCCACTTATATCCAAGAGGTTTAGAGCCTGGTGGGAGATCTACTAATTCCCACGTATGATTATGCAAAATGGATTCCACTTCACTATTTATAGCCTCTTTCCAATATGGAGCTTCAGGACTCGATATTGCTTCTTTGTAGGTTTGAGGCTCATTTTCTAATAAATAGGTTAAAAAATCTGGACCAAAAGATTTTGATGTTCTAGCACGTTACTACGTCTAGGTTAGTCAATATTTTCTAAATCATGATTACTGTCATTAACAGCATCGTAAGTTCTTTTATTTGAACTTGTTTCTTGTTCATTAGAACTTGGCTCTTGTTCCTTTTTATTAGGAAATACTGTTTCAAAGAATTCAGCATCTTTTGATTCAATAATCATATTTTCATGTATTTCCTCTATTTTTGATTTATTAACCAAAAATCTATATGCACTGCTATTATTAGCGTAGCCAATGAATATACAATCTATTGTTTTGGGTCCTATTTTCACCTTTTTGGGTGGAGGAACCATTACTTTTGCTAAACACCCCCACACTTTTAAGTGTTTATAAGATGGCTTACGTCCTTTCCATAATTCATAGGGTGTAACATTAGACTTCTTTTGAGGTATTCGGTTGAGAATATAATTTGCTGAAAGAATTGCTTCCCCCCCACAAATTCTGAGGTAGCCCAGAACTTAATAACAATGCATTCATCATTTCTTTTAAAGTTCTATTCTTTCTTTCTGCAATACCATTTTGTTGTGGTGAATATGGTGCAGTTGTTTGGTGTATTATACCATATTGTGAACAAATTTCAACAAATGGAAATTCATATTCCCCACCTCTATCACTTCTAACTGTCTTGATCTTTTTATCAAGTTGATTTTCAACCTCATTTTTGTAATGTTTAAACATTTCCAAAGCCTCATCTTTACTTCTCAATAAGTAAACATAACAATATCTTGTACAATCATCTATAAAAGTGATAAAGTATTTCTTACCTTCTCTTGCTTGTATATACTTTAAATCACAAATATCAGTATGTATTAATTCAAGAGGTTCTGTACTTCTTTCAATTGATTTAAAAGAAGACTTCCTAAGTTTTGTCTCAACGCAAATTTCACATTTATGATTAGAGTTAATCTCACATTTTGGCAAACATTCCATATTAATTAATCTACGTATAGTATTATAATTAACATGTCCTAATCTACCATGCCATAAATTAGATGACTCAATCATATAAGCAGAAGATGTAATTTTATTAATATTGGAAGGTACAACAGTCATTACATTCATTTTGAAGAGCCCATTGCTCATATAACCCTTCCCCACATACATCCCATTTTTAGTTAATACAAATTTGTCTGATACAAATACTAGTTTAAACCCCTTTTGACTAAGAAGGGATCCTGACACTAAATTTTTCCTAATATCAGGCACATGGAGCACGTTGTTGAGGGTGAGTTCCTTGCCAGATGTCATCTTCAAAATCACCTTTCTTTGTCTAGCTATCTTTGATGAAGAAGAATATCCCATGTATAGATGTTCGCCATTCTCAATTTCTTGATATGTGGAGAACATCTTTCTGTCGGAACACACGTGGCGGGTTGCTCCAGTATCCACCCACCATTCTCTTGGATTCTCAACCATATTTATTTCTGAAACAACCACTGAGAGGTTCATTTCAGAAACATCTTGAAGAAGACCATCCACTTCCGTTACGTTGGCTTATGTAGACTTCTTGTTCTGGTCTTTACATTTTCGACAATCCTTTGCCCTATGTCCGGGCTTGTCACAGATGTAGCATTTGCCTTGAAACTTTTTATTTGTTCCCTGCTGAGGCCCATTCCCGGAGAATTTCCTTTTTTTTTACTTCGGACCTTGTTCTACCACGTTTGCTTTATATTCTACAAAGGCCCTTCCTGTTTTCTTTTTAGAGGCACGGATGTCCTCTTCTATCCTTAATCTTACGATTAAGTCTTCAAGTTTCATCTCTTTGCGTTTATGCTTGAGATAATTTTTAAAATCTTTCTACATAGGTGGTAGTTTTTCTATAATAGCAACAACTTGGAAAGATTCACTTAGAGATATACCTTCTGCATGTATTTCATGCAGGATTACCTGTAATTCTTGGACTTGGTTGATGACTGCCTTGGAATCCACCATTTTGTAGTCCAAAAACCTGCTAACTATGAATTTCTTCGTGCCAGCATCTTCTGTTTTATACTTTTTATCCAAGGAATCCCATAATTCTCTTGCTGTTTTGAGAGAACTATACACATTGTATAATGTGTTATCCAATCCATTAAGGATGTAATTTCAAAGATAAAAAATCGCATGTTTCCATGCATCTATTACTGACAACAACTTACTTGGTGCATTTCTTCTTCTTTGAGCACAGGGGGATCTTCGTGAAGAAACCTTGCTAAGTTCAAAGTTGTTAGATAAAACAACATCTTTTGTTGCCATCTTTTAAATTCCGTTCCATTAAACTTCTCTGGTTTTTCACCATGGTTCACAGGAACATTTGGTATAGAAGGTGTAGAAGAAGAACCAATTATAGTAACAGCATTGGTATCCATATTTCTTACAAATATATATATAAATATTAATTGTCTTAAGATTGTTAGTAACCTATAAAGGAAATTATATATATATTTATATGAACTTATCTTGTAGAAAGTAATACGTCAAGGCTAGTACTTTGTACTATGTCCTTAAGATAATTATGCCCTCCGTATGGTGCTCAGAGTTGATAGCACTTGTCTCCCAGGAAACAATGACTTCGTATACCTTAGCAGCACTACAAAAAGTATACACAACAAACCAAAAGAAATGCTCGGACTCTCTCTCAAAAACACTAAGGAAACTGATGAAGAACTAAATGCTAGAATGCTTTAGAAGACTAGAATGCTTGAAAATTCGATAGAAATAAAGGCTGCCCCCTCCTATATATTTATAGGAGGGTTGGTGACCCTTTGGATGGGCACCTCACCACTGAAAAGGCATGGGATGCCTTTTGTAAAGGTATTATTTGTATCTGTTGGTCAAAACGACGTAGTTTTGATCATTTATAGAATAGGCGCAACTATTCAGTTTATTTAAACGACGTAGTTTAACTGTTAGCAGAACCAAAACTACGTAGTTTTAGGCTTATAAGAAAAGGCGCGACAAAACGACGTAGTTTTGGGCCGCCCGTTTAAACTTACAGATACCGCTTCCTCAAAACGACACAATTTTGATAATACCGCTTCTCAAAATGACATAGTTTTGATAATATAATAAATACAACTTTCAAAACGACACAGTTTTGATAATAGAATTAAATAAATAAAATTTAAATTAAAATCTCGTACCCACGAGAGCCGAAGGGCCGAAGCAGTACCGTGGACGGACGACGGACGGCATGCATGCACAAGCGTGGGGTTCGAACCTAGCTTTAGCTAGGTCTTCTCCCTTCCACAAAAGTGGGGTGCCCTTGGGGCCCAAACCCAAGAACACTTTCCTCAGTATATAAACATATTAGTTATTTAATTCTAATCTATGTGGGACTTGGTTTTCCCACATGTATTTATTATCTTTCAAGTGTGACCTTTGAGAGTTAATATCTCATTCATTACTCTATGGATTTGAGCTTCCAAATACTTAATTTAATCTACTCATGGAGTAGAACACATTAATGTATGGAATCATTAAAATAAATTAATAATACCCACATTAATTTAGGCTCAAATTCCAACAAATTGTTGATCAAACAATTATAAGTTCAAGCACAAGATATAATAAACGATTCATTCAATAATCAATTAAATCAAAAGAAAGAATAATATAATTTAAATTATCATCGGGTTCCATTGCAACCTTAATTAAGGAATTAGTTCATAACCGAAACTAAAAAAATTATCAAATATCCAAGAGTCATTCTAAGATTGCAAAAAATAAAGTTTTAAGAATAAGAAGAAACTCTGTCGAAATTACTCTTCAATCTCTAGCTTCAATTCCTTGTAAGACTAATATGCTATCTTCAAAAGCTATGAAACCTTAGCCTTTGAAAAAACTATATTTATATGCTCTATTCTCATATTTCCGTTTTCCTATTGTCCAACCCTAAATAAGTGTATATATTTTAAATTCTTCAGCCATGTAGAGTTTGTAACTCCCTAAACCTCAGTTAGTAAATGTCCACTTAAAATAGGAATGAAATCAGCAAATCAAATCCTCCAACTAGCCTTCCACGTGAAAGATACCCACCTGGAAAACCTCTTATAAAGCGCTGCGACTTTCCCCTTAGTGCCTCGACACTTGGAAATGAACTAGGGCAGCGCCACGACTATCAAGCTTAGAGTCGCAACGGTCAAGCTTAAAGTCACTACACTCAACTTTCTGTAGATTTTTCCTTTGCTTCTGTGATACCCCCAAATTCGGATTGCAACTTGTTCACACGAATTTGGTTTGTCACGTGCTCATGTCATACAATAATAACTAAAATTACACATTCATAGTGGAAGATCTAATCTAGAATAATATATAATGATTTATTATAATTATTCCCCCAAATCTCTCAACCTAAAGTACTTAATAGATTACATAATAATATCGAATAAAGACTTATTGCATAATCCTACTTAAGCTTAAACATAGTCTGATGACAATCTTAATACAACATCACAATTTTTAAATATAAAGGAACAAGCTTGTCGGTAGCCTTGCCATTGCCCTTGTCGTTTTCAGAGACACTTCCCTGTTTCACCTTAACTGAAAGGTTTTAAATAAGTAAGAATGAGCACAAATTGCCCAGCAAGTAATATACAACAAGGGAAATGAGTATTATATCACGAGTTTGAAATATCAAAGTATAGTCTCCAAAGTAGTTTATAGTCGTAGAATAATATCATGAACAATGAGCATCAACAATTCTCAAATCGAATCTTTGGAATATAAAATGATAGTTCAATATAGATCGACTGGTATATATGTGAATTCAATGGCTACTAACATATCCAACTGGATAAAACAATTTATACTAAGCAGTCACTAAGGACTATTGAACATCTACTAGAATTACCAATATTAAACTGATAACCCAAAAGTATTAAGTACGATAGATGATCAATCTACAATACTCTATGTTATGTATAACACCACAATAATATTCACGCGTGTGTTGGGGCTTCCAACAATATACATTCCCCTTACCATAAGGATTGTTCAACTTAGTTTTCAAGATTTTCGCACCAACCAATTGGTTTGGAAAATTTTATAAACATGCATATAGTATAGCCGAATCAATGGCATAAACATTTTTACAATATTTAAGAACAATACCAAGTTCAACATGAATAATAGTTTTCACAAGAGTTTAAACATACTAGCTAAATTGAATGAGTAAGTAAGATAACTTGCATTCAAAGAGATAATGTTTAGATTCTTACTTACGATATTCGTCGAATAAAGTAATGCAAGGGTTTAGGATACTTACCTTAAGCTTAGTTTATCCACGTTAAGAAATCAACACTTTCGAATCCTATTTATAGTGTATTATAAGTATAGGATGCCCATTAGCTAACACATTTGTTATTTAAGCTTGATATGATTCAAGTATACACGTACGGTACAAAACCAGCTTATAGGTTTATCACGAAATTAAGTACCTAGTTACTTCATAAGCAAATTTACAATGTTCAAGGTTAAAACCTTTTTATCCATGGATTTTCATTATATAAGGCAAACACTATCTTATTACTTAATCATCACATATATACATGTATTAGTAGGGTGTAAACCATTTCTAGCAATGTAAGCATCATATAAGCTAATTGTTCAAAATCAGATTGTCAAATTGCATGACTTCTGATTCCAGGCCAGCGCAGGTGCTGTGATGCCCCCAAAATAGGTATACATCAACCATTCTGAGTTGTCAAATACATGGTACAGAAATAACTACAACTTTATTATTACAACATATAAACTGTGAGTTTAAAAACAGATATTGCCATCTAGACAATATCCACACGCAAATAAATCCTCATCACAATTATTGATACATTATTTTACAAAAATGGGGAGGACTACTAAACAACTCTATCTAGAACCATCATTCCATACCCCGACTCGTACTCGCTATATTCTCACCTCCTGAGAAGAAAAATGGAACAAAAAGGAAAGGGTGAGCTCAACTAGCTCAGTAAATAATATTATGACTAAGATAACATAGAACAAATTATCGTTAGTCTTCAACAGGGAAAAATCTGATAAAATACAATAGAAAACAAGTTTCAGATCAATATTCGCAGCGGAAATAATAATTCATAGAAGAGTTACGTAGAGAATGAAATCTACTATCATCTATGAATTTAACAGTCCATCATCAATATTTTATCCCTGTAACATCAATCAATATTCATCTTGAATCAAATATTCATCTTTTTTTTCTGAATGCCAAATATATTCATCACCGGGTCATGTTCATCTCAACACACTGCTCATCTTTACACTACGGGCCAAAGATATTCATTATAAAATCATTTATCTTTTTGCTTCTTGGCCAAAGATATTCAATAATATCACCATTTAGGATTTGAAGATGATGAAAAATATTTTAAAGGAAACGAATCTAGTGAAACAAAAGAATAAATATTAAAGATTCAGATATTTGATATTTTATGTCCAAAAATACCTCATAAATAATCATAGTGGAGTAAAATTCAAGAATGATCAAAATATGGATACAATCAAAGCTAGTATCCATAATAGATATTTTGGACGAAAAAGGAAAAATTTCATTTTTTTTCGATGAATAGTGCCGTATTTATGAATAGTGTCATATACGTGAATAGTGCCGTATACGTGAATAGTAACCACGACATAAAATGTTCCAAATTTGATTAAAAGTTCAGATCAATACTTCGGCATAATGATATTGAAAGAAATAATATCATTTTTAAAAAAATAATATCCCTTACCTTGAAAAGACGTCTGACTGAAATACTGAATACAGAGCTGAAGGGAACTTGCACCGTATAACAATACTCAAATTAGCAAAATACTCATAAGAATACGCTCAATATATCGAGAGAGAAAGAGAGAGAAAACTTCAGTTTCTGGTGTAATTTTCAATTCTAACCTAAGCACCCTATTTATAGGAAAATGCTTAGAACACCAAAGCAAAAAATTTAATAAAATATTATTATATATATTACAAATTCCTACGCCCACTTTTACCAACTGATTTCAGCCACCAAGAAAATGTTAAAGATGCCCACAAACATTTAAAAAACGTTTTTGTTGATATAAATAATTAAAACTTCCAGAAATCAATTATTTTAGAACTTCGAAACTTCAATAATTCATAATAAATAACCATTTTGTCAGAAAAATTTGAACCACATGTCTTTTCCATAGGAAATTTCATTATCTACAACTTTACAGAAGAATGTTTTTCCAAATTCCAAACAGAAATTAACCGAAATCCTCAAACGGACGATTTTACAGGCTATAGTCAAATTTCTATTAATAATTGGGGTCCATAAACACAAAACATGTGTTAATCATTTAATGCCACAAAATACTCTTCCTCCTCATATACTCATATATCCCACATTCATTGTAAAAATATCACCGTTAATATATTATTAAAATAATATATTTAATCAATTATTTTATTAGAAAAAGATAAAATATAAATTTTTCAACAATTGTCACATTAAATTTTTTTTCCATCTATATCCACATAAAATGAATATTTTCTTTATCATAAAAATCAATAATTAATTATTCATAAATAATATTACGTAATCACAAAGATGCATAAACTGACCGTAGTTCTCGTGAAATAGGGGGGCTTTCGATAAAAAATCTCTCCTTCTTGTGCAAGCAATTAGATGACCAAACCTCTCCTTGAGACAAAACTTTCTAGACATTGCCAATAATGTTATCTAATAATATTATTCAGATAATATAAATTATTGCTCGATAATAAAAATCTTGTGTAGTGACAATTATTAAAACAACAGTAATATAAAATATCAACGTAGCAATTATTGAATCAATAAAATAAAATACTGAAAAATAATTACTGTAATAATTATTGAATAGTGTCTTCTTACGTAAGAATCAATAATTGGTGTAATACCATGTGCTACTGTATTTTAACCACCGGGTATTCTAACAAAGATTAATACTTGATAATAACTACGCCAAGTATTTATAAACAACTTATTCTTGTCGTTTTCCTTCATCCAATCGCTTTCCGTTATGGGGCCCACACAAGGCTGCGCCGTCGTACGAATATTCCCCGACATAAAGAGTATTCTACGACCACAATGAATATTTTATAACCACTTGTTTGTTTGAAATAATTGCGCATTTTACCCATAACTTACCACATTAATAAAATTAACCCTTACTATTTCAAGATAATAAATAGAGGAAATTTAATTTCATTAATAAAAATTTAATCCTTAAAATTTAAGTCCTAAATTGACGTAAAAAAGGTGAGGATACCTCACTTTCATTTCGCCTCCAACTCTGAGTCATTTCTCTATAAAAAACTTTAACTTGTGGAATGACCTTCACGTCGTAAGACATGCTCCTTCCAAAATCTTGATGGTACCTCCTCCGTACATTAAGTCTTCTACTATCTCATCCGGTTCTAACTCAATAATTGGGTCATCCACATATTTACTAACATCGATGACGTAAAAAATGTTATAAACACGCGACATACTTGGCGGTAAAAGCGAGTCTATAGGCCAGCGCTTCTATTCGATCAAGAATTTCAAATGGATTAATAAATCGAAGGTTTGAGCTTTCCTCACATCACCGATTCTCTCTTGTGAAATAACAACTTCTTGCACTTCCTTCTTCAAATTCATCGACTCCGGTGTGCTTGAAACAACTTTAACTTTATCGATTAAAGTCGATTATACTCAGTATATCATCAATGTGGGTACCTAGAGTTTTCATCTCCATCTCTATTATTTGTAAGTTATATGAAATGAGTCTTTGACAATATCGTACTTTCGTCTTTCAGATACAATCTTCTCACTCAACACGTCACCACCACGTTAAGCTTTTCTAAGGCAGTGCAATTGAAAACATGTGCCAAAATGAGTCTTCTCTTGAGTTCTTCGAAGCTCTTCCCACATTCCTTACTCCATTCGAATTTTGTATCTCTACAAGTCAGCGGAGTTAATGGAGTAGCGATTTGAGAAAATCTTTCAATGAATCTCTGATAATAACCAACTAAGCCTAGAAAGCTATGTATTTCGATTACTGACTTAGGTTGCTCTCAACTATGACTCATATCCCAATCTTGGATAGCACGTCACAATGGCACCTATCATTTTACTACAGCATGAATATGGCGTCCCCTACGGAGAGTCTGGCTTCGGTGTATTCCACAAAGGAAGTCACCAGTTAGAGGCTTGGGTATTAACTTCTTCAGTTGAGTTTTTAACTTCTGAAGTTCAATAGGAGCCATTCGATATGAGATTTTAGAAATGGGTTTTGTACCGGATTTAAAGTCGATACAAATTCAATATCACGCTCGGGAGTAAGTAGAAATTCTTGAAATACGTCAGAAATTCACTAACAACAGAAATATCATTCAAATCTGACGTATTTTTGTTCAAGTCCATGACATGGCTAAGAAAGCTTGACATCCGTTTTTCAATAAACGAATGGCTTTATGGCTTGATATGAAAGAGTTTGACTTCAATGGTTTGGTTGCTTGAATTCGAATAACAGGTTGCTTAGGAATATGAAAACTAACAACCTTGCGAAAATAATCAATTTTGGCATGATGAGTAGTTAACCAATCAATCCCCAAAATCACATCAAAAGCAAGTATCTTTAAAGAGATAAGATCAATAGGTAATGTGATGGTGCCAACTTGGATCAAACAAAATTTATAGTAGTGGATGTAACGAAAGTTTCTCCTAACGGAGTCTCCACAGATAAGTCAAAGTCTAATTTCTCTGTAGTCAAGTTCAAACGTTAAGCGCAAGCAAGAGAGATAAAAGAATGGGTAGAACCGATATCTAGTAAGGTATAAACTTCGCAAGAATTTATAATTAACTAACTTTGTCTTAACTTCGTTCGGGTTCCTCGCATTTTATTGAAGTCCACGACAAACGCGTTCTTCCGAGAACAGATTGACTTTGACTTTTCTCGGGACATCTTTTGAGTCACCATCCCATTGGATGGGTTTTGCTACTGCATACAATCTCGGCGATATGTCCTTCTTTCCACAATTATAAAAACGTTTTTGTGGATATAAATAATTAAAACTTCCAGAAATCAATTATTCTGGAACTTCAAAACTTCAATAATTCATAATAAATAGTCCTTTTGTCAGAAAAATTCAAACCATATGTCTTTTCCATAGGAAATTTCATTATCTACAACTTTTAAGAAGAAAGTTTTTCCAAATTCCAAACAGAAATTGATCGAAATCCACAAACGGACGATTTTACAGGTTATAATCAAATTTCGGTCAATAATTGGGGTCCACCGACACATAAAACATGTGTTAATCATTTAATGCCACAAAATACTCTTCCTCCTCATATACTCATATATCCCACATTCATTATAAAAATATCACCGTTAATATATTATTAAAATAATATATTTAAATGAATTATTTTATCAGAAAAATATAAAATATAAAATTTTCAACAATGTCACATTAATTTTTTTTCCATCTATATCCACATAAAATGAATATTTTCTTTATCATAAAATCAATAATTAATTATTCATAAATAATATTACGAGAATCACAAGATCGACAACCGGTAGTTCCCTCAGGAAAGAGGGCTTTCCAATAAGGATCTCTCCTTCTTGGCGCATGATTAGATGACCAAACCTCTCCTTAGGCGAACTTTCTAGACATTGCCAATAATATTATCTAATAATATTATTCAGATAATATGAATTATTACTCGATAATTGAAAATCTTTGCGTTGACAATTATTAAAACAACGGTAATATAAAATATCAACGCAACAATTATTGAATCAATAAAATAAAATCTTGAATAAGCGAAATTACTTTGTAAAAATTATTGAGTAGTGCCTTCTTACGTAAGAATCAATAATTGGTGTAATACTGGTAATGCTTCTTGTGTTTTAACCACGAGGTATTCTAACAAGATAATTGAGTATAACTACGCTGTTATTTATAAACAACTTATTCTTATTGTTTTCCTTCATTCAATAGCTTTCCGTTATGGGGCCCACACAAGGCTGCGCCGTCGTACGAATATTCCCTGACAGCAAGAATATTCCACGACCACAATGAATATTTAATAACCACTTACTTTTTTGAAATAATTGCGCATTTTACCCATAACTTACCACATTAATCAAATTAACCCTTACTATTTCAAGATAATAAATAGAGGAAATTTAATTTTATTAATAAAAATTTGGGCTCTTACAGGTGCGCCATGGCTAAGCTTAGGGATGATGCAACTGCGCAGCCCTCTGGCCAAGACAAGGCTAAGCTATTTCCTTGTGGTTTCTTTCCGTTATGAACACAACATTCACACATAATATATATTATCATGTCAAAGGTCATTTCGTGTCTCTCAAGACAATCTAGGTCTCTTCTTTCATAATATGGTTCTAAGTTGAACATTTTAACAAATTAAAGTCATTCAAGGTCATGAAACCACAAAGCCTAACATGCTTGCTTTTTATTAAACATATAAGGTAGTCATATAACTCATATTAGGTATGCTTATGAGTATTCATATTGCATACATGTAACTATTTTAGTTATTATTTTAAAAACATGCTTTATTTAGTCTTAACTTGATTTCATAACTCCTAACATAGTAGGCATATATGTATGATACATTAACAAGTCTAAAAGTATCATCAGATATGTTCATAAATGTCAAGTTCTAACTCTCAAAGTAGCATGTTAACATTTACGTTCAAAGTTCGTATTTTCATTAGTAAGGCTTAATAATAAGTCCAACATGTTCATACTTCCTTACGAATCATATAAACACAAGTTAACGGGTTATTCATCCATTTCTAAACCATACCAACTGATAAGTGGATTTTATATACACTTTTCCGGTATCTTTTACTTGAATTAGTTGTTTATATTTATGTGTCTTAGTTATTTTTCATGCATTTTTGTGTTTATTTTGTAGGTTATACGTTTGGGAGCGGTGTGAGCGACTATTGGAAAGGAAAAGCAAAGAAAATACAAAGAAAAGCAAACCGGACATCATTTGGGCTTTCATGTTTACTTCATTTTCTTGGTTTGGAACTTAGCTTACATTTTAGAATGTCATTTTATCTTTCCGGAATAACTTGAATCATTCTAATCGGAGTTCGGATGCAAGAGTTATGATCGTTGTACCTACGGACGTCGAACTTCGCTGTTTTGGTTAGCCATTTTCATAGCAGTCACTTACAGCTCAATTTCAACCTTCATCCGGCCAAAATTTCCCAATCCTCAAAGAATGAAAGTTTTAGATCTCGTCGATATCTTCGATTTGATAAGTGGCAGGCCCCGTAACGCTTTCCGGATCAAAAGTTATGGCCGTTTTACTAGAGGATGCTGTGAGAGAAAATAGACCCCCGTCGGGGCGGGCTTTTCCTTTATAAAATGCCGGTACGGGGCGGGCATAGCAGCTGCTAGACAGTAAGGACCCTCGCTGGGGCGGTCCCTGTGCAAGCCTAAACCCCCGCCGGGGCGGGGGTATGCGTAGAAAAGACTTTTTTGGCCAAATTTGAGTTCGGGAAGGATTGTTTCGATCCAATTGACTCAAGGACTTCCAAGAGGACTTAAAGACATGTAAAAAGTCTTATAAAAGGAGGAGAATAACAAGGATTAGAGGGGAGATTAGAGTAGATTAGAGGAGAGATTAGGGAGAGATTAGAGGGGAGAGAGCATTTCATTAGATTAGATTAGAGTAAATTAGATCAAAACACTAGTTCTAAGTAGTTTTGGAGATTGAAGCAACTTGGACACCATTGAAGATCAAGAGCAGGAGCTTGAGGAAGATGGAGATTTGTTGACAACAGATTTATTCTTTACTTACTCTTATTCTTATCTTTTAATGTGTTTTCAATTGTGGATTCTTAGTTTTAATTCAATGAACTATTTCTTTGTTTGAGATTACAATGGATCTTATTGCGTAGTTTATTTTAATATGCTTTGTTATCAATTGTTATGTTCTATCGTGAGGATTGTCTATATTGATTTGTGCTTGAATCTATGAATTGCCTGATCAACAATTCTTTGTGGAGTTGGATGGAATCGAGAGAGGATATTCAAATCTAGACCTAGTTGATATAGCATGTATTCAGGATTTTGTTAGTAGCTTAAACTTTATTCGTATTAAGGTAGAGATATGCTTGACACCGCATGTAATCGGATAGAGAACTTATTCTTCAACCTTCTTCAATTATAATTCACATAGAGATATAGTGGGTTAGTTGATTAAGGTATTTAACAGATTTCTATCTTGATTGTGGATTGACGTTAATACGGTATTAGTTCATCGAGAGGTGGTTAATACTACGTTCGTGTTCTTGATTAACGATTCGGGATAGAGAATAATTGATGAGAAGTGTGTTAACTTAAATGAAGCAATAACTGAAGTTGTGATCTTAAATCTCCATAGTCTTAATTTAATTAGTGGAATTTAGTAGTAGTTTAATTTATATAATTTGAAATTCATTCATTTAAATAAGATTGAGTTGGTTACGGGTTAGTACTTGGTGATTTTTATTAAATAATTCTCCGTGGGAACGATACTCTACTTATCACTTTATTACTTGTTGACCACGTATACTTGCGTGTTGTGCGTATATAGATTTTACCCAACAAGTTTTTGGCGCCGTTGCCGGGGAATTAATTTAATAATTTTTACCAATATTAATTTTAATCAAATTAGTCTTAATTTAAATATTTTATTTTTATTTTTAATTCTCTTCCTATATTTCTCTCTTTTTAGGTACCATGGATGACTTTGCATATCAATGGCCATACACGTTCATGGCTCAACCAAGGGAAACATGGATTGATGGACTTAATACATCTTCTATAGAGCCAATACAAATTAAGGCAACTTCGAAGACGTGGGAGGTTCTCGCAGCCCAACAGAGTCGAAGGATGGCAAAAATGACTCAACCAAGGGGAATTGAGATTGATAGACTCGCGACACTTTTTGCAATGTCAGCACAGATTGAAGAACTTTCGAGGAGGTTGGACATTATTGCAACCCAATAGAGTCGAATGATGGCAGTTATGTGTGACTATTGTGCTGGCAATCACCCGAGTAATCAATGCACCATCAATCTTGGGCCGGTACAGTATGGTGGTAACTACCTCAATCAGTATGCATATGATAATTATGATCAAGTTTGGGGGTATCACCCGGATTCGTCATGGAGCTACAATTATGAAGACCAATACTACGCTCCAAATCCAACATACACACCAGAATTTTCATGTAAACCTCCATTGCCAAAAGAAGAAAAGTCAAATCTGGAGGAATTACTGTCTAAGTTCATAGCAAACCAAGAGGAGAGGAGGATTAATCAAGAGCGGTCAATTCAAAATCTAAAGATATCAGTTCAAAATATGCAGAACCTAACGGATCAAATACCCAAAGCCTTGAATAACTGTCCTCAAAATAATATATGTTATGACAAGAATTCTGAGATTGTTGAAGTGCCCGAGCCAAATCTACAACTGGATGAGCCTCGAGATATTGAAAAAGAAGAGACAAGTGGGGATAATGACAACAAGGCCAGTGAAGAACTAACTATGAGTACTAACGAGGATGAACCGATGTTATTACTGCCTCAAGTGCCTTCTCCGTCAAAGTTCAAGAATCCAGTTAGATTTGGAAAACCTTGTCTGCTAGGTAGTCATGTCATTGGCAATACTTCTTGTGACGTAAAAGCGAGTACAATTTTGAATCCATAGTGGAACGAGAAAGAGTAGATAGACGAAGAGCCCATTGTGTGTGACAAGCTTCCATGCCCCAAAGTGATCACATATACATTGGAGAAAACACCTAGCTGTGGGACGTTCTTGATTGAGATCATACCAAATCAGAGCATGCTAGGTGACTTTGATGCAATGGCTATCACAAATGGGAACCTACCAAAAGCTACATTATTTCTGATGGATGGAGGGTTCCTCAACTTTCGAAGAGGAATTGGATAGCATTGACCAAACAAAGTCAGGTTGAAAGACTATAAATCAAGCGCTGACTGGGAGGCAACCCAGGAATTTTTATATTTATATGCTTTACTAGTTTATTTAGTAGATAGGAATTTATTTGCTTATTAAGCTCTCTTATAATCTAATCCACGTTGTCTCTTCATTATAGGTATTTGAGGTTCAATGGATAGGAAAATGATCGTCGCCGCCATCGCCACCATCACCTCACGCTTAGTTGATTACAGGGAAGTTCTCTTCTACTTATCGCTATATTCTTACAATGAAGACATTATAATTGCTAAGTTTGAGGGAGTTTAGTTTAGTTCTTTATTGCATGTTTAGTTTCATGTTTATGTTATGTTATTTTGCATATGTTGTTAATATAGTTTAGGTTCATTATTAAAAAATTCAAAAATTCAAAAATTCAAAAATAATAGTTAGTTACTATGTTCATCTTGCATGATTCCAGCTGTTTGATATTTACTGTTTGTTTTGGCCAATGATGAGATATGAATTGAGTATACAAGTATAGTACTAATTATTAGAGTTTTGATGTGATTTCTTGTTATGAATTGAGTCTTTTTCTATTTGAAACTGGTATAATAAGGATAACACAGTAAAAACAACTTGTTGATTGATTGAGTTTAAATTGATACATAATGGGACTCTAAAGGATAATGCTAATTTAAATGAAAGAATGATAAGAATAAGTACTGATGGCTAGAGTTAGACAAGAACCTAAGTTTGGGGGAATATGTGAGATATATAAGCTATAAAAAAAAGGAAAAAAAAGAAAAAAAAAGAAAAAAAAGTATGAATAAACACTGTGGCGTGCTTGTCTAGTTTGTGACCTTTGTTACTTGAGTAAGTAAGCCCGAGGGGATTGTCTTTACACCTAGCGCCCTAAGGTCTTAATGGTCTGGGAGTCGTTGGTCGAAAGCTCGTTAAGGTAGCATTGAAAAGTCTAAGGGAATAAGACATTGCATAGCTATGTGTAGATAAACCGAAAAAAATGAATAAAACGGGAAATAAGAGCAAAAAGCCCCCGTAGATGAAAATAAAGCATAAGTATCCCATGTTGACCCTCGATATTGGTAATTGTTTGAGTTTAGTTGGATCTAGCTTATTTTTGGATTTCTTGAATTTACATTGTATGATGCCTTCGAAGAGACTTGTTATGTGTTAAATTTAATTTTATATCAATTAGCATGGTTGTGGAGCACACACGCACAATATCAGTGATAACAGTTTAAGACTTGATGATTGACTAGGAAATTGTTAATTGATTTTGATATGAAGTATTGTCGTGTTTGCTTGATTTCTCTAAGGTCGAGTGAATAGATTTGATTCTATCAATAATGCTGGATTCGTAGGCATATAGATTAGTCGCATTTCATTGCATTGCATTGCATTATGTTGTGTTGCTTGGGGACAACAACGGTTTAAGTTTGGGGTATTTGATAAGTGGATTTTATATACACTTATCCGGTATCTTTTAATTGAATTAGTTGTTTATTTTTATATGTCTTAGTTACTTTTCATGCATTTTGTGTTTATTTTGTAGGTTATACGTTTGGGAGCGGTGTGAGTGACTATTGGTAAGGAAAAGCAAAGAAAATGCAAATAAAAGCAAATCGGACATCATTTCGGCTTTCATGTTTACTTCATGTTCTTGGTTTGGAACTTAGCTTACATTGTAGAGCATCATCTTAGCTTTTTGGAATAACTTGAATCATTTCAATCGGAGTTTGGATGCAAGAGTTATGATTGTTGTACCTACGGACGTCGAACTTCGCTGTTTTGGTTAGCCATTTTTATAGAAGTCACTTACAGCTCAATTTCAACCTTCATCCGGCCAGAATTTCCCAATCCTCAAAGAATGAAAGTTGTAGATCTCGTCGATATCTTCGATTTGATAGGTTACAGGCCCCGTAACTCTTCCCAGATCAAACGTTATGGCCGTTTTACCAGAGGACGCTGTGATAGAAAATAGACCCCCGCCGGGGCGGGCTTTTCCTTCATAAAATGCCCGCCGGGGCGGGCATATCAGCTGCTAAACAAGAAGGGACCCCCACCGGCGGGCCCTTCTAGCCCCAAACCCCGCCATGGGGTGGGGTATCTCGTGAAAAAAGACGTTTTTTGGCCAAATTTGAATTCGGGAAGGATTGTTTTGATCCAATTGACTCAAGGACTTCCAAGAGGACTTAAAGACATGTAAAAAGTCTTATAAAAGGAGGAGAATAACAAGGATTAGAGGGGAGATTAGAGTAGATTAGAGGAGAGATTAGAGATAGATTAGAGGGGAGAGAGCATTCCATTAGATTAGATTAGAGTAAATTAGATCAAAACACTAGTTCTAAGTAGTTTTGGAGATTGAAGCAACTTGGACACCATTGAAGATCAAGAGCAGGAGTTTGAGGAAGATGGAGATTTGCCGACAACAAATTTATTCTTTAATTTACTCTTATTCTTATCTTTTAATGTGTTTTCAATTGTGGATTCTTAGTTTTAATTCAATGAACTAATTCTTTGTTTGAGATTACAATGAATCTTATTTTGTAGTTTATTTTAATATGCTTCATTATCAATTGTTATGTTCTATTGTGAGGATTGTCTATATTGATTTGTGCTTGAATCTATGAATTGCCTGATCAACAATTCTTTGTGGAGTTGGATGGAATCGAGAGAGGATATTCAAATCTAGACCTAGTTGATATAACATGTGTTCAGGATTTTGTTAGTAGCTTAAACTTGATTTGTGTTAAGGTAGAGATATGCTTGACACCGCATGTAATTGGATAGAGAACTTATTCTTCAACCTTCTTCAATTATAATTCACATAGAGATATAGTGGGTTAGTTGATTAAGGTGTTTAACGAATTTCTATCTTGATTGTGGATTCACGTTAATACGGTATTAGTTCATCGAGAGGTGGTTAATACTACGTTCGTGTTCTTGATTAACAATTCGGGATAGAGAATAATTGATGAGAAGTGTGTTAATTTAAATAAAGCAATAAGTGAAGTTGTGATCTTAAATCTCCATAGTCTTAATTTAATTAGTGGAATTTAATAGTAGTTTAATTTATATAATTAATTTGAAATTCATTCGTTTAAATAAGATTGAGTTGGTTACGGGTTAGTACTTGGTGATTTTTATTAAATAATTCTCTGTGGGAACGATACTCTACTTATCATTTTATTACTTGTTGACCACGTATACTTGCGTGTTGTGCGTATATAGATATTACCCAACTCTAACATGCTTGCAAAGTCAGTATATAACCATGGCATACATATCAAGTTCATTTCTAAAGGTCTAAACTCATTTTAAACTATACATTTTCGTTAATCATGTATGCTGATCTTGTAAAACATGCTCACATTAGGTTAATATACTTATATATACACATTACACATGCTTGCATGCTGGTTTAAGCCATAGTAATTAACCAACACTTAGCAGATTTTAAACAGAAGGAAAAAACTGAACACATAGGCCGGTGTTATACCAACACAGCTGCGCCTCACGTCTGGTTCAAACCACGAACAACCTTCTTTGGCAGGATTTTTGCCCAAACACAGAAATCATTCACAATCAACCACATTCTTGAAATATTTTTTTAATATTAAGGTGAAGATTTGATATAATGTTATACTTGTGGGTAGTATTTATAAATTTTGTAAAGTATGCAAGTTGTAATAAAATATTCGATTGGTTAGAAAATATTCATTTTAACAGGGAACATTCATACGATGACACAATCATTAGTGGACCCCACAACAGAAGTTTTTTCGGAATTAGAAAATGACAGAAATATCTTTTTATAAAAATAACGGTGAAATTTTTACCGTTAACTGTTGAAATACCCGGTGGTAAAAGTACAGTAGTATGCGTGGTTGTATAATAGCACACAATATTGATTATTGATGCCTAAGTGAGAAGTCACTTAGTTATACTCAATTATTGCTACAGTAATTGCAGCATAATATCTCTTATATTATTGATTCAATTATTGTCACATTATCATCTATATAATATTTTATATTATTAAATCAATAATTGAGACGACAAAGTTATTCATATTATTATTTGCATTATTGATGATGTCTAGAAAGTTTTGTCGAGGAAAGGGGTTTGGTCACATAATTGCGAGCCAATATGGAAAAATCCTTATCGAAAAGCCCCATCTTTCCTGAGAATGATCTAGTTGTTAAATATTGTGTGTTATAATATTAATGATGAACAATTTCGTGTTGATTAAAGATGAAATTGATATTTTCATTGTGTTAAGATTATTAGTGTTAGTGGAAATTGACATTTATTTCGAAAATAATTGATTTCTGGAGGTTAATTGACCAATCGGGTATTTAATCGGATAAATAAGCAATTAATTGCTATTAGTTCACATGCATATTACTATTTGTTCACATGAATGAAACTATTGATTCACACGTATGTACTATTAGGGTAGGTGGTGCAAGTTTAATAATACTTGTAGGACTAAATTAAAAATGAAGGAAATGATGAAGGTACTATACTATAACATTTCGAGCCCCAAAACATGCAATTATTGTAAAATCCCAAATTTTACGAATAAAGATTTAATTTTTTATATATATTTTTTTCAAAATATGGGGTGGATTTAATATAATATTATAGTTTTGGGTAATATTTATAAATTTTGCAAAGTATGCAAGTTGTTATATTATATTCGATTGGTCAGGGAATATTCTTTGTGTTTGGAATATTCGTCTAAATGACACAATCATTGGTGGACCCTACAAATGTAATTATTGTCGGATTGAGAAAATGAAAAAATATTTTATTGAAAATAACGGCGGAAGTTTTACCATTGATACTGTTGAACTACTCAGTAGTAAAAATACAATAATACGTGTTGTTGCATAGTAGTACACGGTATTAATTATTAATGCTTATGTGATAAGTCACTGAGTTTTGTTTTATTATTATTATTAATGTAATAAAAACAGAAAAAGCTTTTATATAAAACAGAATACTTTATTAAAGTTATTTTATAAATAGAATATATTATATTCAATTATGCATAGTGTTTTACATAGTAAAATCTTTTTATATAAAATAGAAAACTTTATTAAAGTTATTCTATAAATAGAATATATTATATTTTATTATCCATAGTGTTTGCATAGTGCCTGCATAGTATTTTGCATAGTAAAATTTTTTTTATGTAAAACAGAATACTTTATTAAAGTTATTCTATAAATAGAATATATTATATTTTATTATGCATAGTGCCTGCATAGTGTTTGCATAGTAAAAATCCTTTTATATAAGATAGAATATATTATATTTTATTTAAAAGATTTTGCTTTAAATATGGACCGTCCGATTAAAGTAAATCAATCTGGACCATTCATGGGTTGATTACTATTCATTCCATTCTTCTATAAATAGAAGCTCATTCCTTCATTATTTCTTACGAATTCATTGAAACTCTAGAGAGAGAAACTATAGAGAGAAAGAAGAAAAGTATTCTGCTACTTCACTACTTCTTTACTCAGTTCTTCTTTATACGGAAAGGATATTATTTGTTTTACCCGTTAGGGGTATTATTTCTTTTGTATTCATGAAGAGAACTTCTGTTATTCCATCTTTATTATTTTGTTGGAATAACCTGTATACGAGGGCTACCCTATACTTGGTGAAATTCTTCTGTATTCCATTCTTTATTATTCTGTTGGAATATCCTGTCTGTGCTATACGCCGGATCTGGTTCTGTCTTTATTATTCCGTTCTTTATTATTCTATTAGAATATCCCGTCTGTGCTATATGCCGGACCTGGTTTCGTCTTTATTATTCCATTCTTTATTATTCTGTTGGAACATCCTATCGGTGTGAATTTCATCTAACTGGTTACATTATTTATTATTACATTAGAATAACTTTTATACATCTGCCAAGTACCGCATGCATGGTGATTTCATTGTTATTCCATTCCTCATTATTCATTGGAACATCACAGCCGGTCGCATGTATTACGCTTTGACTGTTCCGTTATTTATTATTCATTGGAATAACTTTTCTATATATAATCTACCGTATGCATGGTGATTTCTTTTGTTATTCCATTCTTTATTATACTTAGTTGGTTAAAGTTTTGACTTCTATACTACATGAAATTAGTGGAATATTCTTGATATTTGCGCTTCATCCAGTATCTTGTCATGGAAATATTCTTCTGAGCATTCTTGAATTTTACTTTACAAAGAACTATCATGTTGACAATTTGGACGTTATTAGTTCCTGGATAAAATAATTCTTACATTTGTTTTATTGAATTCTTATATCATTGTCATCATCCTCTTGTTTATATTATGTTGAAAGTCATCTGTGACCTGTATTGCATAGATGGACTTGGTATGATTATGACCAGGGATTATTCGGTATAATCATGACCGTAATATTACAAATGCCGTGGAAAAAGTCCTCGTTGGCCCGTAGTGCATTGATGGGCCGGTTTTGGTATGATTATGGCTATGGATTCTCTTCGGCCAAGGGAGCAAAGATGAATTGTTTTATGGCATGATCGGAACGTTTGATAAAAACACGATTATCTTTGGCCCGTAGTGCATGGATAATTCGTGGTCGTGATACTAAATAATATCCTTGGCTTGTAGTGCAGGGATGATTTGATGATGTGGTGAAAAAGTGATGAAAAACTTTTTAAATCATAAAAGATAGTAGACTTTATTCTCTACTTGACTCTTTTAATGGATTGCTTATTTCGCTGCAGTTAAAATTGATGTCTATTGTATTTTATCAATTTAACATTGTTGAAGGCTAATGATAATTTATTCTGCATTATCTTAGTCATAATATTTCTTACTAGGCTAGTTGAGCTCACCCTTTCTTTCACTATTCTCTTCAGGAAATGAGAACGTAGCCGAGACTAGTCGGAGAATGGAGTGACGATCCAGATAGTAACATTAGTAGTCCTCACTATTCTGTTAAATAGTGTGATAATAAATGTAATGAGGACTGAATTTGAGTTTGTATACTATCTATGAGGACTCAATTGAGAATGGATATTGTCTAGATGATAATATTTGTATTTAAACTCACAGCATATGTTTTGTCGTATTTTTTACCCATTCATTTATTATTAAGTTGTATTTGAATTTTGTACCATGTATTTGGCGACTCAAGATGGGTGATGTATACCTATTTTGGGGGCGTCATAGTTGGTATCAAAGCTTAGGGATATGATCCCTGGCTGAGATGTGAGATAAGAACTAGGAGGGGAGAGACGGGGAATTCCTTCGCTAGTATGATCTACCTAAGTTTATTTGGTATTTAATTGGTCGGTCAGAGTATAGGGATAATATATGATATGTTATTTAACCCTTGTTTTGTGGCAGTATTTGAAAATGGCATCCGAGAATGTTGAGATTAGCAATGGAGCACATGAGACCGTTGAGTCTCCACAGATCAATAACTAGGACAATGTGCAACAGGATGGCGATAATCCTCTTGTAAACAACAACACTAATCAATTGACGAACGACGGTACGATTAGGAGCTTTTTAGAATTCATGCAACATCAGGCGAAGGCAGCTATTCATAATGAAGGTAAAAACAATGGCAACCCACGGTCGGTCACCGCTAACCAATTCAAGGAGCTGGGACCACCGGATTTTTTGGGAAAGCCAGAACCACTTAAGACGGAGACGTGGTTAGAGTAGATCACCAAGATATTTGATGTCTTGGGATGCTCAGAGGAGCAAAAGGTGCCATTTTCCACCTTTATGTTGCGTGAAGAAGAAGATTACTGGTGGGAATCTGTAAAACGTACCCAGCTTGACGCACTCAAGATGTCTTGGGAGAAGTTCCAAGAGCTTTTCAATGACAAGTACTTTCCCGAAAGTATTCGTCACATGAAGGAGGTGGAGTTTATCAAGTTGGAGCAAAATAACATGACCGTGTCGCAGTACGAAGCCAATTTTACCGAGTTATCCCGATTTGCGTCCTATTTGGTTGATAATGAGGAGCGAATGAAGCGAATGTTTCTACGAGGTTTGAAACCCAATATACGTCAATACCTCAGTTCTCACAAACTTTGTTTATAGTCAGATGTTGTGAATAGGGCTCAGTTATTGGAGTGCGATAATGAGTCAACCCAACCAAAAGAGAGTAGCCGACAAAATGATAAAATCGGTGATAACAGTCATCAAAGCGGTGACAATTAGCATGTAGGGAATCAACATGCCAGAAATGGTAACCACTTCAGAGGTAATCATGGCCAAAACAACAAGAATGGACATTTCAAGAAGAGAAGGTTCAACAATGACGTAAAGACGTCGGCATCAGCACCCGTTTTAAAAGAAGAAGAACGACTACCGGTCGTATGTTTCAAAAATGCGACGGAGGACACATCCGTTCAAACAGTATGCAAACAATCCAAAGCGTGTTTTAATTACGGAAGAGAAGGTCACCTAGCTCGATTTTGTCGTATGGTGAAGTCAAGTCCAGCTGGGATAGTGATGTTGAAGGATGTCCCAGACAAGCTAAAGCCGGTAGTTTAAAAGAGAGCGTTTTTTTTCTCGTGACGAGGAACCTGAATAAAATTATCATGGGTAATTTAATCATAAGCTCTTGCGAAGTCTATACCGTGTTATATACCGGTTTTACTCACTCTTTTATTTCACCTAGTTGTTTTCAATGTCTGTACTTAACTCCAGAGAAGTTAGACTTTGATTTATCTATTGAAACCCCGTTGGGAGAAACCTTCGTTACCTCCACTGTTTATAAATCTTGTTGATTCAAATCGACACTTTAACGTTATCTGTCGATCTTATCTCTTTGAAAATACTTGCCTTTGATGTGATTTTTAGAATTGATTGGTTAGCTACTCATCATGCTTTTGTAAGGTTGTTAGCTTTCATACTCCTAACCAACCTGTTATGCGAATTCAAGCAATCAAACCACTAAAGTCAATCATTGTTATATCAAGCCATAAGTAAAGAGCCCGATCCTTTCGTTGTTGACTTCCTTGTGTGGAATGCACCGAAGCCAAACTTTCTGTAGACAATATCGTGAATGACGGTGGCAAGTTGATAGGTATCAATGTGACGTGCTATCCAAGTATTGGATGAGGGTCACAGTTTAGAATGTTATTTCTATCGTTAATAAATTTCCTTACGTATTCCTAAAGACTTCTTAGCCTACCCCAGAGCGTGAAATCGAATTTTGTACTGACCCCAGTACAAAATCCCATTTCTAAAACCCTCAAATATTTTTTCAACTAAAAAGAACGTAACATGCACCAAAGACGTTGGTTCGAGATGTCGAAGATTACGATCGTACAATTCAATACTATCGTGGAAAAGCGAACGTGGTATCTGATGCGTTAAGTAGAAGATCGTATGTGTTTACGAATACAAATATACGAACCCGTGAAGATAACGAATATACGAGTAGAATCGACTTTAATCGATAATTTTAAAGCCGCTCAAGCTACATACTCAGAGCTGATGAATGTAAAGAAGAAGGTTCAAGAGGGCGTTATTCTAGAAGCAAGAATCGACGAAGAGAGGAAATCTCAACCCTCGATTTTATTGGCTCATTTGATATCCTCGATTAAGTAGGAACTGTGGCTTATAGACTCGTTTTACCGCCAAATATGTTGCGTGTTCATAACGTTTTTAACGTATCGATGTTACGTTAATATGTGGATGACTCGAACCACATTATTGATTTAGAACCGGACGAGATAGCGGATAATTTAACGTATGAAGATGTACCTGTTAAAATCCTAGAATATATTCTACGTTTAAAGGTTATACCTCAAGAGTTAGAATCGTGAAATTTTCTCATCCATTTCTAAGATACCAGTGTATCGTCACGTAAATTTCGAGGGCGAAATTTCATAAGGAGGGGATATTGTAAAATCCCAAATTTTACGAATAAAGATTTAATTTTTTCGAAATATTTTTTTTCAAAATATGGTGTGGATTTAATATAATGTTATAGTTGTGGGTAATATTTATAAATTTTACAAAGTATGCAAGTTGTTATATTATATTAGATTGGTTAGGGAATATTCTTTGTGTCGGGGAATATTCGTACAACGGCACAATCATTGGTGGACCCTACAATGTAATTATTATCATTCATTGAAAACGACAAAAATATTTTATTGAAAATAACGGCGGAAGTTTTACTATTGATACTGTTGAACTACTCGGTAGTAAAAATAAATTAATACGTGTGGTTGCATAGTAGTACACGTTATTGATTATTAACGCTTATGTGATAAGTCACTCAGTTTTGTTTTATTAGTATTATTAATGTAATAAAACAGAAAAGCTTTTTATATAAAATGAGAATACTTTATTAAAGTTATTTTATAAATAAAATATATTATATTCTAATATGCATAGTGTTTTATATAGTAAAATCTTTTTATATAAAATAGAAAACTTTATTAAAGTTATTCTATAAATAAAATATATTATATTTTATTATCCATAGTGTTTCAGATAGTGCTCTGCGTAGTGTTTTGCATAGTAAATTTTTTTTTATGTAAAAGCGAATACTTTATTAAAGTTATTCTATAAATAGAATATATTATATTTTATTATGCATAGTGTAGTGTTTGCATTGTAAAAATCTTTTTATATAAGATAGAATATATTATATTTTATTTAAAAGATTTTGCTTTAAATATGGACCGTCCGATTAAAGTAAATCAATCTGGACCATTCATGGGTTGGTTTCTTATTCATTCCATTCTTCTATAAATGAAGCTCATTCCATCATTATTTCTTACGAATTCATTTTGAAACTCAGAGAGAGAACTATAGAGAGAAAGAAGAAAAGTATTCTCCTACTTCACTTCTTCTTTACTCAGTTCTTCTTTATACGGTAAGGGATATTATTTGTTTTACCCGTTAGGGGTATTATTTCTTTTGTATTCATGAAGAGAACTTCTGTTATTCCATCTTTATTATTTTGTTGGAATAACCTGTTTACGAGGGCTATCCTATACTTGGTGAAATTCTTCTGTATTCCATTCTTTATTATTACATTGGAATATCCATGTCTGCATATATCTGTGGGACACCGGTTCTCATCTTTATTATTCCGCTCTTTATTATTACATTGGAATATCCTCGTATGCATCTTTATCGTCTGACTGGTTCCGTCTTTATTATTCTGTTGGAACATCCATCTTGAATTGTGAATTTCACCGACTGGTTTCGTTATTTATTATTCTGTTAGAATAACATGTCTACATCTGAAGTACCTCATGCATGGTGATTTACATTGTTATTCCATTCCTCATTATTCATTGGAACATCCATGCGGTGCATGCGTATTATGCCTGACCTGGTTCCGTTATTTATTATTCTGTTGGAATAACCTGTCTATGTGAAGTACCGCATGCATGGTGATTTCTTTTGTTATTCCATTTTTTATTATACTCAGTTGGTTAAAGTTTTGACTTCTATACTCCATGAAATTAGTGAAATATTCTTGATATTTGCGCTTCATCCAGTATCTTGTCATGAAAATATTCTTCTGGGCATTCTTGAATTTTACTTTACAAAGAACTATCATGTTGACAATTTGGACGTTATTAGTTCCTGGATAAAATAATTCTTAAATTTGTTTTATTGAATTCTTATATCATTGTCATCATCCTCATGTTTATATTATGTTGAAAGTCATCTGTGGCCTGTATTGCATAAATGGACTTGGTATGATTATGACCAGGGATTATTCGATATAATCATGACCGTAATGTTACAAATGACGTGGAAAAAGTCCTCATTGGCCAGTAGTGCATTGATGGACAGTTTTTGGTATGATTATGGCTATGGATTCTCTTCGGCCAAGGGAGCAAAGATGAATTATTTTATGGCATGATCAGGACCGTTGATGAAAACACGATTATCTTTGGCCCGTAGTGCATGGATAATTCGTGGTCGTGATACTAAATAATATCCTTGGTCTATAGTGCAGGGATGATTTGATGATGTGGATTATTTATTAAGCTGAGTCTCAGCGATAAGAGTGATGAAAAACTTTTTAAATCATAAAAGATAGTAAACTTTATTCTCTACTTGACTCTTTTAATGGATTGCTTATTCCGCTGCAGTTAAACTTGATGTCTATTGTATTTTATCAGTTTAACATTGTTGAAGGCTAATGATAATTTATTCTACATTATCATAGTCATAATATTTCTTACTAGGCTAGTTGAGCTCACACTTTTTTTCACCGTTCTCTTCTGGAAATGAGAACGTAGCCGAGACTAGTCGGGGAATGGAGTGATGGTCCATATAGTAACATTAGTAGTCCTCACTATTCTGTTAAATAGTGTGATAATAAATGTAATGAGGACTGAATTTGAGTTTGTATACTGTCTATGAGGACTCAATTGAGAATGGATATTGTCTAGATGACAATATTTATATTTAAACTCACAACATATGCTTTGTCGTATTTTACACGACTGCTGTATTATTAAGTTGTATTTGAATTTTATACCATGTATTTGGCGACTCAAGATGGGTGATGTATACCTATTTTGGGGGCGTCACAATTATAGAAACTATAATTTCCTATAAATAGAAGCTCATTCTTCTTTTATTCTCACCAATTCACTAAAACTCATAAGTGCAATTATAGAGAGAGAAGTTATAGAGAGAAAGAAGAAGAGTATTCTGCTACTTCACTATTCCAGTATCCAGTCTTCTTCTAAGGTAAGGGATATTATTTTTTTCAGTATCCGTAAGAAATAATATTTTCTTCCATACTCTGTAGTATGTGAGTAATATTATTTTGTTTCGTATTCCTAATTCTACACTCATTCTGTTAAACTATTGTTTCGATACTCTGTGAAATTAGTAGAATATCCTTGAAATTTGCGCTTCATCTAGTATCGTTTCACAAGAATATTTTTCTGAACATTCTTGTTAAATTTTAAGCTTTTCATGTCGGAGTACTGTTCATGAAATACTATTCACAAAGTACTATTTACAAAGTACTATTCATAGACTACTATTCTCGAAGTATTATTCACGCGGTACTATTCACTCAAGTAATATTCATCCGGGGTACTATTCATGACAAAAATTGATTTCTTTTTTGTCCAAATCATTTTTGATATAATATTATTCTTGAATTTTACTCCACAAAGCAGTATCATGTTGAAAATTTGGACATTATTGAATTCTGGATAAATTAAATTATAAATCTTTAAAAACTTATCGTTTGCTTTCTTTTAATTGATTTCTTATATCATTGTCATCATCCTCATGCTTATATTGTGATGAAAGTCATCTGTGGCTTATGTGCATAGATGAACTGTTGATTGATATGATTATGACCAGGAATTATTTGGTATAATCATGACCGTAATGTTACAAATGATGTTGTAAAAGTCCTCATTGGCCCGTAGTGCATTGATGGACAATGGTTGGCATGATCATAACCATTGATGAAAAACATGAATATCATTGGCCCGTAGTGCGTGGTTAATTCATGGTTGTGATACTAATGAATATCCTTGGCCCTTAGTGCATGGATAATTCAGTGATGTGGAATATTTATTAAGCTAAGTCTCAACGATAAAATTGATGATAAACTTTTTAAATCATAGAAGATAGTAGATACCATGCTCTACTTGACTCTTATAATGGATTACTTGTTCCGCTGCAGTTAAACTTCATGTTTATTGTATTTTATCAGTTTAACACTGTTGAAGGCTAACAATAATTTATTCTGCATTATCTTAGTCATAATATTTCTTACTGGGTTAGTTGAGCACACCCTTTTTCTTTCATTGTTCTCTTTAGGAAATGAGAACGTAGCCGGGACTAGTCGGGGAATGGAGTGACGGTCCGAGATGGTTGTTTTAGTAGTCTTCATTATTTAGTGTGATAATAAATGTAATGAGGATTGAATTTGAGTTTGTATATTGTCTGTGAGACAATAGTCGTGTAAAAACTCTCAGCTCATGTTGTATACTTAAGTTTGTATTTATATTCAGAACCATGTATTTGGCGACTCAAGATGTGTGATATATACATGTTTTGGGGGCTTCACAGTTGGTATCAAATCTTAGGGATATTATCCTGGCTGAGATGTGAGACTAGAACTAGGAGGGGAGAGACGGGTTAATCCTTCACTAGTATGATCTACATAAGTTATTTGTTATTTAATTGGTCGGTCAGAGTATAGGGATAATAAGTGGTATGTCAATTAACTCTTATTTTGTGACATGTTTGAGAATGACATCTGAAAATGTTGAGATAAGCAATGAAGCACATGAGACCGTTGAGTCATCGACGATCAATAACCAGGATAATGTGCATCAAGAAGGCAATAATCCTCGTGTAAACAACAACATCGACAAAATGACGAATGATGGTATATTTAGGAATGTTTTTGAATTTATACAAAACCAAACGAGAGAGACTTCTGTTCATAATACAGGTGGAAACATTGGCAACTCACGACTGGTCACCGCTAAAGTTCAAGGAGCTGGGACCACTGGAGTTTTTGGGAAAGCCAGAACCACGTAAGGCGAAGACGTGGAAAAAACAGATTACCAAGATATTTGATTTCTTGGAATGCTCAGAGGAGCAAAAGGTTCCCTTTGCCACCTTTTATGTTGCGTGAAGAGACAGATTATCGGAGGGAATCTATAAAATGTACCCAGCCTGACGCACTCAAGATGTCTTGGGAGAAGTTCCAAGAATTGTTCAACGACAAGTACTTTCCCAAAATTATTCGTGATGCAGGATGGTTTCGGTCCGAAGATCCTGGAAGGTCGGGAAGGACGATGCTAAAGGACCAAAAGTTAAGGGATTGATGCCAAGTTATCGGTTGACTTCGGGGTCAGAACGTTCAGTCTATGTCTACGGGGTCGAGGTTCGGCTCCGAATGGTGTCATGACTTTGGCTTCGAATATCATCATGACTTCGGGTGTGACGAACTTCTTCCGAAGATGCGTCATAACTTCAGAAGTCGATGGACCTTATTATTATTATTATTATTATTATTATTATTATTATTATTTAGTTCTTTATAGTAATAGTATTTTATTAGGCAGTAAATTTTTTATAATAAGTTGTTATTTTTGTTATGATATCTTTCCATATCTCTAAGAAGTTTGTTAGAATCTTTTTCACATCCCTAGGAGGATTTTAATTTCTATTTCTTATTTCCCTATCTCTAGGAAGATTCTAGACTGACTTGGAGAGAAAGTTTTGTTAGCTATATAAATACCCGGCTTGTGGGTTGAATGAGGGAGACTTTGATTTTATAAATATATTATACACGTTAGAGAGAGTTTTCTATGTGTTTTTCGGTGAACTTCTTGTTCCTTTATTTGTGAATTCATTTGTTTACCAGCCCGCAATATAATCGCTATCCCACCCGGCATCAATTCGTCACATGAAGGAGGTTGAATTCATTAAGCTGGAGCAAAACAATATGACTGTATCGCAATACGAGGCTAAGTTTGCTGAGTTATCCTGGTTTACATCTCATTTGGTTGATAATGAGGAGCGAATGACGCTAAAGTTTCTAAGAGGTTTGAAACCCGAAATATGTCAATACCTCATTTCTCACAAACTTTGTTTATATTTGGATGTTGTGAATAGGGCTCAGTTATTGTAGCGCGATAATGAGTCATCCCAATTAAAAGGCAACGACCAACAACACAATTATAATCGTACCGGTGGCAAAGGCCATCAGAACAATGATAACCATCGTGGAGGAAATTATCAGGCAAGAAATGGTAACCACTTCGGTGGTAATCATGGCCAAAATAATAGGAAAAATGAACTAATTGAGAACAACTTTAAGAAAGAGAAGATTCAACAATGATGTAAAGACATCGATATCATCACCGACACTTGTTTCAAAGGAAGGAGAACGACCACCGGTCGTATGTTTCAAATGCGGACAGGAGGGACACTTCCGTTCAAACTATACGCAGTAACACAAAGCGTGTTTTAATTGAGGAAGAGAAGGCCACCTAGCTCGATTTTATCGTTTAGTAAAGTTAAGTCCAGCTGGGATGTTGACGCCAAAGGATGTCCCAGACAAGTCAAAGCAAGTAGTTTAAGTTAAACCGTTTGTCGAGGAACCCGAACGAAGTTATCACGAGTAAGTTAATCATAAACTCTTAGGAAGTCCTAGACCTTATTAGATACCGGTTTTATCCACTCTTTTATTTCACCTAGTTGTGTTCAACATGTGAACTTGAACCCGAAGAAATTAGAATTTGACTTATTTGTTGAAACTCAGTTGAGAGAAACCTTCATTACATCCATTGTTTATAAATGTTGTTTGATTCAAATCAGCACCCTTACGTTACCTATTGATCTTATCTCTTTGAAAATACTTGCCTTGGATGTGATTTTAGGAATCGTCTGGTTAACTACTCATCATGCTAAAATTGATTATTTTCGTAAGGTTATTAGCCTTCCTAACCAACCTTTTATGCGAATTCAAGTAACCAAACCACTAAAGTTAATCATTGTCATATTAAGCCATAAGTTAAGAGCCCCGAGCCTTTCGTTGGTGACTTTCAATTCTTAGAATGCACCAAAGCCAGACTATCCGCAGGGGACGCCGTGAATAACGGTTATAAGTTGATAGGTATCAATGTGACGTGTTATCCAAGTCTTGGATGAGATTCGCATTTTTGAATGATATTTCTATCGTTAATAAATTTCCTGACATATTCCTTGAAGACTTCTTAGCCTACCCCTAGAGCGTGAAATCGAATTTTGTATTGACCCCGGTACAAAATCCATTTCTAAAACCTCAAATATTTCTTCAATTAAAATGAACGTATCATGCGCTAAAAACGTTGGCTCGCGCTATTTAAAGATTATGATAATACCATTTAATACTATCATGGAAAAAGCGAACGTGGTAGCTGACGCGTTGATTAAAAGATCGTATGCGGTTACGAGTGCGACGAGTGCGATGTCGTTAACACAAAGACCCATTTTGTATAATTTAGAAAGGATGGAGATAGAGTTAAAGACTACAATAACCTACGTGAAGATATCGAATATACGAGTAGAATCGACTTTAATCGATAAAGTAAAAGTCACTCAAGCTACAGACTCAGAGTTAATAAATGTGAAGAAGAAGGTTCAAGAGGGCGTTATTCTAGAAGCAATAATCGACGAAGAGAGGAAATCTCAACCCTCGATTTTATTGGTCCATTTGAAATCCTCGTCCGAGTAGGTATTGTGGCTTATAGACTCGCCTTATCGTCAAGTATGTCGTGTGTTTATAACGTTTTTCACGTATCGATGTTACGTAAATATGTGGAAGACCCGAACCACATTATTGAATTAGAACTAGATGAGATAGCAGAAGATTTAACGTATGAGGAGATACCTGTTAAAATCTTAGATAAGAAAGAAAATATTCTATGCTCAAAGGTTATACCTCAAGAGTTAGAATCTAAAACAAGGTATCCCCACCTTTTCGGCATACCAGGTACGTACGTATTTCGAGGGCGAAATTTCATAAAGAAGAGAGGTTGTAAGACCCCAAATTTTATGAATAAAGATTTAATTTCTCGAAATATTTTTTTAATATTAAGGTGTGAATTTGATATAATGTTATAGTTATGGGTAGTAATTATAAATTTTGCAAAGTTTGTAAGTTGTTATAAAATATTCAATTAGTCAGGGAATATTCGTTTTAACAGGGAATATTTGTACGACGACACAATCATTGGTGGACCCCACAACGGAAGTATTGTCGGAGTTAGAAAACGATAGAAATATCTTTTTATAAAAATAATGGTGAAAGTTTTACCGTTAATCGTTGAAATACCCGGGTGGTAAAAGTACAATGTCTGGCGCGTGGTTGCATAGTAGCACACTTGCAGTATTGATTATTGATGCTTACGTGAGAAATCACTCGATTATACTCAATTATTGCTTTCACGGTAATCAACTTGCATAATATCTCTCATATTATTGATTTAATTATTATCACAATATCATCTGCATAATATTTTATATTATTAAATCAATAATTGAGACGACAAAGTTATTCATATTATTATTTGTATTATTATTGACGATATGTTCAGAAAGTTACGCCGAGGAAAGAGGTTTGGTCACCTAATTGCTCGCCAATATGGAGAAATCCTTATCGAAAAGCCCCCTCTTTCCTGAGAATGATCTGGTTGTTAAATATTGTGAGTTATATTATTAATGATGGATAAATTCGTGTTGATTAAAAATGAAATTGATATTTCTATTGTGTTGGAATTATTAGTGTTAGTGAAAATCGACATTTATTTCGATAACAATTTATTTCTGAAGGTTAATTGACCAATCAGGTAATTAATTGAATACATGAGTAATTAATTGTTATTAGTTCATATGCATATAACTATTTGTTCACATGAATGGAACTATTGATTCACATGCATGTATTGTTGATTCACAAACATGTACTATTAGGGAATGTAGTGCAAGTTTGATAATACTTGTAGGACTAAATTAAAAATGGAGGAAAAGATGAAGGTACTATACTATAACATTTTGAGCCCCAAACGTGCAATTATCGAAACTATGTTTTCCTATAAATAAAAGCTCATTCTTCTTTTATTCTCATAAATTCACTAAGACTCACAAGAGAAATTATAGTGAGAGAAGTTATAGAGAGAAAGAAGAAGAGTATTCCGCTACTTCACTATTCCAGTATCCAGTCTTCTTCTAAGGTAGGGATATTATTTTTTTCAATTTTCCTAAGAAATAATATTTTTTTCCATACTCTGTAGTATGTGAGTAATATTATTTTATTTCGTATTCCTAATTCTACACTCATTCTGTTAAAGTTTTGATTCTATACTCTGTGAAATTAGTAGAGTATCCTTGAAATTTGCGTTTCATCTAGTATCATTTCACAAGAATATTTTTTTGAACATTCTTGTTAAATTTTAAGATTTTCATGTCGGAGTACTGTTCACGAAATATTATTCACAAAGTACTATTCATGGGGTACTATTCATAAAGTACTATTCATAGGGTACTATTCTCGAAATATTATTCACAAAGTATGTGACGCCCCCAAAATTAGGTATACATCACCCATCTTGAGTCGCCAAATACATGATACAAAATACAAATACAAACTTAACTATACAGCTGTCGTGTAAAATACGACAAAACATAAATCGAGAGTTTAAACAAGAATCACGCGCTTTCTGCATAATATCCATTCTCAATGGAGTCCTCATGTATGATGATACAAACTCAAATTAAGTCCTCATTACATTTATTGTCACACTATATTTAACGAATAGTGAGGACTACTAATGCTATCATCCGACCGATCACTCATTTTCCCGACTCGTCTCCCCGGTATATTCTCATTTCACAAGAGAAACAAAGAAAGAAAGGGTAAGCTCAACTAGCCCAGTAAGAAATATTATGACTAAGATAATGCAGAATAAATTATCAATAGTCTTCAACAATGTTAAACTAATAAAATACAATAGACATCAAGTTTAACTGCAGCGGAACAAGCAATCCTTTAGAAGAGTCAAGTAGAGAATAAAATCTACTATCTTCTATGTTTTAAAAGGTTTTCATCAATTTTTATCGCTAAGACTCAACTTAATAAATAAACCACAACATCTAAACATCCCTATACCACAGTCAAGGATATTCATTAAATCATCAATGGTCATGACTATACCGAATAACCCCTGGTCATAATCATACCAAAAACTATCCATCAATGCATTACCGGCCACTGAGGACTTTTATCACATCATTTATAACATTACAAGTCATGATTTGATCCTTGATCATAATCATACTAAGTCCATCTATGCACGTAAGCCAAAGATGACTTTCAACACAATATAAACATGAGGATGATGACAATGATATAAGAATTCAATAAGACAAATTCAAGAATTATTTTATCCAGGAACTAATAACGTCCAAATTGTCAACATGATACTTTTTTGTAAAGTAAAATTCATGAATGCTTATAAGAATATTTCCATGAAAAGATACTAGATGAAGCGCTAATATCAAGGATATTCCACTAATTTCATGGAGTATAGAAGTCAAAACTTTAACTAACTGAGTATAATAAAGAATATATGAAACTGCAAATGAATTTTCACCCGCCATGCGGTAATCCACGTATACAGATCATTTCCACAATTTAATAAGAAATGAATACAAAGGATCATTCACCGTACATGTGGCAATCCATATAGACAGGTTATTCCAACAGAATAATAAAGAATGGAATAACAGAAGGATTCACTATGTATGCGATAGAGATGCGCACGCATGAGTTATTCCCAATGAGAATAATAAATGCGAATAATAAATAATGGAACTGAGTCCCACAAAAAGCATTGACGAGCAGGATATTCCGACAGAATAATAAATGCGGAATAATAAATAATGGAACCAGGTCAGGTGAAATTCACACCGAGAGGATACTCTGACAGAATAATAAATATGGAATAATAAATAATGGAACCAGGTCAGGTAAAATTCACACCGACATAATATTTTGACAGAATAATAAAGAACGGAATAATAAAAGAATTTCACCAATTATGCGGTACTTCACATAAACAGGTTATTCCAACATAATAATAAAGAATGGAATAACAAAAGAAGATCACCATGTATAGGGTAGACCGCGTATACAGGTTATTCCAACAGAATAATAAAGATAGAATAACAAAAGTTCTTTTCATGAATACAAAAGAATAATACCCCTTACGGGTACAATAAATAATATCCCTTACCGTAAAAGAAGAGTATTCCGACCGGTAGGGTGAGGATTTTCTTGAAGAAAACTTATACTATGTTCTACGCTCAAAGCTTCTTAAAACTCTTAAGGAAATACGCTCAAGATTATAGAAGGAGAATTCTCTGAACTTCTGGTGTGATTTCAATTCTAACTAAGCTTCCTATTTATAGTAGAATGGACTGCATAGTAACTAATTCATGAACGGTCCAGATTGATTTACTTAAATTGGATGGTCCATATTTAAAGCAAAATCTTTTAAATAAAATATAATATATTCTATTTTATATAAAAAGATTTTTACTATGCAGGCACTATGCAAACACTATGCATAATAAAATATAATATATTCTATTTATAGAATAACTTTAATAAAGTATTCTATTTTATATAAAAAGATTTTACTATGTAAAACACTATGCATAATAGAATATAATATATTCTATTTATAGAATAACTTTATAAAAGTATTCTATTTTATATAAAAAGTTTTTACGCTTTTATTACGTTAATAATACTGAATAAAACAAAACCGAGTGACTTATCACATAAGCATTAATAATCAATCTGGTATCTACTATGCAACCACATTATTCATATACTTTTACTACCGTCAAGTAGTTCAACAAGATAATTCGGTAAAACTTCCGCCGTTATTTTCCTAAAAATATTTTTGTCGTTTTCTCAATTCGATAATAATTCTGTTGTGGGGTCCACCAATGATTGTGTCGTCGTACGAATATTTCCCGACACAAAGAATATTTCCCGACCAATCGAATATAATATAACAACTTGCATACTTTGAAAAATCTATAAATATTACCCACAACTATAACATTATAACAAATCCACACCTTAATAAAAAAAAATATTTCGAGAAAAAATAAATCTTTATTCGTAAAATCTGGGGTCTCACAATCTCCCCGCCTTATGAAATTTCGCCCTTGAAATTTACATACGTACCTGGTATGACGAAGAGGTGAGGATACCTTGAATACCTTTATCGTCGAAAACATTAAATTCATCTTTGCAATACGGCCAAAGATATTCATTAACAATTCATCTTTGTACTACAGGCCAACTGTGTAACCAATAAGTTCATCTTTGCACTACAGGCCAAAGATATACAACTGTAAAACCAATAATGCTGAGACTCAGCTTAATAGTATCACGACCACGAATTATCCATGCACTACGGGACAAGGATATTCGTATTTTTCATTATGATCATGATTATACCGAATAATCCTTGGTCATAATCATACTAAGTCCATCTATGCACTACGGCCAAAGATGACTTTTACCACATCATTTATAACATTAAGGTCATGATTATACCGAATAATCCCTGGTCATAATCATACCAAGTCCATCTACGCACTACGGCCAAAGATGACTTTTACCACATCATTTATAATATTACGGTCATGATTATACCGAATAATCCCTAGTTATAATCATACCAAGTCCATCTATGCACTACAGGCCACATATGACTTTCAACACAACACAAGCATGAGAATGAGGTATTGACGTATATAGGGTTTCAAATCTCTTAGAAACATTCGCGTCATTCGCTCCTCATTATCGACCAAATGGGATCTGGCACAACCCGGATAACTCATGAAACTTAGCCCACGTCTTCGCGATATGGTCATATTATTTTGCTCTATTGCTTATCTCAACATTTTTAGATGCCATTATCAAACATTGTCACAAAACAAGGGTTAATTAACATATCACATATTATCCCTATACTCTGATCGACCAATTAAATACCAAATAAACTTAGGTAGGTCATACTAGCGAAGGAATTCCCCGTCTCTCCCATCCTAGTTCTTGTCTCACATCTCAGCCAGGGATCATATCCCTAAGCTTTGATACCAACTGTGAAGCCACCAAAATTAGTTATACATCACCCATCTTAAGTCGCCAAATACATGGTACAAAATACAAATACAAACTTAAGTATACAGCTGTCGTGTAAAATACGACAAAACATAAACTGAGAGTTTAAACAAGAATACTGCCTTCTAGACAATATCCATTCTCAATGGAGTCCTCATAGATAGTATACAAACTTAAATTAAGTCCTCGTTACATTTATTGTCACACTATTTAACAGAATAGTGAGGACTACTAATGCTATCATCTGGACCGTCACTCCTTTCCCCGACTCGTCCCAAATATATTCTCATTTCACGAAGAAAAAAGTGAAAGAAAGGGTGAGCTCAACTAGCCCAAGAAAATATTATGACTAAGATAATGCGAATAAATTATCAATAGTCTTCAACAATGTTAAACTGATAAAATACAATAGACATCAAGTTTAACTGCAGCGGAACAAGCAATCCTTTAGAAGAGTCAAGTAGAGAATAAAATTTACTATCTTCTATGTTTTAAAAGGTTTTCATCAATTTTTATCGCTAAGAATCAACTTAATAAATAAACCACAACATCTGATCATCCCTGTACCACGGTTAAGGATATTCATTAAATCATCAATGGTCATGACTATACCGAATAACCCCTAGTCATAATCATACCAAAAACTATCCATCAATGTATTACCGGCCACTGAGGACTTTTATCACATCATTTATAACATTACAGGTCATGATTACACCGAATGATCCCAGATCATAATCATACTAAGTCCATCTATGTACGTAAGCCAAAGATGACTTTCAACACAATATAAACATGAGGATGATGACAATGATATAAGAATTTAATAAGACAAATTCAAGAATTATTTTATCCAGGAACTAATAACGTCCAAATTGTCAACATGATACTTCTTTGTAAAGTAAAATTCAAGAATGCTCATAAGAATATTTCCATGAAAAGATACTGGATGAAGCGCAAATATCAAGGATATTCCACTAATTTCATGGAGTATAGAAGTCAAAACTTTAACTAACCGAGTATAATAAAGAATATATGAAGCTATGAATGGATTTTCACCGCCATGCGGTAATCCATATATACTGCATCATTTCCACAATTTAATAAGAAATGGATACAAAGGATCATTCACCATGCATGTATGCGATCCACATAGAGAGGTTATTCAATGTAATAATAAAGAATGGAATAACGAAGGATTCACCATGCATGCGATAGAGACACGCATGACAGATAGGTTATTCCCAATGAATAATAAATGTGGAATAATAAATAATGGAACCGGTCCCGTAAAAACGCATGCATGTGATATTCCGAAGCGTAATAATAAATACGAAATAATAAATAATGGAACCAGTCGTGAAATTCACACCGAGAGGGATATTACGACGGAATAATAAATACGGAATAATAAATAATGGAACCAGGTCAGGTGAAATTCACACCGACTAGGATATTCCGACATAATAATAAAGAACGAAATAATAAAAGAATTTCACCAATTATGCGGTACTTCGTATAAACAGGTTATTCCAACATAATAATAAAGAATGGAATAACAGAAGAAGATCACCATGTATAGGGTAGACCGCGTATACAGGTTATTCCAACAGAATAATAAAGATGGAATAACAGAAGTTCTTTTCATGAATACAAAAGAATAATACCCCTTACGGGTACAATAAATAATATCCCTTACCGTAAAAAAGAAGAGTATTCCAAATAGGTAGGGTGAGGATTTTCTTGAAGAAAACTTATACTATGTTCTGCGCTCAAAGCTTCTTAAAACTCTAAGGAAATACGCCAAGATTATAGAAGGAGAATTCTCTGAACTTCTGGTGTGATTTCAATTCTAACTAAGCTTCCTATTTATAGGAGAATGGACTGCATAGTAACTAATTCAATAACGGTCCAGATTGATTTACATAAATCGGACGGTCCATATTTAAAGCAAAATCTTTTAAATAAAATATAATATATTCTATTTTATATAAAAAGATTTTTACTATCTAAATATCTATCAGTGAGCACTATGCAAACACTATGCGTAATAAAATATAATATATTCTATTTATAGAATATCTTTAATAAAGTATTACATTTTATATAAAAAGATTTTACTATGCAAAAATAATATGCATAATAGAATATAATATATTCTATTTATAGAATAACTTTATAAAAGTATTCTATTTTATATAAAAGTTTTTACGCTTTTATTACGTTAATAATACTGAATAAAACAAAACCGAGTGACTTATCACATAAGCATTAATAATCAATACCGTGTAATGTATTATATAACCACACGACATCGTACTTTTACTACTTAGTAGTTCAATAAGTATTAACAGTAAAACTTCCGCCGTTATTTTCATAAAAATATTTTTGTCGTTTTCTTAATTCGATGAATAATTACATTGTGGGGTCCACTGATGATTGTGGTCGTCGCATTTAATATTTCTAAACACAAAGAATATTTCCCAGAGCCAATCGAATATAATATAACAACTTGCATACTTTGAAAAATCTATAAATATTACCCACACTATAATATTATAACAAATCCACACCTTAATAAAAAAATATTTAGAGAAAAATAAATCTTTATTCATAAAATCTGGGTCTCACAATCTCACTTATGAAATTTAAGCCCTCGAAATTTACGTGCGATACTGGTATGATGAAGAGGTGAGGATACCTTGAATACCTTTATCGTCGAAAACATTAAATTCATCTTTGCAATACGGCCAAAGATATTCATTAACAATTCATCTTTGTACTACAGGCCAACTGTGTAACCAATAAGTTCATCTTTGCACTACAGGCCAAAGATATACAACTGTAAAACCAATAATGCTGAGACTCAGCTTAATAGTATCACGACCACGAATTATCCATGCACTACTACGGAACAAGGATATTCATGTTTTCTATTACTGATCACGATTATCTTAGAATAATCCTTGGTCATAATCATACCAAGTCCATCTATGCACTACGGCCAAAAATGACTTTTACCACATTATTTATAACATTACGGTCATGATTATACCGAATAATTCCTGGTCATAATCATACCAAGTCCATCGACGCACTACGGCCAAAGATGACTTTTACCACATCATTTATAACATTACGATCATGATTATACCGAATAATCCCTGGTCATAATCATACCAAGTCCATCTATGCACTACAGGCCACAAATGACTTTCAACACAACACAAGCATGGGAATGAGGTATTGACGTATATAGGGTTTCAAACCTCTTAGAAACATTCGCGTCATTCGCTCCTCATTATCGACCAAATGGGATGCAAACCAGGATAAATCCACAAACTTAGCCTCATATCATTGTCATCATCCTAATACTTATATTGTGATGAAAGTCATATGTGGCTTACGTGCATAAATGAACTGTTGATTAATATGATTATGACCGGGAATTATTCGGTATAATCATGATCGTAATGTTACAAATGATGTGGTAAAAGTCCTCATTGGCCCGTAGTGCATTGATGGACAGTGGTTGGCATGATCATAACCATTGTGAAAAATACGAATATCCTTGGCCCGTAGTGCGTGGTTAATTCATGATTGTGATACTAATGAATATCCTTGACCCTTAGTGCATGAATAATTTAGTGATGTGAATTATTTATTAAGCTGAGTCTCAGTGATAAAATTGATGATAAACTTTTTAAATTATAGAAGATAGTAGATATCATGCTCTACTTGACTCTTCTAATGGATTAGTTGTTCCACTGAAGTTAAACTTGATGTTTATTGTATTTTATCAGTTTAACACTATTGAAGGCTAACGATAATTTATTCTACATTATCTTAGTCATAATATTTCTTACTGGGCTAGTTGAGCTCATCCTTTTGCTTTCATTGTTCTCTTGAGAAATGAGAAACGTAGCTGAGACTAGTCGGGAATGGAGTGATGGTGTAAGACCCCAATTTTTTTTTTAATAAAATTGAATTTCCTTTAATTATTATTGTGAATAAGAAGGAGTTAATTTGATATAATACTTTGGTTATGGGTGAAATGTGCAAATTTTGCAAAATAAGCAAGTGGTTATAAAATATTCATTATTGTAGGGGGATATTCGTTTGGTTGTGGAATATTCTTTTTGTCGGGAATATTCGTACAATGACGTAGTCATTTGTGGGCCCCATAATGGAATAACTGTTGGATGAAGAAAATGACAAAGTATGAGTTTTTATAAATAACGACGTAATTGTTACCGTTAACACTGTTGGGTTACCTGGTGGTTAAAATACAGTAGCACACGATATTGTATAGTATTGTTGAATTATTGATTCGTACGTAAGAAGGCACTACTCAATAATTGTTACAGTAGTTACTGTTTAATATTTTATTTTATTGATTCAATAATTCTTTGCATTGATAGTTATATTATTGTTGTTTCAAATAATTGTCATCGCACAAGATTTTTCCATTATCGGATCAATAATTCATATTATTTGAATAATATTATTAGATAAGCATTTTTGGCAATGTCTAGAAAGTTACATCAAGGAGAGGTTTGGTCACCTAATTGCGCCGCCAAGTGAGGAGAAATCCTTATTGAAAGCCCCTCTTTCTGAGAAGCAGTGCGGTTTATCATAATTGTGATTACGTAATATTATTTGTGAATAATTAATTATTGATTTATATGATAAGAAAATATTTATTTGATGTGGATATAAATAATGGATTTATTTATGTGGTTGTTAATGAAGGAATTAATGCTGAGGTGTTTTATCAGTATTTTGTCAGATTTCGGTGTTCTTAAAGCTTTATTGCGTGAGTTATAATTTTAATCCGACCGTTGGATCGTTGTGATTTTTTGATATGTTATACATATATGAGTTGAGTATGTGTCCACAAATTTTGAACCGTTGAAAACTAACGCATGATTTGTTATGGATTTTAAAAGGTGTTGAAACGGTGTTTAAAATCATCCGTTTGTGGATTTCGGATATCTTTGGTCTGGAATTTGGAAAAACTTTCTTCTGTAAAGTTGTAGGGAATTCGATTTCAGGCAGAATGGATATAAAATTCATATTTTTCTGATAAATGAGCTATTTCCTATGAATTACTGAAGTTTCAGAAAATAAAATGATTTTTATTAAATTTATGAGTGGGACCCACTTTTGGTTGGTGGAATATACACATGGGCTGCTGAAATTCTTCCAAGATGGCTGCCCAAAAATTCAACAAAGCATGCGTATGAGTTTTGAATAATAATAATAATATTTTATTATTTAGTCTCCTTTGGCGTTCTAGCATTTTCCAATAAATAGAGGGCTAAGTTAGAATTAAAAATCACACCAGAAACAAGTTTTCTTTCTCTCTAGATTATCGAGCGTATTTTTGTGAGTATTTATATACTTTGAGAGTTGTTGTTCGGTACAAGCTTCCTTCGGCTTTATATCCGATATTTCGATCAGAAGTACCGTTATTTTGAGGTAAAGGATATTATTTTCTTCTCTAATGATATTATTTTCTTCAATATCATTATGCCAAAATATTGGTGAACTTTTTAATCAAATTTGGAACTTGTTGTGTCGGGATTACTATTCACGTATACGACACTATTCACGAATACGACACTATTCATCGAAAAATAAAAATTTTCCTTCTTGTCCAAGATGTCTATTTTGGCTACTATTTTTTATTGTATTCATGTTTTGATCGTTATTTTTGAATTCTGCTTCAAAATCGGTTATTATGAAGTATTATTTATCTTGGATAAACTGTTATACGAATTCCTAATATTTGTCCTTCTATCTCACTAGATTCGTTCTTAAAAATGTTTTTCATCATCCTCAGTCCTTAATTATGATATTATTGAATATCTTTGGCCTGTAGTGCAAAGATGAATGATTAACTGATGAATATCTTTGGCCCGTAGTACAAAGATGAACAGGTGTTGAGATGAACATGACCGACTGGTGATACAAATGAATATCTTTGGCATGTAGTGCAAAAATGAATATTTGATTAAAGATGTATATTGATTGTTGTTACAACGATAAAATATTGATGATGGACTTTTAAATCTTAGAAGATAGTAGAATTCATTCTCTACGTGACTCTTCTAATGGATTGCTGTTTTCGCTGCATTTGTTGATCTAAAACTTGTTGTCTATTGTATTTTATCAGATGATTTTTTCCTGTTGAAGACTAACAATAATTTGTTGTATATTATCCTAGTCATAATGTTTTTTACTGGGCAAGTTGAGCTCACCCTTTCCTTTTTGTTCCATTTTTCTTCTCAGGAGGCGAGAACATAGTAAGATCGAGTCGGGGTATGGAGTGATGGTTCTAGGAAGATGTTTTAGCAGTCCTCACTATTTCTATAAAATAGTGTTTGAATAATTGTAATGAGGACTTATTTGCGTGTGGATATTGTCTAGAAGATAATATTTGTATTTAAACTCACATCACGTATTGTCGTATTTCACACGACATTTGTATTATTGAAGTTGTAGTTTGCTTTATGTACCATGTATTTTTTATTTACTCGTAATGGGTGTTGTATACCTATTTTGGGGCGCGTCACAGATCGATCAAGATGGTTGTTTTAGTAATCCTCATTATTTAGCAGTGATAATAAATATAATGAGGATTGAATTTGAGTTTGGATATTGTCTATGAGACAATATTCATGTAAAAACTCTCAGCTCATGTTGTATACTTAAGTTTGTATTTGTATTCAGTACCATGTATTTGGCGACTCAAGATGAGTGATGTATACCTATTTTGGGGGCGTCACTGCTTATGTATTCATAGAATTCTAGGTTGACCATTCTAATGATTTGTTAGATAGTTAAAGAGTTAGGAGATTATACGAAGCATTAGGGGAGTTGTAATCTTAGTTAATCATATTTGATAAAATTCTTTTCTCGCCATTTACTATTTTAATTATATTGCTTTAATACAAACCATCTTTAATCAACTGTTTGGATAAGGTCATATTGATATAATTTTAGTTTTTGAATAGTTTTCCCTGTGGGTTCGACACTCAACTTATTAATGTATTACTTGTTTGACCACGTATACTTGCGCGTATTTTATTGATCGTTAAAACGACCAACAAATACTCACCGTAGTAGGAGGATTTTGTGTGTGGCAATTTCGGTCATATCATATAGAAGTAGAGGTTCAATCTACGGAGACGAATTTAAGTTGTTTATACTAAAAGAAGGTTAAATATTCGTCACACCTTCTTTAATGCACATATGCCTTGGAGTTGTTTGGATGAACAAAATTTTTTCCAAACAATTGGGGGATTGTTAGAAATTGATTATTCTATATTTTGGAGACTTAATTATTTTCAAGTTTGGGCTTGAATAAAACTCACTAGTGACATAATTTAAGTAAATATAAAGGTATAATTCGTTTTCCTAATTGTGGAAAATAAAAGAGAACTTCATTTGATTTGTGCCAATAGTGAGACATTTAATAAGGTGTAAAATTATTTGATAAAACTATTTTTCTTTAGTTCCATTTAATAGAAGTTTATTTTATTTTGGAATAAAAAGAAAATATTGATTGCTATTTAAATTCTAATTAATAATTATATTAATACTAGCTAGCATGTATCTTACATATTTAGTATTAATAAGTATGGTTAAATATAAAATTAAATATTATATTATGTAACTTACATATATATATATATATATATATATATATATATATATATACACACGCACACACACACACACATACAGATTAGCTAGATATATGCATATGTAAGATATAAGTTTACATATAAGATTTTACACATGAATTTTCTCTTTTTGTCTATCTTCTCCTATTATTATTACAAACAAATAACTACTACAACTTTTTTTTTAATAAAAAATAACTACTACAAAGCAGTGTTCTATTAGAATTTTTTGTGAATTGCTATCACGGATAATTCACCAAAGGCTTAACATATATCCTGAAGGTATATCGTCTGAAACCCTTAGCAATCCGATCGTGGTGGAGGCGATAAAGACCTTAAGGACAGAGATCACCCGTGTCTTGTCTTCTACTACAATTTTGACTCTACGAAATTATGGTTCTAACACCAAATACCTTAATATGGGTGTGGAGATAAATAAGTGTTTTTGACTGGATTAAGCCACAGAAGAATTAAGAAAAATTAATTAATCAAGAAACTTGCATGCAATTAATTAGTGACAGGGTAAAATATTGGTTATGTTTTGGTTAAATATATAGACTTGGGACTAATATATATATATATATATATATATATATATATATATATATATATATATATATATATATAAACTTAATACACTTTATCCTCTGGAATAGGGTAATACTAGTAGATTTCGAAAATCAGTAATTAGTAGCAGTAAAATGTCTACGATGCAGAGAGGATAGTTCTCACTGTTTGCAGAAATTATATATATAGAGGGAGAGATGGATTAATGGATCCTCGTATCTTAAAATAAGCTAAGGTCAAGCTTACATTTTCCCCCACCACCCCCCCCCCCCCCCGCACACAGCTCATCCCTTATTAATACCACAAACTCCCCAATTAGAATACCCCAATTGGAATACCTAACGTATGTGTGGTTGGATGGCAGTAATTAACAGAAAACGTCGATTTCTCTATTCTTGGCAAATTAATTAACCAACTTTTTATTTTTCCTTTCTCACACATCCCATCCACCCCGTATTTTCTCTTTTTTCTTCTCTCTCTCCCCCAAGATAAGGAAAAACACCAACCAAACAGCAGAAAGGGAAGGAAGAAGGGGAAAGGAAAAAAAAACATCAAAAGAAAGCAAAATTTAATATATCTACCTCCATGCCATCGGCATCCATCATTGGGGTTGCATTCTGCAATCGTTGGGCCACATATTATTGTGGGTGCAGTTCGAGGCGGCAATGGTAATGGGCGCGCACGCAGCCCCACTTGTGCGCGCACCAACCCTCCTAACTACAAAGACAAGTACAACTGGAATAATAGCAAGAAGGACAAGAAAAAGAACTATTAGAACAACATCTTCGAATAATAATTTAGAACCAATATTGTATGTTCCTTTAGTTTTGGTGGTGTTGTTATCTTCAGGTGCAGCCGTAGTACAGTCATCACCAGAATCAAATGCCCAATCCCTCTTAAAGTTCAAGAGCTCGCTGGCCAATGCGGATGAAGTTCTGTCTGGTTGGAGGCCTTCTACGAATCCATGCCCTGAGCCTGGGGGGCAACCGGGTTGGTATGGCGTGCTTTGCTCTGACGGAGGGAATGTATGGGGCCTACAGCTTGAGAGCCTGAGCCTGAGTGGTCAAATAGATGTGAATTCCCTAGTCGCATTGTCCCTCTTGCGGTCCCTGAGTATTATGAACAATCAGTTTGAGGGTCCGTTGCCCGATTTCAGAAAACTTGGGGCCTTGAAATCACTGTACCTGTCGGATAACCAATTCTCAGGACCCATTGCAGATAATGCATTCGAGGGCATGGCCTCGTTAAAGAAAGTTCACATGGCAAACAACCAGTTCACCGGTAATATCCCAACTTCTATGGCTGCCTCCCCTAGGCTCTTAGAGTTAAAACTTGAGAACAACCAATTTGTAGGGCGCATACCAGACTTTCCACCAGGTCTCAAGGTCTTAAATGTTTCTAACAATAAATTAGAGGGTCCAATCCCTCCTACTGTTAAGAACATGGATCCCACGTCATTCTCAGGTACGTACATGTCCCTGGCCTAATTATTTATTTATTTATTTTATGTATTTCCTTTTGTTTCCCAAAAAAATAGTTACCTTTACAAAATTTGAGATGGTTTCAAATTTAAAATTAATAAGAATCATTAGAAATTACGGAAAAAAATAAATTTTATAATTAGTAGTATTTTTTTAAAATAATTTACAATATTCACTGTTGTATGGTTTTAAATTAAATGGATGTAAGTCAACTTTGAGTTTTAAATTAAATATCTCAAATTGATTTCAAAAGTTAATAATTATTGTATATTTTGGAATGAGTATATATTAAGGATGCACTTTCTTTCATGATTACCTATAGAACATTAATTAAGTTGTTAATTTGATAATAGTATTAGTAGCATGATATTGAAATTATAATAACAAACTGGAGAATATAATATCAATTTTATATTACTATCAATAAAAAAGATTAACACACAAAAATTGGTAATATATTGAGACTGTTTTTGTAAAACAAAGGGTATTGTTATATATATTACGTTTCACATTCTTTACTTTCATAATTACTCCTTCCCTCCGTTATGAAAATTAGATATACATTTTTAAATAGGTGAAGACGAATTTTAAAAATAATTTTATTTTCTCAAATATATCTAATAGTAGAGTTGTGATACTAAATATGATAGTAAAAAAAGCAATGACAAATTAATGTTAAAGTATTTAAATTGATCTCCTTTCTGGACCAGTGGCGAACTAATGAATTTTGTCAAATATGGACAAAATTTTAAAAAAAAGAAAATATGTTACAAAATAATTTTAAAAATAAAAATTGCCTTTAAAAATTGTTTCCTTTTATTTGCTATTTAAAAATTACCCTAAAAAATTGTCTCGTATAATATATTTCCTGGACACCTGATGAGACACCGACAACTGATTCAAACTCATATGAAGGAGGATTGAGATTTTATTGAGAAAGTCACACAATTCTTAAGTTTGACCCCACATATTAGAAGAATTACAAAAAATTAGTGAGATAAATTTATATATTAATTTATTTAAAATTTATAATTTATTAAATAAATAAGTTCATGCAATGGGTAAATATTGACCCCACTAGCACTTAGTTTCATCCCTGAATGCAAGGTTGATGCGTCTTGTACAAAGTTACATTTCAGTATTGCATTCCAATCTTAGGTACCAGGGGGAACTAGAGGGAAGTGCAATGAGAGGAATTAAGAAAATCTAAGAAAAAGGTGTTGTTTGTTTACATCTGATTGTCTTTTAATGGACTGTCTCTTATTCGTTAAGAAAGCGTAATGTTGTTTTGTTTGTTTGTTTTTTTCATACTCCGAATCTTCTTAATCAAGTAAGACAGAAAATAAAATCTTAATAATTAAGTGGTACCTCTTAATGAAATTTTTTTTGATAATTTTTTTTATATAAATATATTCAACAATATTATGCACTCATTTTTATTAAATTAAATATTTAAAATTATTAAATAACATTTTACCCTTTAAAAATGGTAAAATAGTGTCATTAAGAGACAACTTACTTTTTAGTTATCAAATAATTTTTTAGATTCAGACCTCATAACCATTCAGATATCTAATTTATTAAGACATCATAATCATTCAGATCTTAATTCTTAAGTTTATCAAACACAACTAGTTTTGTTATGAACTGTTTGCATTGATTTTGTTTGGAGATGCACTCGAATTACATTACATGCCCAATAAAGAAAGACGCCTTACTATTAGGCTATACCACCTTTGGCCGGTCTACATTTTCAGTAACCTAATTAATCTTAAATGTATCTCATTTTTGGCAGTGGATGGAAAATGTAATTTTAATATCTACAATAGTTAATATGTATTTGCAATGTAATGCAGGCAACAAAAATCTATGTGGGCCGCCTCTGGATTTCGTGTGCGACAGCGCTGCTAGCCCACGCTCCGCTGATGATTTCACAAAGAACCCTCCAGCTCCTCCGCCCACTAGCGCTCCAGAAATTAATGCCAACTCTAATAAGTCATCACTGTCTCCTGTACGAGTAGGTGCAATTGTAATAGCCTGTTTGGTAGTATTAGCTGCAATCATTGTGCTTTACATAGTGTACCACCGTAGGAGCAGCCGTGAGGGCACACCAAACCTTGGGCGGAACATGTCGACCATATCAAAATCTACTAATTACAGCCAAAACCACAATAATATGGCAGCGCCTGCTGCTGCTGCAGTACTGGATACAGCACATGTTACAGCAGCTGCTGTTGGGATGAATGCATCTGCTGCTGCCCAGATGAGGAAGGCAGAACAACATGGGAGGTTGTCATTTGTTAGAGAGGACAGGCAAAGGTTCGAGTTGCAAGACTTGCTAAGAGCGTCGGCGGAGGTACTGGGGAGTGGAAGCTTTGGGTCCTCATACAAGGCAGTGCTGATGGACGGGCAAGCTGTGGTTGTGAAGAGGTTTAAGCAAATGAGCAATGTAGGGAGAGAGGAGTTCCACGAGCATATGAGAAGGCTCGGCAGGTTGAACCATCCCAACTTGCTTCCCCTCGTCGCATATTACTACCGAAAAGAAGAGAAGCTATTGGTTTTTGACTATGTGCATCATGGCAGCCTGGCTAGCCATCTTCACGGCAAACACTGTGCGGAAAAGCCGGTGCTTGATTGGCCTACCCGCCTGAAAATTATTAAAGGAGTGGCGAAGGGATTGGCTTACCTATACAGTGAGCTCCCGAGCTTAATTGTACCTCACGGTCACCTGAAATCTTCAAATGTACTACTTGATCAGTCCTACGAGCCCCTCTTGATGGACTACACCCTAGTCCCTGTGGTCAACATGGATCAAGCCCACCAGCTCTTGGTGGCTTATAAATCACCTGAGTATGCCCAACAGGGACGCACCTCCAAGAAGACGGACGTGTGGAGTCTAGGGATACTGATATTAGAGCTGCTAACAGGTCAATTGCCAGCCAACTACCTTCTTGCTCATCAAGCTACTGCTACTGGAAAGCAGGGAGATTTAGCAAGCTGGGTGAACTCTATTGCTGCTGCTACAGATAAAGGTAGCAGCACTACCAAAGTTTTCGATCAGGAAATGGGGGTCACCAACAATGCTCAAGGAGAAATGTTAAAACTTTTGAAGATTGGAGTTGATTGTTGCGAGGCGGACTTGAGGCTGGAATTGAAGGAGGTTGTTGACAAGATTGAGTTGTTAAAAGTGAGGGACGATGATACAAGCTGAAGTAGAACATGTGTAAGCTGAATCCCATCAATCTATCTATCTATCTATCTATCAATAAATATGAACGTAAATTAAGATTGAAGTGGGTTTGGGCATTGTGATTGATACTATTATTTATTGCTTGAAATGTTAAAGGTGTTCATTAAGGAAAAACAGAGAAAAATATTATTTTTATCTTTTGTTGGTACCCAAAAATGGTTCGACATGGGTGGCCAATTAATGGAAAATGAACAATTCATAAGAATTGAATATTCAAATGCCTAAAGAGCAGATTAAGATTCTCTCCATTTCAAATGAAATGAAAACTCTATTATTTGTATATTTTTCATCATCATCTCTCTATTTCCCATCATCATGACATCATATTTCAACATATTTTAAACTTGAACTCTGAAATAAATACTCTCTGTTTCAAATGAAACGGAGAAGATCCTAATTCCTAAACAGCAGGGTAACTTTTGAATATTTGACAACCTTACATGTCGGGGTAACTTTTGAATATTTGACTATCTACATGACAAGAGAAATATTAAATAAATTGACTATCTAAATGAAATATTAACCTACGTGACTTAGAATAAAGGATAAAACATAGAATAATAAGAAATTGAAATAATAAACCTCGTCTATCAATGCTAAGATGTAGTTTTGGGGACGTAAGCATATCTTTCAAGAAAGAAGTCTTGTCTGCCGATGACTGAGATGGATCCATGAGGACACTAAACCTAATATAACCTATCCTAAATAAAAACATATCTTAAAAGAATTTTAAAAAAAAGAACTTTATCTGTGACACTCTCAAATTCGGATACTTTATTTCTATAGAATTTGATGTTCACTGTCCGATTAAAGCATATCTAACTATCCATAAATAAGAATATGAATGAAACTCATAACTAAAATAGAAATCCTCCCATTAAAAGGTTACAACATCTTAAAAAAAATCAATCTAAGGTAATCTAACCTTAAATACATCAATGCGGAAACATTATAAAATAAATAAGTCTTATACATAAACATTTTCAAATAACAATTAACAAGTCTTCATCACTTGTTCATCTTGCATTTGCCCTTACTAGTGGATGGCTCGTCAATTCTTTCAACCAGCTTAGCTGCAATATTATTATGCAAGTGTGAGCAAACAATTGCCCACAAGTATAACAATAACAATAATAATCATACGAGAGTAATCAATGAATACTGAATGATAAAAAACTCGACTTTTGAATCAAGAATAAATAACATGATCAAAAGTACATCTGAGGGTCACAAGACCATGAACTATGTCTCATGCTATCAAGTATTTCTACTTTAAACCTTTAACAGTCATAAGACTATATGCACCTTACTTTTCGTACTTAAGGGGATCGGCCCTTTGTACCATGTATTGTGCACAAACATCTTAAAGCTATCGCGTAATATAATCTCCTGTAATAGGATTGCTCATCTTATTTTTGACATAAGAGTTTGCACTAAAGGAAGTTTGGTTTGGATAAGTTTCAAAAATAGTTCTAGAATTTAGAACGCTTATCAACTATGGACTAGTCGAATCAATAAGGGTTCACTAGCCACTCAAAGGTTCATCACGAACTTGAATAATCTAAGCTTTGAATAGCTAGAAACAAAAGTAAGAACTTGTTCAATATAAGAACATGATTTAAGAACTTACTCAATGAAAGTTTAAAGTTACGAAACTTGCGTAAGAAAACTTGCGTAATAGTAATAAATTAAGGATAAGAAAATTACCTCGTGTGTAAGCTATAAATTACAATTCACGTTCTCCAATTAACCATACGTATATGTCATTTAGAATTATAATCTTAATTAGCCATAACACGACTAAATTACTTAGTTAAACATCCATCTTACACTATTTAACTCTAGGTTTTATCATATTAACCACATAACACGAACTGGAATCTTTACCAGCATATGACTTGAGGTTGTAGCATTTAAATCATACTTCAAATCCTTACAAACATTAATTTGTATAACTTGTTAATTACTAACTTATAATCTTCACATTTGATATTACAATACATCCACAACTTGTTATAACATCATATACTATTTTTAACATCTTTTTATGTTCATTAAGTTAGGTTAACTCATCATGCTAAGGTCTGAAATCAATACAAAATCAAATGGCTAATTTTCTGTATTTCTCGCCGGGTCGAGATTTAGTACTAGGAAAAGTTCGTCGGGGCGCCGATTCTAACGCTGAGAACCTCGCCAGGGCGAAGGTCCCCAGACCTGAAGTACTCTGCAACTCGCGGACAGACATGCTTTCAAGCCAAACTTTTAACACATAAAACTCAAAATTAAGCATGCCCAAATGATATTGACTTCACAAAAGAAACACCAAGCATGCACACACTGATTATAACAACAACAATCAAATTTACACCCTTAAATTTCCATGTTCTTGCTTAAAACTCATAGTTCAACATGTTTAGTGTAAGACCCCAACTTTTATAAATAAAGATGAATTTTTTATAAATATTATTTTTGAATATTATGGAATAAATTTGATATAATGTTATAGTTGTGGGTAATATTTATAAATTTTACAAAAGTAAGCAAGTTGTTATAAAATATTAGTTTGGTGGGGAATATATTCTTTTTGTCGGGGAATATTAAATGCGACGGCTCAATCATTAATGGACCCCCTGGCGGAAGTATTGTCGTAGTTAGAAAAGCGACAAAATTATCTTTCTATAAAAATAACGGCGGAGGTGTTACCATTAAAAGCTGTTGAACTACCCTTAGTAAAAAATGCGATGTCTGGCGTAGTTGTATAGTAGCACACGATATTGATTATTGATGCTTTACGTGAGAAGTCACTCATTTATGCTCGATTATTACTACTGATAATTGTTGCATCATATCTCTTATATTATTAATTCAATTATTGTCACAATATCATCCATATAATATGTTATAGTATTAAATCAATAATTGAGGCGACAAGTTATAAATGATTAATAATTGTTGAAAGAATAAATATGTGTTGATTAAAAATAAAATGATTTGTGGTAATATTTATTCGATCCTTGATGTATATAAAGAGTCATTATGAGAGGCGTTTGTGGTAAGTTTGATTATTTTATGGGGGCCCATATGTCATCATCTAAGAGTCTCTTCGTCGATAGTAATTACCTTCGTCGATAGTAATTACCTTTGTGAATAGTAATTACCTTCGTCGATAGTAATTACCTTTACCGATTTCAAACCACTTGCGTTTCATATTATAGGCGTCGAACCACTTGTCGTTTCACATTACAAATTCGAACCACTTGTCGTTTCACATTCTGATGCGTCGAACCACTTGTCGTTTCACATTACAGAGATCGAACCACTTGTCGTTTCACATTCTGAGCGTCGAACCACTTTTCTTTTCACATCACGATCGTCGAAGCCACTTGCCTTTTCACATGGCGGTCTTAAGCTAGAAATCTTCTATAAATAGAGGCCTAGTGCTTCATTATTTTCACGAATTTATTCAAGCTATAGAGAGAAAAAGTATAGAGAGAATAAGAGAAAAGAAGAAGAGTATTTTTGTTCTTACACTACTGCGATATTCAATCTCTACCAAAAGTAAGAGGTGTTATTCTTTCTTATTCATGAAGAGAAGCTGTTGTTATTCCATTGCTTATTATTACATTGGAATAACTTTTGTATCGTGGTTTACCTATACTTGGTGACATTCTTCTATTATTACATTGGAACATCACATGCATGTGTTTTACACGGACTGGTTCCGTCTTTATTATTATTCTATTGGAACATCACATGCATGTGTTTTTACAGGACTGGTTAAAATCTTTATTATTATTACATTGGAACATCACATGCATGTGTTTCTGGCAGGACTGGTTCCATTCTTTATTATTCTGTTGGGAATATCACATGCATGCGTTTTTGGCGGACTGGTTCCGTTATTTATTATTACATTTGGAATAACTTTTGCTGTCTGATCTATCGCATGCATGGTGATTTCTTTTGTTATTCCATTCTTTATTATACCCGGTTGGTTAAAACTTTGACTTATATACTCCATGAAATTAGTGGAATATCCTTGATATTTGCGCTTCATCCGATATCCTTTCATGGAAATATTCTTCTCGATATTCTTGAATTTTACTCTACAAAAGCGATGTCGTGTTGACAATTTGGATGTTATTGGTTCTAGATAAATTAATTCTTGAACTTGTTTTTATTGAATATCATTGTCATCATCCTCATGTTTATATTATGTTGAAAGTCATCATGGCACATAGTGCGTAGATGGACTTGGTATGATTATGACCGAGAGACTATTCGGTGTAATCATGGTAGTAATGTTACAAATGATGTGGTAAAAATCCTCGATGGCGCAGTAGTGCATTGATGGACGATTGTTGGCATGATCATGACCATTAATGAATACACAAATATTCTTGGCCCGTAGTGCATGAATAATTGTGGTCGTGATACTAAAGAATATCCTTGGCGTAGTGCGGGGGGTGATTCGATGATGTGGAATATTTATTAAAAGTGAGTCTCGGCTATAACGATGATGAAAAACCTTTTAAATCATAAAAGATAGTAGATTTTATTTTCTACTTGACTCTTTTAATGGATTCTTTGGTTCATTGTAGTTAAACTTGATGTTCATTATATTTTATCGGTTTAACATTTGTTGTAGGCTAATGATAATTTATTACGCATTATCTTAGTCATAATATTTCTTCTTGAGCTAGTTGAGCTCACCCTTTCTTTCTTTTGTTCTCTTGAGAAATGAGAATATAGGCCGGGACGAGTCGAGGAGCGGAGTAATGGTCCGAGGATAGCATTAGTAGTCCTCACTATTACGTGAAATAGTGTGATAATAATTGTAATGAGGACTCCTTTTGAGTTTGTATGATCTCTAGTAGACAATATTTGTATTCAAACTCACGTTTTATGTCGTATTGTACACGGCAGATTATATTAGTAAGTTGTATTTAAATTACATACCATGTATCGACTACCCAAGATGGGTGATGTATACCTAATTTTGGAGGCGTCACGGTTAGTATCGAGCTTGAGGATATGATCCTGGCTAAGATGTGAGAATAGTACTAGGAGGGAGGCAGAAATACCTTCGCTAGTATGACCTACTACCTAAGTTTATGTGCTATTTTATTGGTCGGTCGAGAATATAGGGATAATATATTACATGTCGATTAACCTTTTGTTTTGTGGCGATGTCTGAAAATGACATCGAGAATGTTGAGAATAGCAATGGAGCCTGACGGCGATCGTTGATTCACCACATATCAATAATCGGGATAATGTGCATCGAGAAGGCGACAATCCTCATGCAAACAACAACAACGACCAAATGATGAATGATCAAATGTTGAGGCTTTATCTGATTTATGCAACAATGAAGAGAAGGCGACTCTGTCCAAAAGCGTGGGTGGAAACACGAAAACTCTCTCGGCGGTCACCGCTAAACAATTCGAGGCTGGGACCACCGGAGTTTAAGGGAGAACAAAACCACTTACGGCGGAAGCATGGATAAAGCAGTTACCAAGATATTTGATGTCTTGGGATGCTCAGAGGCAAAAGGTTCCTTCTTGCCTTTATGTTGCTTGCGGAGAAGCGGATTCTTGGTGGGAATCGGTAAAATATACTCAACTTCTTTGTCTTGAAGATATCTTGGGAGAAGTTCGAGGAGTACATTCAACGACAAATACTTTCACGAAAGTATTCACCACATGAAGGAGGTGGAGTTTATCAAGTTGGAACAAAACAATATGGCCAGGTGTCGCGATACGAGGCAAAATTTGCGGAGTTATCACGGTTTCGTCCCACTTGGTGGATAATGAAGAGAATGGCGCGAATGTTTTTAAGAGGTTTGAAGCCGCTTGGAGATACGTCGACATCTTATTTCTCATAAAGCGTGTTTGTATTCGGATGTTGTAAATAGGGCTCGATTAGTGGAAGCGCGATAACGAGTCAACCTTGACTAAAGAGAAGCGGTAAGCAAAATTATAATACCGGTGAGTAGTCATCGAAGCGGTGACAACAAGCGTGGAGGAATCAACGGGCGGATATGGTAACCACTTGGTGGTAATCGGGGATAAAACAATAAGAATGGACATTTCAAGAAAAGGAGATTCAATGATGATGGAAAGAGCGTCGGCACCAACACCGTTGTTAAGGAAGGAGAAAGACCACCTATCATATGCTTCAAATGCGGAGGAGAGGGACACATCGATCAAACTGCGTCATGCCGTCAAAGCATGTTATAATTGTGGAAGAAAGGTCACTTAGCTCGATTTTGTCGTTTCTGAAGACAAATTCAACTAGGATGGAGGCACCAAAGTAGTCCCGGAAAAAGTCAAAACCCGGGTAGTCTGAGGAGGCGTTTGTTGTGACCTCCGAGAGAGCGAGGAACCCGAATGAGGTCATCACGGGTAAGCTTATCATAAACTCTAATGAAGTCTATACTTTATTTGATCTGGGTTCTACCCATTCTTTTATTTCTCTACTTTGCGCTCATCGATTAAATTTGACTCAGGAGAAATTAGACTTTGACTTATCTGTGGAAACTCAGATTTGGGAGAAACCTTCATTACATCCATTTGTTTATAAGTCTTGTTTGGTTCAAATCGGTACCCTCACATTACACATCGATCTTATTTCATTAAAAATACTTGCATTTGGCGTGATTACGAGGGATTGATTGGTTAACTACTTATCATGCAAAAATTGATTATTTTAAATAAGGTTGTTAGCTTTCATATTCTAACCAACCTATTATCGAATTCAAGCGACCAAACCATTAAAATCAATCACGGTCATCTCAAGCCATAAAGCTATTCGTTTATTGAAAAGCGGATGTCGAAGCTTTCTTAGCTCATATCACACATATTTAAACAAAAATAAATCGGGTTTTGAGCGATATTTCTATTGTTAATAAATTTCTGACGTATTCCCAAAGAACTTCTGGCCTACCCCAGGCGTGAAATTGAATTTTTATCGACCTTGAACCCTAGATAAAACCTATTTCCAAAGCCCCATATCGAATGGCTCTATTGAACTTGAGGAGTTAAAGACCCAATGCGAGAATTGTTAGACATTGGCTTTATTAGTCCTAGTACTTCTCCTTGGGGTGCTCTGTTCTATTAAGTGAAGAAGAAAGATGGGAGTATCGACTTTGTATTGATTATCGGGAGTTGAATCATGTCACCATCAAAAATAGGTATCCATTGCCACGTATTGATGACTGTTTGACCCGATTCTGAGGAGCCAAATTCTTTTCAAAGATTGATCTTCGTTAGGATATCACCAATTGAAGATTAGAACCACGTGACATTCCAAAGACGGCTTTGAGAACTTCGATGCGGGCATTATGAATTCCTAGTCATGTCCTTTGGATTGACTAATGCTCTCTTTGCCTTCATGGATATGATGAGCCAAGTATTCAAGGAATATTTGGATCACTTTGTGGTCGTCTTTATTGATGACATCCTTATTTATTCCAAAAGCGAAGTGAAGATCATGAAAGCAACACTTGAGGTGACACTCCAAAAGCTTTGTGAATATAAGCTTTATGCCAAGTTGAAGAAATGCGAGTTACGGCTTGAAGAAGTAGCATTCCTTGGGCGATAATTATCAAGTCATGGAATATCTGTTGACCCAATGAAAGATTGAAGCTATTCAAAGTTGGGAACAACCTAAATCGATGGCCAAAATCGTAGCTTTCTCGGTTTAAATTTGGTTATTATCGGAGATTAGTGGAAGGATTTTCTCGAATCGCTACTCCATTGACTCGGTGACTCGGAAAGATACAAAGTTCGGTTGGGCGAAGAATGTGAGAAGAGTTTTCAAGAACTCGAGAGAGACTTATTTATTTTGTTACGTGATACCATCGCTCTCGGAGGATTTGTCATCTCTGATGATGCTTGAGCAAAAGGGTTGGGATGTGTTCTCATGCAACATGGAAAAGTTATAGCCTATGCCTCGCGACAACTCAAAGAATATGAGAGGAATTATCCTACTCATGATCTAGAGTTAGCGGTTGTTATCTTCACACTTAAAATTTGGAGGCATTACTTGTATGGGGAGAAAGTGGAGATCTTTACGGATCATAAAAGCCTCAAATATTTCTTCACTCAAAAGGAACTCAACATGCGACAACGACGTTGGCTTGAAGCTGTTGAAAGATTATGATCATACCATCGATACCATCACGGAAAAGCGAGCGTGGTAGTAGGCGCATTGAGTAGAAGATCATATGCAAATCTGAGTCGCGATATTGTCAACGAAAGGCCCATTTGTGTGACTTGCAAAGGATGGAGATAGAGTTAAAGACTCGAGGGACGCGTGTGATGATAAGCGAGTATCTGAGTAGAATCGACTTTTAATCGATAAAGTTAAAGTTTGCTTTCTAGCTACGGACACGGAGTACGATCGTATGAGGAAGAAAGTGCAAGAAGGTGCTATCTTGGGAAGCAAGAATCGATGAAGAAGGAATACTTGAGTCAACTCCGGACTTTGTGTTCTAACGACCACGATTTAAAGTATAATATCATGATGGAGCGCCTGACACACCATTTGCAATCCATCACAGGGAGTACTAAAATGTATCATGATATTAATCATACATTTTGGTGGAGCAATATATGAAGAGAGAGATACTATTTATTTATCTCAAGGTGTCTAACTTGTCAACGAGTTAAGCGGAGCATCAAGTACCAAAAGGTCCATTGCAACCACTTGAAATTCGAGAATGGAAGTAGGAGCACATTACCATGGATTTAGTTCTGGGGTCTTCTAAGGTTTCTCAAGGCGTAGATGCGATTTGGGTCATTGTTGATAGATTGACCAAGTCGCTCATTTCTTCTGATATCGAGAAACTTATACACTTGAGCGTCTTGCTCGTATGTACATAAACGAGATTGTAAGAGCGCATGTGGTATCTTAGGGTATCCATAGTTTACGATCGAGACCCAAGATTCACTTCACGATTTTGGGTTAGTTTGCAAAAAGCTATGAGCGCAGACTTACGATTTAGCTTCGGCATATCATCCTCGAAGCGGACGAGACGATCGGAGAGGACTATTCAAACTCTTGAAGATCTATTAAGACTCTGTGTCCTTGATTTCAAGGAAGTTGGGACAAGTTCTTACCATTGGTGGAGTTTTCTCTGAACAACGATTATCAAGCAGCAAGTATTGGCATGGCTCCATTCGAGCGTTGTATGGAAGAAAGTGTCGTTCTCGATTATCTTTGGGATGAGGTGGGTGAAACAACGTTGTTGGGGCCGGGAGTTGAGTGCGTATGACTACGGAAAAAGATTGAAACGATCCGACAACGTATAAAAACCCTCACAAAATCGACAAAAGAGTTATCTTGATCTTCATCGAAAGGGCGTGGAATTCGATATAGGAGATCATGTGTTGTTAAGAGTTGCTCCATGGAAAGGAGTTACAAGATTTGGAAAGAGAGGAAAACTCAATCCTCGATTCATCGGTCCATTTTAATCCTCGATCGGTAGGAACTATGGCCTATAGACTCGCTTTCTGCTTGCAAGTATGTCTAAATGTTCATAACGTTTTTCACATATCCATGTTACGTAAATATGTGAAAGACCGAACCACATTATTGAGTTAGAATCGGACGAAATAGCGGAAGATTTGGCGTATGAAGAGGTTCTGTTCAAATCTTGGATAAGAAGGAACATATTCTACGCTCGAGGTTATACCTCAAGTCGAAGTTTTGTGGAGGAACCACGATGTTGAGGAAATGACTTGGGAGTTAGAATCGAAATGAAATCAAGGTATCCTTACCTCTTGACATACCAGTCGTACCCTAATTTCGAGAGGCGAAATTTCATAAGAAGGGGAGGTTGTAAGACCCCACTTTTATAAATAAAGATGAATTTTTATAAATATTATTTTTGAATATTATGGAATAAATTTGATATAATGTTATAGTTGTGGGTAATATTTATAAATTTTGCAAAGTAAGCAGTTGTTGTTATAAAATATTAGTTTGGTGGGGAATATTCTTTTGTCGGGGAATATTAAATGCGACGGCTCAATCATTAGTGGACCCCATGAATGGAAGTATTATAAGTAGTTAGAAAGCGACAAAATTATCTTTATATAAAAATAACGGCGGAGGTGTTCTGATTAAAAGCTGTTGAACTACCCGGTAGTAAAAAAATGCGATGTCTGGCGTAGTTGTATAGTAGCACACGATATTGATTATTGATCTTTACGTGAGAAGTCACTCGGTATGCTCGATTATTACTACGATAATTCTTTTGCATCATATCTCTTATATTATTGATTCAATTATTGTCACGATATCATCATATAATATGTTATAGTATTAAATCAATAATTGAGGCGACAAGTTATAAATGATTAATAATTGTTGAAAGATTAAATATGTGTTGATTAAAAATAAAATGATTTGTGGTAATATTTATTCAATCCTTGATGTATATAAAAGTACATTATGAGAGCGTTTGTGGTAAGTTTGATTATTTTATGGGGGCCCATATGTCATCATCTAAAGAGTCTCTTAAATCGATAGTAATTACCTTCGTCGATAGTAATTACCTTTGTGAATAGTAATTACCTTTGTCGATAGTAATTACCTTTAATAATTACGTCGAACCACTTACCATATTATAGGCGTCGAACCACTTGTCGTTTCACATTACGAGCGTCGAACCACTTGTCGTTTCACATTACGAGCGATCGAACCACTTGTCGTTTCACATTACACGCGTCGAACCACTTTTCTTTTCACATCACCGATCGTCGAGCCACTTGCCTTTTCACATGGCGGTCTTAAGCTAAAATCTTCTATAAATAGAGGCCTAGTGCTTCATTATTTTCACGAATTCATTCAAGCTATAGAGAGAAAGTATAGAGAATAAGAGAGAAGAAAGAAGAGTATTTTGTTCTTACACTCTTTGCGATATTCAATCTCTACTAAAAGTAAGGGGTGTTATTCTTTCTTATTCATGAAGAAAGCTATTGTTATTCCATTGCTTATTATTACATTGGAATAACTTTTGTATCGTGGTTTACCCTATACTTGGTGACATTCTTCTATTATTACATTGGAACATCACATGCATGTGTTTTACAGGACTGGTTCCGTCTTTATTATTATTCTATTGGAACATCACATGCATGTGTTTTACACGGACTGGTTCCGTCTTTATTATTATTACATTGGAACATCACATACATGCATGTGTTTTACACGGGGGACTGGTTCCATTCTTTATTATTACATTGGAATATCACATGCATGCGTTTTACTGGCGGGACTGGTTCCGTTATTTATTATTACATTGGAATAACTTTTGCTGTCTGCGATCTATCGCATGCATGGTGATTTCTTTTGTTATTCCATTCTTTATTATACCCGGTTGGTTAAAACTTTGACTTCTATACTCCATGAAATTAGTGGAATATCCTTGATATTTAAACTTCATCCGATATCCTTTCATGGAAATATTCTTCTCGATATTCTTGAATTTTACTCTACAAAGCGATATCGTATTGTGATTTGGATGTTATTGGTTCTAGATAAATTAATTCTTGAACTTGTTTTATTGAATTCTTATATCATTGTCATCATCCTCATGTTTATATTATGTTGAAAGTCATCATGGCACATAGTGCATAGATGGACTTGGTATGATTATGACCGAGAGACTATTCGATTGTAATCATGGCCAGTAATGTTACAAATGATGTGGTAAAAATCCTCGATGGCCCGTAGTGCATTGATGGATGAGTTGTTGGCATGATCATGACCATTAATGAATACACAAATATTCTTGGCGTGATGCGTGAATAATTGTGGTCGTGATACTAAAGAATATCCTTGGCGCGTAGTGCGAGGGTGATTCGATGATGTGGAATATTTATTAAAGTGAGTCTCGGCTATAACGATGATGAAAAACCTTTTAAATCATAAAAGATAGTAGATTTTATTTTCTACTTGACTCTTTTAATGGATTCTTTGGTTCATTTGTAGTTAAACTTGATGTTCATTATATTTTATCGGTTTAACAACATTGTAGGCTAATGATAATTTATTACGCATTATCTTAGTCATAATATTTCTTCTTGAGCTAGTTGAGCTCACCCTTTCTTTCCTTTATTCTCTTGAAATGAGAATATAGGCTTTGAGACGAGTCGGGGAGCGGAGTAATGGTCGAGAGGATAGCATTAGTAGTCCTCACTATTACGTGAAATAGTGTGATAATAATTGTAATGAGGACTCCTTTTGAGTTTGTATGATCTCTAGTAGACAATATTTGTATTCAAACTCATAGTTTATGTCGTATTGTACCACGGCGATTATATTAGTAAGTTGTATTTAAATTACATACCATGTATCGACTACCCAAGATGGGTGATGTATACCTAATTTTGGGGCGTCACGTTAGTATCGAGCTTAGGGATATGATCCTGGCTAAGATGTGAGAATAGTACTAGGAGGGAGAGGCAGGGAATACTTTGTTAGTATGACCTACCTAAGTTTATGTCTTTATTTTATTGGTGGGTCGAGAATATAGGGATAATATGTTACGTGTCGATTAACCTTTTGTTTTGTGGCGATGTCTGAAAATGACATCGAGAATGTTGAGAATAGCAATGGATCCGCGAGGCGATCGTTGATTCACCACATATCGATAATCGAGGATAATGTGCATCGGGAAGGCCACAATCCTCATGCAAACAACAACCTTGACCAAATGATGAATGATCAAATGTTCGGAGGCTTTATGCGAATTCATGCAACAATGAGCGAGAAGCGACTCTGTCCAAAAGCGTAGGTGGAAACACGGAAAACTCTCGGGCGATCACCTTAAGCGATTCAAGGCTGGGACCACCGGAGTTTAAGGGAGAGCCAAAACCACTTGGCGGAAGCATGGATAAAGTAGATTACCAAGATATTTGATGTCTTGGGATGCTCAGAGAAGCAAAAGGTTCCACTTTGCCGCATTTATGTTGCGCGGAGAGAGCGATTCTTGGTGGGAATCGGTAAAAGCGTTACTCAACTTCTTTGTCTTGAAGATATCTTGGGAGAAGTTCGAGAGGCATTCAACGACAAATACTTTCACGAAAGTATTATAGCCACATGAAGGAGGTGGATTTTATCAAGTTGGAACAAAATAATATGGCCAGTAATCGCAATACGAGGCAAAATTTGCGGAGTTATCACGGTTTGCGTCCCACTTGGTGGATAATGAAGAGAAATGGCGCGAATGTTTTTAAGAGGTTTGAAGCGGGAGATCGTCGAACATCTTATTTCTCATAAAGCGTGTTTGTATTCAGATGTTGTAAATAGGGCTCGATTAGTGGAGTAGCGATAACGAGTCAGCCTAACTAAAGAGAAGCGGTAAAAAAAATTATAATACCGGCGAGTAGTCATCGAGCGGTGACAACAAGCGTGGAGGAATCAACGGGCGGATATGGTAACCACTTGGTGGTAATCGAGGCCAAAACAATAAGAATGGACATTTCAAGAAAAGGAGATTCAACAATGATGGAAAGACGTCGATGCCGATATCCGTTGTTAAGGAAGGAGAAAGACCACCTATCATATGCTTTAAATGCGGAGGAGGGGACACATCGGTCAAAGCTGCGCCGTGCCGTCAAAGCATGTTATAATTGTGGAAGAAGAAGGTCACTTAGCTCGATTTTGCGTTTTCATGAAGACAAATTCAACTAGGATGGAAGCACCAAAGGCCAGTCCCCGGAAAAGTCAAAACCCGGTAGTCACGAGGAGGCGTTTGTTGTGACCTCCCGAGAGAGCAAGGAACGAATGAGGGTCATCACGGGTAAGCTTATCATAAACTCTAATGAAGTCTATACTTTATTTGATCTGGGTTCTACCCATTCTTTTATTTCTCCTACTTGCGCTCATCGATTAAATTTGACTCAGGAGAAATTAGACTTTGACTTATCTGTGGAAACTCAGTTGGGAGAAACCTTCATTACATCCACTTTGTTTATAAGTCTTGTTTGGTTCAAATCGGTACCCTCACATTACACATCGATCTTATTTCATTAAAAATACTTGCATTTGGCGTGATTTTAGGGATTGATTGGTTAACTACTTATCATGCAAAATTGATTGTTTTAAGTAAGGTTGTTAGCTTTCATATTCCTAACCAACCTATTATGCGAATTCAAACGACTAAACCATTAAAATCAATCACGGTCATCTCGAAGCCATAAAAGCTATTCGTTTATTGAAAAAGCGGATGTCAAGCTTTCTTAGCTCATGTCACATATTTAAACAAAAATACGTCAGTTTTGAACCATATTTCTATTGTTAATAAATTTCTTGACGTATTCCCCGAAGAACTTCCTGGCCTACCCCTAGAGCGTGAAATTGAATTTTTTATCGACCTTGAATCCCATGCACAAAACCTATTTCCAAAGCCCCATATCGAATAGCTCTATTGAGAGGTTAAAAGACCCAACCGCAGGAATTGTCGGACATTGGCTTTATTCGTCCTAGTACTTCTCCTTGGGGTGCTCTGCTTCTACAGTGAAGAAGAAAGATGGGAGTATCGCGACTTTGTGATGATTATCGGGAGTTGAATCATGTCACCATCAAAAATAGGTATCCATTACCACGTATTGATGACTGTTTGACCCGATTGCAGGAGCCAAATTCTTTTCAAAGATTGATCTTCGTTAGGATATCACCAATTGAAGATTAGAACCGTGATGTGAGACCCCATGTTTTATCAATAAAGATTTAAATTTTGTCAAAATAATTTTTTAATATTATGGTGTGAATTTGAGATAATATTATAGTTGTGGGTAGTATTTATAAATTTTGCAAAGTATGCACAGTGGTTATATTATATTCGATTGGTGGGGAATATTCGGTTTAGCAGGGAATATTAAATAGACAACTCGATCATTGGTGGACCTAGTAACGTAATTATTATCGGATTGAAAGCGACAAAAAATATTTTATTGAAATAACGGCGGAAGTTTCTGAGTAGTTCTTGTTGAACTACTTCATTAGTAAAAGTACGTAATAATAAGTGTGGTTGCATAGTAGCGCACGGTATTGATTATTGATGCTTATGTGTGAAGTCACTCGGTTTGATTCCATTATTGTCGATTAATAATATGAATTATTATAGCGATAATGACGTTTTGTTTTATTAGAATATTATTAACGTAATAAAATGAAACATCTTTATATAAAATGCAGAATACTTTATTAAAGTTATTTTATAAATAAAATATATTATATTTTATTATTATAGTAAGTATTCATGCATAGTGTTATGCATAGTGTTTGCATAGTATAATGTTTTATATAGTATAATGTTTTATATAAATTTGCTTTTAATATATTATATTTTATTTAAAAGATTTTGCATTTTAATATGGATTCCGCTTACGAATTCACTTAAATAGAAATTATAGAGAGAAGCTATAGAAAAAATCATATAGAGAGAAAGAAGAAGAGTTGACTTCTTCTATGGTTCTTTTTACGGTAAATAGGTTTATTCTTTATTGTCTTGTATGAAAATTTGTTGCATTGATAATTCTTTGATTAGACATTGGAATAACTTTGTATGGTATCAGCGTGGATTTAGAAGCTATAGAGAAACATTCTTATTTAGAGAGGAAAGACAATGCATGTGTAGATTTACGTTGTATTTGCGTAGGACTTGGTCTTTATTGATTCTATATTGGAACATCACATAAAGGAAGATATTAAAGTTGGAATCGAGAATTTAAAAATCATGTGTTTTACGTACGCGGGGTGGTTATTCTTTATTGATACTTTGTTGAAGAACATCACATCGTATTATTTTTACCATTAAAATATGTCATAATTTAAGGGTGGATTATTACTGTTGGAATATCTCCGGGTAAATTAATTATCATACACATTCAATTTCATTTTACACTTTCGGAAATATTATTATTTTGTTGGAATAGCTTTCGCTTGGTGACATTCTTCATTTATAAATGATGTGACAAAAGTCCTCGATTGGCACGTTAATGCGATGATGGATAGTTTTGATATGATTATGACCAGGGTGATTCGGTATAGTAAGTCATGACCATTGATAATTTGATGAAAATCCTTGGCCAAGTGATGCATGGATGATTAGATGTGGTGGTTTATTTATTAAAAGCTGAGTCTCGGTGATAAAAATTGATGAAACCTTTTTAAAACCTAAAGATAGTAGACTTTATTCTCTAACGGCTCTTTTAATGGATTCTTAATTCACTTCTATGATTAAGCGGTTGTTTATTGTATTTTATCGGTTTAACCTTTGTTGAAGGCTAATGATAATTTATACGCATTATCTTAGTCATAATATTTCTTCTTGGGCTAGTTGAGCCTATTACCTCCGTTGTTTATTAATCTTGTTGTTTTCAAATAAACACTTTCACGATCTTATGTCTTTAAAAATTCTTGCCTTTGAGGTAATTTTGAAAGCGATTGATTAACTACTTATTATTCTTTTTGTAAGGTTATTAGCTTTGTATTCTAACCAACTTTGTTATCACAATTCAAAGTAAGTAACCCTAAAGTTAATCCAAATGCCTTGCGGACTTTTCTTTAGGCGACATCGTGAATGAAGATGGCAAGTTTATAGGTGTCGTTGTGAGGTGCTTTATCTAGGTTAAGGGATAGAAGTCGCAGTTGGTATCAATGTAACCCAAGTCTTGGATAAAAGAGTAGCGATTTTGAATGATATTTCTATCATTAATAAATTTCTTGACGTATTCTTGAAGATTTCCTAGCCTACCCTGTGGCGAAATCGAATTTTGTATTGACCCAGTCTGAAAACCCATTTCTTAAACCCTCGAATATTTCTTGACTAAAATGAGCATGGTTTATGATGAAAGTCATAATAAAAGCATTGGGAATAATGAAAATCATGGGTATATATGAAGTATTAGTAAGTTTTATGATGAGTTATGTTGGTTAGTATGTGAAAACATGAAAGTTTCTTAGAAATCACAAAGAGTTGAAAATCAGATTTTGGTGAAAAGCAATCTATTGGGACATGAAAGTATATGGTATAAAGTACCTCTGTCCAAAAATGAATCATTACGACTTAAAATGAGCAAGTTATGACTATTTCAATATTTAGGTTTTTCCAATAAATGACGCTATAACTTGGAGTTCTATAACTCCGAGTGACCATGAAAATTTAAACTAGAAGCTCACGTTAACATGTGTAAGTCCTGCCAAGATTTGGGAATTTTGGAGTTAAACTTGAGGTAGCTAATTTCTTAAGAATTAATTAGAAATTTATTTTTGAAAATATAATAAATGAATTTAAAAATTCAGAAAATATATTTTCATTATGGGATTATATTATGCTAAATCGAGAAAAGAAATATTTTTTGGGACTAGTTATCTTAATGAATACACAATTATCTTTGGTAGTAGTGCAAATACCACAATTATCTTTGGACCAATTATCTTTTGGTAGTAGTGCGTGGATAATTTATTAATTCAGTGAATCTTAATGAATACTACGATTATCTTGGTAGTAGTGCATGGATAATTTAGTGGTCGGTAATCTTAATGAATACATCGATTATCTTTGGTAGTAGTGCATTAAAAATTTAGTCTCGGTATTATTGGTTTTCTGATTGTATATCTTTAGCACATGGTAGCTCCCTAATTTAGAGTGAAATTCCGTATATGAGGAGATTGTTTGCTCGATAAAGATTTAAATTTTAACCGAAAATAATTTTTAATATTATGGTGTGAATTTGAGATAATATTATAGTTGTGGGTAGTATTTATAAATTTTGCAAAAGTATACACAGTGGTTATATTATATTAGATTGGTAGGGAATATTAGGTTTAGCGGGGAATATTAAATACAACGGCCAATCATTGGTGGACCCTGGCAGAATTATTGTCGGTTGAAGAAAACGGCTTGTTTCTGGTAGTAAAGAAATACGATAATAAGTGTGGTTGCATAGTAGCACCTTGCGGTATTGATTATTGATGCTTATGTGAGAAGTCAACTACGGTTTGATTCCGATTATTTGTGATTAATAATGCTTTATTTTATTAAGTATTATTAGCGTAATAAAAGCGAAACATCTTTTATATAAAGCGAGAATTACTTTATTAAAGTTATTTTATAAATAAAATATATTAAGAAGAAAGATGGGAGTATTTTGCGACTTTGTATTGATTATCGGGATATATTATATTTGAATTTTGCAATGTCATAGTTCAAAATAGGTATCCATTGCCACGTTATATTGATGACTGTTTGACCGATTCTTCTTTTCAAAGATTGATCTTCGTTAGACATTCCGTCTTCTTTATTACTGTTGGATATCACCAATTGAAGATTAGGACACGGCCGACATTCCAAATTGGACATTCAATTTTTACAATGCGGCTTCCACATCCGAACTGAATTATGAATTCTTTTGTATGTCATTGTATTTGATATGATTATACGGTGATGGTATAGTAATTTTTGATGAATCCCTTGGCCAAGTAATTAAATGGGATGATTATCTTTTGGGTTGACTAATGCTCTGTTGCCTTCATGGATATGATGAGCCAAAGGTATTCAAGGAATATTTGGATCACTTTGTGGTCGTCTTTATTGATGACATCCTTATTTATTCAAAAGCGAAGTGAAGATCATGAGCAACACTTGAGGTGACACTCCAAAAGCTTAGTGAATATAAGCTTTATGCGAGTTGAAGAAATGCGAGTTACGGCTTGAAGAAGTAGCATTCCTTGGGCACGTGGTATCAAGTCTTGGAATATCTGTTGACCAATTATATTTGAAAATTGAAGCTATTCAAAGTGGGAACAACCTAAATCTTTATGATGCAAAAATCATTTAGCTTTCTCGGTTTAAATTTGGTTATTATCGGAGATTCGTGGAAGGATTTTCTCAAATCGCTACTCCATTAACTCGGTTGACTCGGAAAGATCTGAAAGTTCGGTTGGAGCGAAGAATGTGAGAAGAGTTTTCAAGAACTCGAGGAGACTTATTTAAGACACACGGCTTCGACAATACCATCGGCTCGGAGGATTTGTCATCTATAGTGATGCTTGAGGGCAAAGGTTGGGATGTGTTCTTATGCAATATGTAAAAGTTATAGCCTATGCCTCATGACAACTCAAAGAATATGAGAGAATTATCCTACTCATGATCTGTAGTTAGCATTTATTGTCTTCTGCACTTAAAATTTGGAGGCATTACTTGTATGGGGAGAAAGTGGAGATCTTTCTGATCATAAAAAGCCTCAAATATTTCTTCACTCAAAAGGAACTCGACATGCGACAACAACGTTGGCTTGAAGCTGATGAAAGATTATGATCGTACCATCGATACCATCTTAGAAAAGCGAGCGTGGTAGGTGACGCATTGAGTAGAAGATCATATGCAAGATCTGAGTGCGATATTGTCAACGCAAAGCCCATTTGTGTGACTTGCAAAGGATGGAGATAGAGTTAAAGACTCGAGGGGACGGCGTGTGAAGATAAGCGAGTATCTGAGTAGAACCGACTTTAATCGATAAAGTTAAAGTCTGCTTTCGAGCTACGGACACAGGTGATCGTATAAGGAAGAAAGTCAAGAAGGTGCTTATCACGGAAGCAAGAATCGATGAAGAAGGAATACTTGAGTCGACTCCGGACTTTGTGTTCTAACGACCACGATTTAAAGTATAATATCATGATGGAGGCGCACTGACTCACCATTTGCAATCCATCACAGGAGTACTAAAATGTATCGTGATATTATTAAATACATTTTGGTGGAGCAATATGAAGAGAAAGATAGCGTTTGTTTATCTCAAGGTGTCTAACTTGTCAGCGAGTTAAAGCGGAGCATCAAGTACCAAAAGGTCCATTCTGCAACCACTTGAAATTCCGGAATGGAAGTGGGAGCACATTACCATGGATTTAGTTCTGGGTCTTCCTAAGGTTTCTCAAGGCATAGATGCGATTTGGGTCATTGTTGATAGATTGACCAAGTCTGCTCATTTCTTCTGAAATCTGAAAACTTATACACTTGAGCGTCTTGCTCAGATATGTACATAAGCGAGATTATAAGGCGCATGGTATCTGCAGTATCCATAGTTTACGATCGAGACCCAAGATTCACTTCACGATTTTGGGTTAGTTTGCAAAAAGCTATGAGCACGGACTTACGATTTAGCTTCGGCGTATCATCCTCGAGACGGACGGACGATCGGAGAGGACTATTCAAATTCTTGAAGATCTATTAAGACTACTGTGTCCTTGATTTCAAGGAAGTTGGGACAAGTTCTTACCATTGGTGGAGTTTTCCTCTGACAACAGCTTATCAAGCAAGTATTGGCATGGCTCCATTCGAGCGTTGTATGGAAGAAAGTGTCGTTCTCGAATCTTTGGGATGAGGTGGGTGAAGCAGCGTTGTTGGGACCGGAGTTGAATACGTATGACTACGGAAAAGATTGAAACGATCCGACAACGTATAAAAACCTCACAAAATCGACAAAAGAGTTATCTTGATCTTCATCGAAAGGGCGTGGAATTCGATATAGGAGATCATGTGTTGTTAAGAGTTGTTCCATGGAAAGGAGTTACAAGATTTGGAAAGAGAGAAAACTTCGATCCTCGATTCATCGGTCCATTTTAATCCACGATCGAGTAGGAAACTGTGGCTATATAGACTCGCTTTCTGCTTGAGTATGTCTCGTGTTCATAACGTTTTCACATATCCATATTACGTAAATATGTGAAAGACCGAACCACATTATTGAGTTAGAAACTTGGACGAAATAGCGGAAGATTTGGCGTATGAAGAGGTTCTGTTCAAATCTTGGATAAGAAGGAACATATTCTACGCTCGAGGTTATACCTCAAGTCGAAGTTTTGTGGAGGAACCACGATGTTGAGGAAATGACTTGGGAGTTAGAATGCGAAATGAAATCAAGGTATCCTTACCTCTTGACATACCAGTCACGTACCCTAATTTAGAAGCGAAATTTCATAAGAAGGGAGGTTGTAAGACCCCACTTTTATAAATAAAGATGAATTTTTTTAAATATTATTTTTGAATATTATGGAATAAATTTGATATAATGTTATAGTTGTGGGTAATATTTATAAATTTTGCAAAGTAAGCAAGTTGTTATAAAATATTCGTTTGGTGGGAATATTCTTTTTGTTAGGGGAATATTAAATGCGGCGGCTCGATCATTAGTGGACCCCCTGACGGAAGTATTATCAGTAGTTAGAAAAGACAAAATTATCTTTCTATAAAAATAACTTGTGGAGGTGTTATTCTGAGTTAAAAGCTGTTGAACTACCCGGTTAGTAAAAGTAATGAATGTCTGGCGTGGTTGTATAGTAGCACACGATATTGATTATTGATGCTTTACGTGAGAAGTCACTTTCGGTATGCTCGATTATTACTTACATTAATTCTTTGCATCATATCTCTTATATTATTGATTCAATTATTGTCAAAGATTATCATCAGATAATATGTTATAGTATTAAATCAATAATTGAGATTTACAAGTTATAAATGATTAATAATTGTTGAAAGATTAAATATGTGTTGATTAAAAATAAAATGATTTGTGGTAATATTTATTCGATCCTTGATGTATATAAAGAGTCTGTTATGAGGCGTTTGTGGTAAGTTTGATTATTTTGTGTGGGGGCCCATATGTCATCATCTAAGAGTCTCTTAAATCGATAGTAATTACCTTCGCTCAATAGTAATTACCTTTGTGAATAGTAATTACCTTCGTCGATAGTAATTACCTTTACAGGACGTCAAACCACTTGCCATTTCATATTATAGGCATCGAACCACTTGTCGTTTCACATTACTGAGCGTCGAACCACTTGTTGTTTCACATTCTGAGCGTCGAACCACTTGTCGTTTCACATTCTGAGGCGTCGAACCACTTTTCTTTTCACATCACCGGTCGTCGAAGCCACTTGCCTTTTCACATGGCGGTCTTAAGCTAGAAATCTTCTATAAATAGAGGCCTAGTGCTTCATTATTTTTCACGAATTCATTCAAGCTATAGAGAGAAAGTATAGAGAATAAGAGAAAGAAGAAGAGTATTTTGTTACTACACTCTTTGCGATATTCAATCTCCTACCAAAAGTAAGGGGTGTTATTCTTTCTTATTCATGAAGAAACTGTTGTTATTCCATTGCTTATTATTACATTGGAATAACTTTTATATCATGATTTACCTATACTTGGTGACATTCTTCTATTATTACATTGGAACATCCTGTTTGTGTGTTTTACAGGACTGGTTTCGTCTTTATTATTATTCTATTGGAACATCACATGCGTGTGTTTTACACCGGACTGGTTTAAATCTTTATTATTATTACATTGGAACATCCTTTGCATGTGTTTTTCGGCGGACACTGGTTCCATTCTTTATTATTACATTGGAATATCACATGCATGCGTTTTCTGTGGGACTGGTTCGTTATTTATTATTACATTGGAATAACTTTTGCTTTTGTCTGCGATTCTATCGCATGCATGGTGATTTCTTTTATTATTCCATTCTTTATTATACCCAGGTTGGTTAAAACTTTGACTTACATACTCCATGAAATTAGTGGAATATCCTTGATATTTAAGCTTCATCCAATATCCTTTCATGGAAATATTCTTCTCGATATTCTTGAATTTTACTCTACTAAAGCGATGTCATGTTGATGATTTGGATGTTATTGGTTCTAGATAAATTAATTCTTGAACTTGTTTTATTGAATTCTTATATCATTGTCATCATCCTCATGTTTATATTATGTTGAAAGTCATCACATGGCACATAGTGCATAGATGGACTTGGTATGATTATGACCGAGAGACTATTCGGTGTAATCATGCCAAGTAATATTACAAATGATGTGGTAAAATCCTCGATGGCCCGTAGTGCATTGATGGATGATTGTTGGCATGATCATGACCATTAATGAATACACAAATATTCTTGGCCCGTAGTGCATTAATAATTGTGGTCTTGATACTAAAGAATATCCTTGGCCGTGATGCGGGGTGATTCGATGATGTGGAATATTTATTAAAAGCTGAGTCTCGGCTATAACGATGATGAAAAACCTTTTAAATCTTAAAAGATATTAGATTTTATTTTCTACTTGACTCTTTTAATGGATTCTTTGGTTCCATTAGTAGTTAAACTTGATGTTCATTATATTTTATCGGTTTAACATTACTTAATTTATTGTTAGGCTAATGATAATTTATTACGCATTATCTTAGTCTTAATATTTCTTCTTGAGCTAGTTGAGCTCACCCTTTCTTTCCTCACTATTCTCTTGAGGAAAATGAGAATATAATTTTGGTATGACAATAGACAATCGGGGAGCGGATGTAATGGTCGGAGGGATAGCATTAGTAGTCCTCACTTATTACGTGAAATAGTGTGATAATAATTGTAATGAGGACTCCTTTTGAGTTTGTATGATCTCTAATAGACAATATTTGTATTCAAACTCACGGTTTATGTAAATATTATACAGCGAGTTATATTAGTAAGTTGTATTTAAATTCTGTACCATCTATCTGACTACCCAAGATGGGTGATGTATACCTAATTTTGGGGGCGTCACAAGTTTCTCCACAAAACTTTAACTTGTGGTATGACCTTCGTACGTAAGACATGCTCCTTTCAAAATCTTAACAGGTACCTCCTCGTACGTTAAGTCTTCGGCTATATCATCCGGTTCTAACTCAATAACGTGGTTCGGGTCATCCACATATTTACGTAACATCGGTACGTTAAAAAAACGTTATAAACACGCGACATACTTGGCGGTAAAACGAGTCTATAGGCCACAGTTCCTATTCGATCAAGAATTTCAAATGGATTAATAAATCAAAGGTTTGAGCTTTCCTCACATCACCGATTCTCGCTTGTGAAATAACAACTTCTTGCATCTCCTTCTTCAAATTCATCAGCTCCGGTGTGTAGCTTGAACAGCTTTAACTTTATCGATTAAAGTCGATTATACTCGTATATCATCACGTGGGTACCTAGAGTTTTCATCTCCATCTCTATTATTTATAAGTTATACGAAATGAGTCTTTGACAATATCGTTACTTTCGTCTTTAAGTATCGATCTTCTTCTCACACGTACCACATTCGTTTTTCTAAGGCGGTGCAATCGAAACATGTCTTAAAATGAGTCTCCTCTTGAGTTCTTGAAGCTCTTCCCACATTCCTTGCTCCATTCGAATTTTGTATCTCTACGAGTCAAATGAGTTAATGGAGTAGCGATTTGAGAAAATCTTTCCACGAATCTCTGATAATAACCAACTAAGCCTAGAAATCTATGTATTTCGATTACTGACTTAGGTTGCTCTCAACTGTGACTCATATCCCAATCTTGGATAAAGCGTCACAATGGCACCTATCGGTTTACTACTGACACGAATATGGCGTCCCTACGAGATGCGGATTCGGTGTATTCTACAAAGGAAGTCACCAGTTAGAGGCTCGGTATCAACTTCTACAGTTGGGTTTTTAACTCCTGAAGTTCAATAGGAGCCATTCGATATGAGATTTTAGAAATGGGCTTTGTACCGGATTTAAAGTCGATACAAATTCAATATCACGCTCTGTGAGTAGGCCGAAAAATTCTTCAGGAAATACGTCGGGAAATTCACTAACAATAGAAATATCATTCAAATCTGACGTATTTTTGTTCAAGTCTATGACATGGCTAAGAAATCTTGACATCCATTTTTCAATAAACGAATGGCTTTATGGCTTGATATGAAAGAGTTTGACTTCAATGGTTTGGTTGCTTGAATTCGAATAACAGATTGCTTAGGAATATGAAAACTAATAACCTTACGAAAACAATCAATTTTGGCATGATGAGTAGTTAACCAATCAATCCCCAAAATCACATCAAAAGAAAGTATCTTTAAAGAGATAAGATCAATAGGTAATGTGATGGTGCCAACTTGGATCAAACAAAATTTATAAGTAGTGGATGTAACAAAAGTTTCTCCTAACGGAGTCTTCACAGATAAGTCAAAGTCTAATTTCTCCTTAGTCAAGTTCAAACGTTGAGCGTAAGCAAGAGAGATAAAAGAATGGGTAGAACCGGTATCTAGTAAGGTATAAACTTCGCAAGAATTTATAATTAAATAACCGGTCACGACAAACGTTCTTTCAGGAACCGTTGACTTTGACTTTTCTGGGACATCCTTTTGAGTCACCATCCCCGCTGGACTGGGTTTTGCTACCGTACAATCTCGAGCGATATGTCATTCCTTTCCACAATTATAACATACCTTGAACTGTTGTGGGCAGTTTGGGCTGATATGTCCCTCTTTCCCGCATTTGTAGCATGTGACTGGTGGTCGTTTTCCTCCCTTAAAACCAGTTGCTGCTGGTGATGATGTCTTCACATGGTCATTGTTGAATCTCTTCTTTTTAAAATCTCCTCCCGACTCACTTCTTCTATTCTCATGGCCATGATTACCACTAGAGTGGTTGTCGTTCTTGTCCGTATTCTTCTTTCTCCGCTGGTTATCATTGTTTTGATGACTTCGCATCCATTGAATATGATCCACAGTTATGGTCCCTCGGTTGAACGTATTAAGTTATCTCGCTTTAACAATTGAGCCCTATTGACAACATCCGAATAGAGAAAAATTTATGAGAAATGAGATCTTGGCGTATCTTGGGTTTCAAACCTCTCGAAACATCCAGCGTCAAATACGTTCCTCATTCTCCACCAAATGAGGTGCTGAAACACGGATAACTCTGCAAAATTTGCCTCGTCTTTTGGGACACCGCGTCATGTTATTTTGTTCCAGTCTAATAAACTCCACTTCCTTCATATAACGAATACTTTCGTGGAAGCACTTGTCATTGAACGTTTAAAAATGTCTCCCACGACATGCTAAAGTCGCGATAGATGGAGTGCGCTTCACGATTCCCACCATGAATTTGCCTCATTTCTGAACATAAAGGTGGCGAATGGAACCTTCGTTCTCCGTGCATCCCAAGACATCGAATATCTTGGTAATTTGTTTGACCCACGTCTCGCTTTTAATCGGATCCGGCTTTCCCAGTGCAGTGGTCCCAACTCTTTGAATTGTTTGGTAGTGACAAACCGTATGCGTTCTTTCATTTCCACTGTATTTTGAATACGAGTCTCCTCGTCCGATTTTGCATGAATCGCAAAAGCTTCTAAACATCCCGTCATTTATCATCTGCTCAGTGGCGTTGTTCATAGGAGGAACATTGTCAGCCTGTTGCACATTCTCCTCGTTATTGGGCAAAGGTGTCTCCACGATCTCATTTACTCCACTGTTAACATTCTCAGTCGACATTCTCAAATACTGCCATAAAACAAGGGTTAATTAAGGAAATCAATATATCACATAATATCCCTATATACTGACCAACTAACAAATAAGCTTAGGTAAGACACACTAACGAAGAATTTACTCGTCTCTCCCCTCCTAGTTCTATTCCTCGATCTCAAAATGGGAGATCATATCCCTAAGCTCGATACCAATCAAGGCCTTGCGCCCCAAAATAGGTATACATCACCCATTCTGAGTTGTAAAATACATGGTACAGAAATAACTACAACTTTATTATTACAACATATAAACTCTGAGTTTAAAAATAGATATTGCCATCTAGACAATATTCACACGCAAATAAATCCTCATCACGATTATTGATACATTATTTTACAAAAATGGTGAGGACTATTAAATAACTCTCTCTAGAACCATCATTCCATTACCCCAGGCTAAATCTTTCATTATATTCTTGCCTCCACGAGAAGAAAAATGGAACAAAAAGGAAAAGGGTGAGCTCAACTAGCCCAGTAAAGAATATTATGACTAAGATAACATAGAACAAATTATCGTTATTCTTCAACATGGAAAAATTTGATAAAATACAATAGACAACAAGTTTCAGATTAATATTATGAATGAAATAATAATTCATAGAAGAGTTACGTGAGAATGAAATCTACTATCATCTATGAATTTAACGATCCATCATCAATATTTTATCCACAGAACATCAATCAATATTCATCTTGAATCAAATATTCATCTTTACACTACAGGCAAAAGATATTCATCGACCGGGTCATGTTCATCTCAACACATGTTCATCTTTTCACTACTGGCCAAAAGATATTCATTATAAAATCATTTATCTTTGCACTATAGGCCAAAAATATTCAATAATATCACCATTTAGTACCGAGGATGATGAAAAATATTTTAAAGGAAAGCGAATCCGATGAAACAAAAGAATAAATATTAAGGATTAAGTATTTGACTTTATTTCATGTCCAAAAATACCTCATAAATAATCATAGTGGAGTAAAATTCAAGAATGATCAAAACATGGATACAATCAAAGCTAGTATCCATAATAGATATTTTGGACGAAAAGGAAAAATTTCATTTTCTTTTCGATGAATAGTGTCGTATTCGTGAATAGTAACCCCGACACAAAAAGTTCTAAATTTGATTAAAAGTTCAGATCAATACTTCGGCATAATGATATTGAAAGAAATAATATCATTTTTTTTAAAAATAATATCCCTTACCTTGAAAAGACGGTACTTCTAACTGAAATACTGAATATAGGGCTGAAGGGAACTTGCACCTTATAACAATACTCAAAGTAGCAAAATACTCACAAGAATACGCTCAATATATCGAGAGAAAGAGAGAAAAACTACATTTACGGTGTAATTTTCAATTCTAACCTAAGCACCCTATTTATAGGAAAATGCTTAGAACACTAAAGCAGAAAATTTAATAAAATATTATTATATATATTACAAATTCCTACGCCCACTTTTACCAACTGATTTCAGCCACCAAGCACATGTTAAAGATGCCCACTAACATTTGAAAACGTTTTTGTTGATATAAATAATTAAAACTTCCAGAAATCAATTATTCTGGAACTTCAGAACTTCAATAATTCATAATAAATAGCCCTTTTGTCAGAAAAATTTGAACCACGTGTCTTTTCTATAGGAAATTTTATTATCTACAACTTTACAGAAGAAAGGTTTTCCAAATTCTAAACAAAATTGGCCAAGAAATCCACAAATGCAGAGCGATTTTACTGTTTATAATCAAATTTGGTCAATAATTGGGAATCCACCGACACACAAAACATGTGTTAATCATTTAATGTCACAAAAATACTCTTCCTCCTCATATACTCATATATCCCACATTCATTGTAAAAATATAACCATTAATATATTATTAAAATAATATATTTAAATGAATTATTTTATCAGAAAAAGATAAAATATAAATTTTTCAACAATTGTCACATTAAATTTTTTTTCCATCTATATCCACATAAAATGAATATTTTTTTTATCATAAAAATTAATAATTAATTATTTATAAATAATATTACGAGAATCACAATGATCACAACCGAATGCTCCCAAGAAAGAGGGGGCTTTCGATAAGGATCTCTCCTTTCTTGGCTAGCATTGATTAGATGACCAAACCTCTCCTTAGACAGAACTTTCTAGATATTGCCAATAATATTATCTAATAATATTATTCAGATAATATGAATTATTGCTCCGATAATAGAAAACATTGTGCAGTGACAATTATTAAAACAACAGTAATATAAAATATCAACGCAGCAATTATTGAATCAATAAAATAAAATCTTTGAGCAATAATTATCGTAACAATTATTGAGTAGTGCCTTCTTACGTAAGAATCAATAATTGGTGTAATACCGTGTGCTACTGTGTTTTAACCACCGTGTATTCTAACAGTATTAACGGTAACAACTACGCCATTATTTATAAACAACTTATTCTTGTCGTTTTCCTTCATCCAATCGCTTTCTGTTATGGGCCCCACACAAGGCTGCGCCGTCGTACAAATACTCCCCGACTGCAAGAATATTCTACGACCACAATGAATATTTTATAACTACTTGCTTGTTTGAAATAATTGCGCATTTTACCCATAACTTACCATATTAATCAAATTAACCCTTACTATTTCAAGATAATAAATAGAGGAAATTTAATTTCATTAATATAAATTTGGGGTCTTACATAATTCACATGCATATATAACTATTTATTCACATATGTGTACTATTGAGTCACATTCACTTACTATTAGGGGATTTGGTGCAAGATTGATAATACTCGCATGACTAAGTTAAAAATGGAGGTATAGATGGAGGTACTATATTGTACTTAATTTTTTTACATGTTTAGAACTATTGAGTCACATGATTTACTATTGATTCACATTATTTACTATTAGGGGAGGTGGTGCAAGTTTGATAATACTTGCAGGACTAAGTTAAAAATGATAGAAAAGTTGGAGGTATTGTACTGTAATATTTCGAGTCCCAAAATGTGCAATTATTGAAACTATATTTTCCTATAAATAGAAGTTCATTCTTCCTTCATTTCTCACCAATTCACTAAAGCTATAGAGCATCTATTATAGAGAGAAATTATAGAGAAAAAGAAGAAGAGAAGTCTGATACCTCACTATTCCAGTATCCAGTTTTATTCTAAGGTATATTATTCTTTCGTATTCATGAAGAGAATTATTTCTTTCAATACTCGTAAGAGTTGTTATTCCATTCTTTATTATTATGTTGGAATAACTTTGTTTTATCTAATCTACCGCATACATAGTGAAATTCTTACATTATTCCATTCTTTGTTATTACATTTGAATAACCTATTTATCTGATATAACATACATAGTGAAATTCTTCTATTATTACGCTCTTTATTATTATCCGAATATATCACAAATGCGTAAGGTTATGCGGGACCGGTTCCATTATTTATTATTACGCCGAATATCCCGATCCTGCAATCGTTTCTGTTGGACTTGATTCCATTATTTATTATTCGCTTGAGAATAACACATGCATACAAATCTATCGCATTGCATGGTGAATCTTTCTATTATTCCATTTTTATTATTACATTGGAATAACTTTGCATACATGTGGATTACCACATGCATGGTGAATGATCCTTGTATTCATTCTTTATTAAATTGTGGAAATGACCTGTCTACGTGGATTACCGCATGGCGGGTGAAAATCCATTTACAATTTCATATATTCTTTATTATACTCAGTTAGTTAAAGTTTTGACTTCTATACTCCATGAAATTAGTGGAATATCCTTGATATTTGTGCTTCATCCAAATCTTCTTTCATGGAAATATTCTTACGAGCATTCTTGAATTTTACTCTACAAAGAAGTATCATGTTGACAATTTGGACGTTATTAGTTCTTGGATAAATTAATTCTTGAACTTGTTTTATTGAATTATTATGTCATTGTCATCATCCTCATGTTTATATTATGTTGAAAGTCATCTGTGGCCTGTAGTGCTTAGATGGACTTGGTATGATTATGACTAGGGATTATTCGGTATAATCATGTCCGTAATGTTACAAATGATGTGGAAAAAGTCCTCATTGGCCCGTAGTGCATTGATGGACATTTTTTGGTATGATTATGGCTATGAATTCTCTTCGGCCAAGGGTGCGAAGATGAATTTTTTTATGGCATGATCAGGACCGTTGATGAAAACGTGATTATCTTTAGCCCGTAGTGCATGGATAATTTGTGGTCGTGATACTAAAGAATATCCTTGGCCTGTAGTGCAGGATGATTTGATGATGTGGATTATTTATTAAAGCGAGAGTCTCGATGATAAAAGTGATGAAAACCTTATTAAATCATAAAAGATAGTAGATTTTATTCTCTACTTGACTCTTTTAATGGATTGCTTGTTCCGCTACAGTTAAACTTGATGTCTATTGTATGTTATCAGTTTAACATTGTTGAAGACTAATGATAATTTATTCTGCATTATCTTAGTCATAATATTTCTTCTTGGGCTAGTTGAGCTTACCCTTTTAATTTCATTGTTCTCTTGAAATGAAAGCGTGGCGAGGGACTAGTCGAGGAGCGAGTGATGGTCCGATAATAAAGATTAGTAGTCCTCACTATTATGTTAAATAGTGTGATAATAAATGTAATGAGGACTCAATTGAGTGTGGATATTGTCTAGATAATAATATTTGTATTAAAACTCACAGCACGTGTTTTGTCGTATTTTACACAACTGTTGTATAATTAAGTTATATTTGAATTTTATATCATGTATTTGGCGACTCAAGATGGGTGATTTATACCTATTTTGGGGGCGTCACATTAATTCAACTAAATCTATTTTAAAATATCTTATAATGATTTATACATACTACCTAACACATATAAATCACTTTCTCATGCATTAGTGATAAAAATTCATTTACAAAGAACTTAAAATCAGTTTTCAATTAAACCATGAAGAACACAACAAAAGCTTTGAGATTAAGCAAGATGATGTAGAATACTCCTATTTTGATTCTCAGAATCTTCTCTTTCAATTATTTTCTCTCAAGCTCTCTCTCTTTTTCTCTCTGTGTTCTCTAGCTTTAGCCTTAGGAATAAAATACGTGAAATATAAGACTAACAATATAATGCGTATAACTGATATACATAAGTATCACTTAAGCGCATTATGGTCTTAACTGCTCCCATGTTCTCAAGGCCATGTTTGGCTAGTTCTTAAAGGTTTCCTTTTTAATTTATTTTAATTAAATCACTTATTATATGGTACAAATGTCACACTTTAATTAATCAAATTATATTATTTAAATTTAATTAAATTAAAGCCCATATTACTCATTGTTGGGTCGTGATATTTCTCTTATTGGATCGAATGGATTGGGCCTACATATTCAGTTAGTCCATTGGGTCTTCATTATTGGGTGTTGACATTATTGGATCTAGTCACTTTATTATCTTTATTAAGTCATTCTAGTATCGGACCCAATCAGTGGGTCGACCCATCATATATTTAAATATCTACATCTTTGACTTGTAATGATGAAAAAGCATGACGGTTGACTAGAGAACCTGCCATGCATTAATGTGGATGGGATCATAACCTTACGCCATGGAAAAGCTGGACCAAAAGTAATGGGATAAACTACATGCGATTTCAATGAGAACCCATCGAGATCAAAGGGGGTGTGTCGGGTAGTAGTGGGTTGCCACGGTAATCCGAATTAAAGAGTATAACTTAGCAAGGAAGTCTTCACAAAGAGGTACGCTCTCATACACTTCTTCATTCATAATCACATATACACGAGAATTATTATTTCTCTCTCAAGACACTGACATTATATTCCTCCATTGTTTAACCTTGTGAACACGTATATCGACTCTCACGTTGAGCTATCCCAAAGCGGAATCGCTAGTCGAAGCTTGTGGTGTTTATCGTGTTTCTTGTCTGCGAGATCGAGGCGTCTTACGGATTGGGGCGTGGCGGAAGATCCTGGCGTTAACACTCGTTAAATCACATTACCCCGTAATTAAAATTCTTATTTATTAATTATAACAAATCATTAAATCTTTAATTAATTATTAAATTAATTATAACAACATTATAATTGTAAGACCCCAACTTATTATTAATGAAATTAATTTTCTCTATATATTATTTTGAAATAGTAAGGGTTGATTTGATTAATGTGGATAGTTAGGGGTTAAATACTGCAAATATTTCAAAATAAGCATGTGGTTATAAAATATTCATTGTTGTCGGGGAATATTAGTTTGAGTGGAATATTCGTATCGCATATTAATATTTTGGAATACGTGACAGCCCATGTGTGGCCCATAACCATGTGAGCGATTGGATGAAGAAAACGACAAATATAAGTTGGTTAAAAATAACTGGCGTAGTTATTACCGTTAAGATTGTTGGAATACATTGTTGGTTAAAATCTGATGTCTGGCGTGGTTGCATGATGAGCACCGTATTGCGCAGTGTTGTTGAATTATTGATCCTTACGTAAAGAAGTCACTTTCGATAATTTTCACAGTAGTTCTTTCGTTCAATATTTTATTTTATTGATTCAATAATTGCTGCGTTGATATTTTATATTATTGTTGTTCAATAATTGTCACCACATTATCTCCATTATCGGATCAATAATTCATATTATTTAAATAATATTATTAGATAGCATTATTGGAAATGTCTAGAAAGTTCTCTCGAGGAGAGGTTTGAATTCACCTAATTATTGCGCCAAATGAGGAGAAATCCTTATCGGAAAGCCCCTCTTTCTGGGAGCTACCGTGTTTGTCATAATTGTGATTACAGAATATTATTTGTGAATAATTAATTATTGATATGATAAGAAAATATTTATAAACGATGGATTTATTTATTTTATGTGGTTATAATTGAATGATTTAATGTTGAGGTGTTTTATCGATAATTTTTGTTTCGGAATGGAGGTATTAAAATCAAATCGGTATTTTTTACGATGTATTATGTGAGTTATAATTTTTAATCCGAATAGTTGGATCGTTGTAATTTTTGGATATGTTATACATACATAAGTTGAGTATATGTCCACAAATTTTGAACCGTTAAAATGAACGAATGATTTGTTATGAATTTTAAGAGGTGGTGATTAGGAAATTAGGGTTATAATTGATTTTGGTGGAAAATTCTAGAATTGAGTGGGCCCCACTTGTGGTTGGTGAAGAAATGTGCTGAATTTTATTTCAAATGTGGTGGGTGGCAATAGTGGCAGTGTAAAGCCATCGGTGTCAAGTCGAAATCTTGCTTGGTGGCCTAACATTTTCCTATAAATAGAAATTTAAGTTAGAATTGAAAATCACACACGAAAACAAAGATTTCTCTCTTTCTCTCTATATTATTGAGCGTATTTTGTGAGTATTTAGATACTTTGAGAGTTCTTTGTTCAATCTGAAGTTTCATTCAAAGATCACTTCAGACCTTTCCTTCCGGTACTAATTCTTTGAGGTAAGGGATATTATTTTTTAAATAATGATATTATTTCTTCATATCATTATCTTTGAAATATTAGTTGGAACTTTTATCAAATTTGGAACTTTTCATGTCCAAGTTACTATTCATGAGTTCTTATTCACGAAGTTACTATTCATGAGTTACTTATTCACGATTCTTATTCACAAGTACTATTCATGAAGCGTGAAAATGTTTTTGTGGAATTTCTATCTTTTGGTGTCTTGAGATTCTTATTCACGTGTCTGACCTTTATTCACGTATACTCAAGACTATTCACCGAAAAATAAAATTTCTTCTTTTCGTCCAAAACATCTATTACGGATACTAGCTCTGATTGTATCCATGTTTTGATCATTCTTGAATTTTACACCACTATGATTATTTTGAGGTATTTTTTGAACATGGATAAAACAAAATCTGAATCCTTAATCCTTAATCCTTGTCATTTTGTTTCACCGGATTCGTTTCTTTCAAAATATTTTCATTATCCTCGGTCTTAAATGATGATATTATTGAATATCTTTGGCCTGTGGTGAAAGATGAATGATTTGAAGAATATCTTTGGCCCAGTGGTGCAAAGATGAACAGTGTCGAGATGAATGAACATGGATCGATTAATATCTTTGGCTTGTAGTGCAAAGATGAGCAGTGTTTAAATGAACATGACCAATGATGAATATCTTTGGCTCAGAGTGCAAAGATGAATATTTGATTCGAGATGTTTATGGATTGATGTTACGGGGATAAAAGATGAGCGATAAACTTTTAAATTCATACATAGAAGATAGTAGTTTGCATTCTCTACTTAACTCTTCTAATGAATTATTACTTCCGCTGCGAATATTGATTTAAAATTTGTTGTCTATTGTATTCTATTAAATTTTTCCCTGTTGAAGACTAACGATAATTTGTTGTATATTATCTTAGTCATAATATTCTTTACTGAGCTAGTTGAGCTCACCCTTTTCCTTTTTGTTCCATTCTTCTCAGGAGGCGAGAATATAATGATACTTTAGTCTGGGGTATGGAATGAAGGTTTTAGAAAGGATTGTTTAGTAGTCCTCACCATTTTGTAAAATAATGTATCAATAAATGTGATGAGGATTTATTTGAGTATAGATATTATGCTGAAGATAATATTTGTATTTAAACTCACAGTTTTCTTGTTGTAGTAATAAAGTTGTAGTTGTTTTACGTACCATGTATTGACAACTTCGAAATGGGTGATGTATACCTATTTTGGGGCGTCACAGTTGGTATTAGAAACTTAGGATATGATCTCTGGCGCGAGATCGGGAATAGAACTAGGAGGGAGAGACGAGTAAATCCTTCACAAGTGTGTCCCACCTAAGCTTATTTGTTAGTTAGTCAAGATATAGGGATATTATGTGATATATTGATTTCCTTAATTAACCCTTATTTTATGATGATGTTGAGAATGTCGTTTGAGAATATTAACAATGGAAATGAGAACGTGGAGACGCCTTTGTACTTTCCAACGAGGAGAACGCGATACAGTGGTGTGATGTTCCTCCCATGAATAACACCATTGAAGCGAGATGATGAGCGAGGGGATGTTTAGAAGTTTTTGCGGTTCATGCAAAATCGAGACGAGGAGACTCGTGTTCAAAATACTGGGAGGAAATGATAGCAATTCACGCAGTTGTCACAACAAGCGATTCAAAGAGTTGGGACCACGAATTTAAGGAAAAGCCGGATCCGATCATGCGGCGGAAACATGGGTCAAACAAATTACCAAGATATTCGATGTCTTGGGATGCACGGAGAAACGAAGGTTCCATTCGTCACCTTTATGTTCCGTGGCGAGGCAGACCATCTTTGGTGGGAGTCGTGAAGCGTACCCGTCCAAATTTTCGCACTCAAAGATGTCTTGGGAAGCGTTTGAGAGACTATTTAATGACAAATACTTTCTGAAAGTGTTCGTCATATGAAGGAAGTGGAGTTCATCGATTGGAACAAAACAACACGACGGTGTCTCGAAGACGAGGCAAAGTTTGCGAGTTATCCGTGTTTGCACCTCATTTGGTGGAGAATGAGGAACGTATGACGCGGATGTTTCTTAGAGGTTTGAAACCCGGCGTACGTCGAAGATCTCATTTCTCATAAATTTTCTCTCTATTCATATGTTGTAAACGAGGCTCAATTATTAGAAGCGAGATAACGAGTACTACCAACCGAGGACCACAACCAGGATCGTGTCGGAGATAGCGATCAACAAGAATAATGATAACTCATGCGAGAAAGAAAATGAATGACAGAAATGGTAACCACTCTCGGTGGTAATCATGGCCATGAAAAAAATAGAAGAAGCCGGAGTCGAGGAGATTTTAAAAAAGGAGATTTAACAACGACCATGCTGAAGATGACAAGTTTAAAGAATCGGTTCTAAGGGAGGAGAAGCGACCATCGATTATATCTACAAATCACGGAAAGAGGGACATATCGATCCAAACCGCCCACAACAGTTCAAGGTATGCTATAGTTGTGGAAAGGAAGGACATATCGCTCGAGATTGTGCGATGGTAGCGAAACCTAGTTCAATGGACGGTGACTCGAAAATCTGTCCCCTGAAAAGTCAAAGTCAACGATTCCGGAAGAAGCGTTTGTTGTATCGGTCATAATGCGAGGAACCCAAACGAGGTGATCACGGTAAGCTATTTATAAATTCTTGCGGTTTATACCTTACTTGATACCGGTGCTACCCATTCATTTATCTCTCTGCGCATGTGCTCAACGTTTAAACTTGACTCGGAGAAATTAGACTTTGACTATCTGTGGAAACTCAGTTAGGAGAAACTTTCATCACATCCACTGCTTATAAATCTTGTTTGATTCAAGTTGTCACCATTACCTTACCCATTGACCTTATCTCTTTAAAGATACTTGCTTTTGATGTGATTTTAGGGATTGATTGGTTAACTACTCATCATACCAAAATTGATTGTTTTCTTAAGGTTGTTAGTTTTCATATTCCTAACCAACTTTTGTTGTACTGAATTCAAGCAACTAAACCATTAAAATCAATCACTATCATATCTAATCATAAAAGCTATTCGTTTATTGAAAAAGCGGATGTCGAGCTTTCTTAGCCCATGTTATGGATTTGAATAAAGACACGTCAAATTTGAATAATATTCTGTTGTTATTGACTTTCCCGGCGTATTTCTGAAGAACTTCCCGCCTACCCCAGGCGTGAAGTTGAATTCTTTATTGATCTTGAACTCGAGTACAAAGCCCATTTCTAAAACCCCATATCGAATGGCTCCTATTGAACTTCGGAGTTAAAGGTCCAACTACAGGAATTGTTGGACATCGGTTCATTCGTCTAAGACATCTCCTCGGGGTGCTCCTGTTTTATTTGTAAAGAAGAAAGACGGAGAGTATGCGACTTTGTATTGACTATCGGGAATTGAACCATGTCACCATCAAGAATAGGTATCCTCTACCTCGTATTGATGACTTGTTTGACCGATTGCAAGGGGCACAATTCTTTCAAAAATCGATCTTCGATTACGGATATCATCAAATGAAGATTAAAATCGAGGATATTCCAAAGCGCCTTGTAACTTCGGTATGGGCATTATAGATTCTTAGTCATGTCTTTCGGACTAACTAATGCTCCTGCGGCTTTCATGGATATGATGAACCGAGTATTCAAGGAATATTTGGATCGGTTCGTTGTTGTCTTTATTGATGACATCCTTATATATTCCAAAAGTAGTGAAGATCATGAGCACCATTTGGTATTCGGTACTCCAAAGGCTTCGTGAAAACCAACTATATGCCAAATTGAAGAAATGCGAGTTCGGCTTGAAGTAGCATTTCTTGGGCATGTGGTGTCAAAACATGGAGTATCATTGATCCCAGAAGATTGAAGCAATACAAAGTTAGGGAACAAAGTCGGTGGTCAAGTCGTAGCTTTTGAACTTGGTTGGTTATTATCGAAGATTAGTGGAAGGGTTTTCTCGAATCGCTACTCCATTAACTCAAATAACTTTCGGAAGGATACAAAATTCATTTGGAGTGAAGAATCGCGAGAAAAGTTTCCAAGAGCTTAAGAGGAGACTTATTTCTAAGACTGTCTAACAATACCATCTGGTTGGATGGATTTGTTATCTCTGACGATGCTTGAAGCAAAGGGTTAGGATGTGTTCTCATGCAACGGGAAAGTCATAGCTTATGCCTCATGACAAACTTAAAGAGTATGAGAGGAATTATCCTACTCATGATCTAGAGTTAGCGTGATGCGTTTTAACGCTAAAGATATGGAGAGCACTATCTATATGGGGAGAAAGTGGAGATATATTTAGACCATAAAAGCCTTAAATATTTCTTCACTCAAAAGAACTCAACATCTTGGCGAATGACGTTGGCTTCGAGCTATTGAAAGACTACGACCACACTATTCAATACCATCCCGGTAAAGCGAGCGTGGTAGGTGACGCGTTAAGTAGAAGATCATATCTTGAGGAACGAAAGTGCGATGATGTCAAATATACGCGTAGAGCCAACTTTAATAGAAAAAGTTAAGGTTGCTCAAGCCACCGGCCAGAAGCTTATGCGTATGAAGAAGAAAGTACAAGAAGGAGCTATTAGGGCGAGAATTGATGAAGAAGGAATACTTGAGTCCACTCTGAACTTTGTGTTCTAACGACTGATTTAAAGTACAAGATTATGATGGAGGCACACAATACACCATTTGCAATCCATCCTCGAAGTACTAAAATGTATCGTGATCTTGACATACATTTTGGTGGAACAATATGAAGAGAGAGATTGCAAAGTTTATCTCGATGTGTTTAACTTGTCGGCGTGTAAAGGCGGACATCTAGTACCTAAGGGTCCGTTGCAACCACTTGAGATTCCTAATGGAAGTGGGAACACATTACCATGGATTTCGTTCTGTCTTCTTCCTCTGGTTTCTCAAGGCATCAATGCTATTTGGGTTATTGTTGATAGATTAACCAAGTCTGCTCATTTCTTCGCCGTCACGGAGACTTATTCACTTGAGCGTCTTGCTGGTATATGCGTAAATGAGATTGTGAGGTTGCATGGCATGCACAGTATCCATAGTTTCGGATCGTGACCCAAGATTCACTTCAAGATTTTGGGTTAGCTTGCAAAAAGCTATGGAGCACGGATTTGCGATTTAGTTCTGCATACCATCCCCAAACAGACCGACAATCGAGAGAGACTATTCAAACTCTTGAAGATTTATTAAGACTACGTGTCCTGACTTCAAGGGTAGTTGGGATAAGTATTTACCATTGGTGGAATTCTCCTACAACAACAGATTATCGAGCAAGTATAGGTGTGGCTCCATTTGAAGCATTATATGGGCGAAAATGTCGTTCTCCAATATGTTGGGATGAGGTGGGTGAAGCAACATTGTTGGGACCCGAAAGTTAAAATGCGTATGACTACCTGAAAAGATCCAAATGATTCGACAACGTATACAAACCGGCACAAGATCGACAAAAGAGTTATGCGGATCTTCATCGAAAGGGCGTGGAATTTAATGTAGGGGATCATGTATTGTTGCGAGTTGCTCCGTGGAAGGAATTTACAAGATTTGGGAAGAGAGGAAAGCTCAATCCACGATTTATTGGTCCATTTCAAATTCTTGACCGAGTAGGAAAAGTAGCCTATAGACTTGCGTTACCTCCAAGTATGTCTCGTGTTCACAATGTGTTTCACATATCTCATGCCGTAAATATGTGAAAAGACCCAAACCACATTATAGAGTTAGAACCAGGATGAGATAGCCAAGAAGACTAACGCATTGTGAGGAGGTACTGTCAAGATTTTGGATGGGAAGGACATGTCTACGCCAAGAAAGGTCATACCACAAGTTAAAGTTTTGTGGAGGAATCATGCTATAGAGAAATGACACAGGAATTGGAAGCGAAAATGAAAGCGAGGTATCCTCATCTTTTGAAACACCGAATGCGTCACGTCAATTTCGAGGACGAAATTTCATAAGGAGGGAGGTTGTAAGACCCCAACTTATTATTAATGAAATTAATTTTCTCTATATATTATTTTGAAATAGTAAGGGTTGATTTGATTAATGTGGATAGTTAGGGGTTAAATACGCAAATATTTCAAAATAAGCAAGTGGTTATAAAATATTCATTGTTGTCGGGGAATATTCGTTTGGTCGTGGAATATTCGTCTTTGTCGGGGAATATTTGTGACGGCAGTAGCGACCATGTGTGGGCCCCATAACTGAAAGCGATTGGATGAAGAAAGCGATAAATATAAGTTGGTTAAAAATAATTACAGGCGTGGTTATTCTGAATAAGATTGTTGGAATACCCGGTGGTTAAAATACGATAATATCGCGTGGTTTACGAAGAAGTACGGTATTACGCATATTGTTGAATTATTGATCCTTACGTGAAGAAACTACTCAATAATTTTCACATGAATTCTTTATTGATATATTTTATTTTATTGATTCAATAATTGCTTTGCGTTGATATTTTATATTATTGTTGTTCAATAATTGTCACTTGCACATTATCTCCATTATCGGATCAATAATTCATATTATTTAAATAATATTATTAGATAGCATTATTGGCAATGTCTAGAAAGTTACATCGAGGAGAGGTTTGGTCACCTAATTGCGGCATGAAGGAGAAATCCTTATCGGAAAGCCCTCTTCACGAGGAGCGGCTGGTTGTCATAATTGTGATTACGTAATATTATTTGTGAATAATTAATTATTGATATGATAAGAAAATATTTATAAACGATGGATTTATTTATTTTATGTGGTTATAATTGAATGATTTAATGTTGAGGTGTTTTATCGGTAATTTTGTCCGAATGGAGGTATTAAAAATCAAATCAGTATTTTTACGATGTATTGCGTTAGTTATAATTTTAATCCGACCAGATTGGATCGTTGTAATTTTTGGATATGTTATACATACATAAGTTGAGTATATGTCCACAAATTTTGAACCGTTAAAATGAACGAATGATTTGTTATGAATTTTAAGAGGTGGTGATTAGGAAATTAGGGTTATAATTGATTTTGGTGGAAAATTCTAGAATTGAGTGGGCCCCACTTGTGGTTGGTGAAGAAATGTGCTGAATTTTATTTCAAATGTGGTGGGTGGCAATAGTAGCGAGTAAAGCCATCAGTGTGCAGTCGAGTCCGCTTCGGCAAGGCTAACATTTTCCTATAAATAGAGGGCTAAGTTAGAATTGAAAATCACACCGAAACAAAGATTTCTCTCTTTCTTCTCTACATATTATTGAGCGTATTTTGTGAGTATTTAGATACTTTGAGAGTTCTTTGTTCAAATCTGAGTTTCATTCAACATCACTTGAGCCTTTCCTTAGAAGTACTAATTCTTTGAGGTAAGGGATATTATTTTTTCGTAATGATATTATTTCTTGAATATCATTATCTTTGAAATATTAGTTGGAACTTTTATCAAATTTGGAACTTTTTCATGTCGAGGTTTCTTATTCATGAGTTACTATTCACGAGTTACTTATTCATGAGTTACTATTCACAAGTACTATTCATGAAGCGTGAAAATGTTTTTGTGGAATTTCTATCTTTTGGTGTGAATTACTATTCACGTATCTGGCCTTATTCACGTATCTGACACTATTCATAGAAAAATAAAATTTCTTCTTTTATTCAAAACATCTATTCGGATACTAGCTTTCGATTGTATCCATGTTTTGATCATTCTTGAATTTTACACCACTATGATTATTTTGAGGTATTTTTGAACATGGATAAAACAAAGTACTGAATCCTTAATCCTTAATCCTTGTCATTTTGTTTCCTTTGGATTCGTTTCTTTTTCAAAATATTTTCATCATCATCTCGATCTTAAATGATGATATTATTGAATATCTTTGGCACATGGTGCAAAGATGAATGATTTCTGAAGAATATCTTTGGCACAGTAGGTGCAAGATGAGCAGTGTTGAGATGAACATGGCCGAATGATTAATATCTTTGGCTGTAGTGCAAAGATGAGCAGTGTTTAAATGAACATGACCAATCGATGAATATCTTTGGCACATAGTGCAAAGATGAATATTTGATTCAGATGTTTATGGATTGATGTTACGGGGATAAAGATGACGATAAACTTTTAAATTCATACATAGAAGATAGTAGTTTGCATTCTCTACTTAACTCTTCTAATGAATTATTACTTCCATTGCGAATATTGATTTAAAATTTGTTGTCTATTGTATTCTATTAAATTTTTCCTGTTGAAGACTAACGATAATTTGTTGTATATTATCTTAGTCATAATATTCTTTCTTGAGCTAGTTGAGCTCACCCTTTTCCTTTTTGTTCCATTCTTCTCGGAGGCGAGAATATAGCGAAGATGCAGTCTGGGGTATGGAATGAAGGTTTTAGAAAGGATTGTTTAGTAGTCCTCACCATTTTGTAAAATAATGTATCAATAAATGTGATGAGGATTTATTTGAGTATAGATATTATTTAGAAGATAATATTTGTATTTAAACTCATAGTTTCTTCTTGTAGTAATAAAGTTGTAGTTGTTTCTGTACCATGTATTGACAACTCAGAATGGGTGATGTATACCTATTTTGGGGGCGTCACAATAATTATTTAACAACTCATTTAATTTAATTATCCCAATTAAATTCAAACTTCAAACTATAAAATTATTCCACATTAATTTAATTAATGTATAACATTTACTCAAATTAATCAACGACAACTACATCAAAAATTTATTTAACTCAATAAATTAATCAACGAAAATATTTATTTAATTCAATAAATATTTAAAATAAATTACAAAAATCTCGTTCCTCACATTATCTATCTAGTATCTAGGGGTAAGTTGTTGTCCTAGAAAAATCTACATTGATGAAATGTATCTCAATTGAACCTTAATGCAACCTATATTAAGTTCCCCAAAGAGGGATGATATATATTAACCTCTAAGGAATCTTAGGCCTTACCTTAAGAATCTAGGATTGAAAAATATCCGTGAAAACCTACAATAAACCACTTGAAATGAACAATATGCCTAAGAAACCTATCATTCTTAAAGGAAGCGAAAATGTGAAACCTTAATCCTATAAACCAATACTAATAATCTTATAAATCTATGTTAATAATACTATATACGTATTAAGTATTCATGGACTAATTATCCATTAATGTCAAGATGAGGTGGGACTGACGCCCTTAAATCCGAGTATCTTTAAACTCTGGATCCAGTGTTTCACGGTGCTAATATTAATATACATTTAACCATATATTCATGCTAATAGGAACGTAATTACTAATTATTACAAGCCTATTATTACATACCCAAACTCTATGACCTTTAAATCTTTTAACATGATAATAAAATAGTAATTATTTACAATAAACATATCTATTATAAATAGGTTCCATATGTGATGCCCCCCAAAATAGGTCCAATCCACCCAACCCATTTTGGGTCGCCAAATACATGGTACAGGAAATAAATACAACTTCATTATTACAATTGTCGTGCAAAATACGACAACACATATACTGTGAGTTTTAATAACAACTATGACTCTCATCCCTTTACTTGGATATCACCTCACATTGATACCTTACATAAAGGTACAGTCAATAACTATTTTAGAAATTGAAATATTTGGAAAATGCTCAAGGAAACCTTCGTACATAGGAGGCCATTCATCTAAGTTGTAATAGATAGCATATGACTCGAGAATTATCCTTGGTTGACCCAACAGACCCCAAAGAAAAATGAAAAGATTGCTATCATGTTCTTTCCAATGGTGAGTCTTCTCTTGCCATATAATTATCTCTATTATCTCCAATTGAGAATTATATTTCAACCAAACTCTAAGATTATATAGGTAGTGCTCATAGATATAATCAGCAAGTGGATGTGCACAACCCTGTCTTATGATAACACGAAGTCGTAGATCATTAGACATCTTGTATGATAGTGATAAAATACCTTTCCAAAGTTGGGTTCACCTCACCCTATTCTGTTCACCAAAATCAGCGGTTAAATGACGTATAAAATACGACACACTTATCTCAAATTCTCAATAAAATTATTTCCATACTATTTTAGGAAAAACCTCAACAGCTATAGACCACTGTTCTATTCCTTTATTACCCCCGCTTGACCCAACTACACTCTTATTACCTGAAAGGAATTGTGAAGTAAAAGGGTGAGCACTGAAGGGTTTCGACACAGAAACGCATAGCAAAAATAGAATAACTTAAGGCAAATTCGAAACCCTAAACAGGATCCATGCAAAAAACAATTAATTTAGTGGTTAGAAATTATACCGATTAAGAAAGCTCGAAACGATGCGGTCGAATCTCCAACGTAATTTGAACGGACTGTGTCTCTACGATTTCCACACGAACGCTCCGCGAATCGTCGTACGATATTCAGAAGAAGGAACCGCAGTACTAGCCACCAAGGATGAGGATTTTTCGAAACTATTTTCTCTCTAGTCTCTTTTTAAAAGCGACTAGGGTTTTAGTTAATGAATAAATCCCTAAAAATGGCTGCTACATATCATATATATAGCGATTAAAAGGAATGATTCAAAATCTAATTTAATAAAATCCGAATTTATATATATATATATATATATATATATATCTTAATTAAGTCTTACTTAATTAATATACATATATATAAATTATCCTATTAATTTAAATTAAGTAATTTAAATACTATCAATCATATTGATATATTTAAATATTTACAATTTAAATTAATTCCCTTTTAATTATGTTCTATGTGTGTGACCCTATAGGTTAATATTACGTTGGCAATAATTTTAAAATCATATTATAAAATTATAAACAGTGAGCGGCATCTAGTAATGCATCACTACTATCCAAGTAATAATAAGATCGATGATTCGATGCAACCTTTTAGTGACCAATGTTTTAATGTAATTTAATCCTTTTAACCTTAATATCCTAGATTAAACTCGAGTCATGGAATGTGTCATACTATTCATAATTTAATCTGAGTTTTTTCTTGATCAATGAGTAGACTATATGAAACAAATCACTATTTGAGAATGGTCATGCATTTCATAGTCCTACTCAATCAAGAGGCTTATGGATATCACCCTTAATATATAGGATGGTTAAATTCCATTTAAATCACTCATATTCCTCACACGATTCATGATGTACCCAATAATCACCTTTATAGGTGACATTTGATGATATCAAAGTACATAAATTCTCGTGTAGTAATATAGTGATTTCAGGTTGGAGGACCATTACATCATTGTCACTATGAGAATTGCTAATGACACTTCGCATAATGCTCCATATATAATTCTCATGGTGGGTCTGTCCAGTACATCATTCTCTAACATGTACCTATGCATTGACTTAATATCTCATATATTTATGACCAATGAGATTTGGTCATCAGTCAATCCACATATTAGTCTCAATGCATCATTGTTGTCCCATCAACAATAATACTCGACTAGGGACATTTAAGAACAATGATACTAATTATAATTATATAATCTCATGGTCAAGTCATATACTTGAAACTATATAATTTGTATCACTATTCTAAAGAATTTTATTATGTTAACATTTATATAACGTAGTAAATAAAACCATAATAAAATCATTCATTTATTCAATCAAATATAATATCAAAATGTTAAGCAATTATATCAAATAATTGGCCTCTAGGGAATAAACTCTAACAAGCACAACTAGCCCAGTAAAGAATATCATGATTAAAAATAATTAAATTATCAATAGCCTTCGTCAGTAAACAATCAGAGATTTAGAACATATGGTAGTTCATAAAACATTTTAACCATAGTTACAGCGGAACGAGCAATCCATTAGAAGAGTCAAATAGACAATAAAGTCTATTATCTTCTCCATGTTAAAAGTCCACCAATAATGTTTTAACCTTGTAACATTAGTCAACAGTTTCTGTCCACAATCATGTGAATAACTCATAATCATAATTATAGTTCTAAATTCCTCTTCTCATCTAGGACGAAGATAATTTTCATCACCTGTCTTTACCTGAAACATCAAAGATCACGGTTATACCAAATCACAGTTCATGTTCATAATCATACTAATAAATTCATCTTTGCACTACATGCCAAAGATATTCATCTACAGTTCATCTTTGCACTACAAGACAAAAATATTCAACAACAGGTCATCTTTGCACTACGGGCCAAAGATATTCAACAACATGTCATCTTTGCACTACGGGCCAAAGATATTAATATCTCAAAAAAATATATAATCATTTTAGAATTTATATAAACAATAATTATAACCATGTTGATCAATTCACCTTTGCACTTAAGCTTAAGATATTCAATTATAAATTTAACGGTCATGATCATACCAGTCAATAATTCATCTTTGTAATACTAGCCAAAGAGAACCCATAGTCACGATTATACCAATAATCTACCTATCTTTACACTTCAGTGAAAGAGAAATTTCATCACCAGGGTTATAAAAATGTTATATATGATAATAAAAATAATATGATCAAAATATGGATTTAATTTCAAGAGTAAGATTTATACATCAACGATAATTTGGTCAGAAAAAAAACCAATTTTATCGTGAATTGTACCCCGTGAAAAGTAACTCCTGAATAGTAACCCATGAATAGTAACTTGTGAATAGTACCTCGTATTCGTATATAGTGCTATATACATGAATAGTACCGTATACGTAAATAGTGTCGTATACGTTAATAGTGTCATATACATGAACAATGTCGTATACATGAATAGTGACGTATACGTGAATAGTAACCCCGACACAAAAAGATAGAAATTTCACAAGAAAAATCATACTTCGTGAATCTTATTCATGAATAGTATCGTATTCGTGAATAGTGTCATATACATGAATAGTACCGTATACGTGAATAGTAACCTCGACATAAAAAGGTAAAAATTTCACAATAAAATTCATACCAATATTTTGGTATAATGATATTGAAAGAAATAATATCATTTATGAAAAAAATAACATCCCTTATCATCCCTTACCTCAAAAGAATAGTACTTCTGGCTGAAATATCGGATATAACGCTGAAGGAAACTTGCACTGATTAACAACTCTTAAAGTATCTAAATACTCACAAAATATGCTCGATAATATATAGAGAGAAATCTTATTTTTCTGGTGTGATTTTCAATTATAACTAAGCACCCTATTTATAGGAAAATACTAAAACGCCAAAGGAGACTAAATTAATAAAATATTTTTTTTCTACGCACATTTATTTGACCAAATTATCAGCCATCATAAGTGGGGCCCACTAAAATTCAAAATTTTCACACCAACCAAAACTGGGGCCCACTCATGTTTTAAATAAAAATATTTTTTTTCGAAACATCAAAAATTCATAATAAATAGCCTTTTTATCAGAAAAATACGAATTTTATGTCCATTCTATAGGAAATTAAATTCTCTACAACTTTGTAGATTTTTTTTTTCAGATAAAAAATGCCCGAAATTCACATACGTACGATTTTTAATACCTCTATTATGACAAAATACAGATAAAACACCCTCATTCTGACATAATACTGATAAAACAACTCAGCATTAATTCCTTCATTTATATCCATATATATATATATATATATATATATATATTTTCTTATCATATAAATCAATAATTAATTATTCACAAATAATATTAAACAATCACAATTATGACAACTGGGTCGTTCCAGGAAAGAAGGGGGCTTTTCGATAAGGATTTCTCCTTAGTGGCGCGCAATTAGGTATCGAAACCCCTTTCCTAGACAGAACTTCCTTAGACATTGCCAATAATGCTATCTAATAATATGAATTATTAATCTGATAATGAGAATTATTTTGTAGTGACAATTATTGAAACAATGAAAATATAAAATATCAACATAGCAATTATTGAATTAATAAAATAAAATATTGAAAAGTAATTACTGTAACAATTATTGTGTAGTGTCTTCTTACGTAAAAATCAATAATCCAAAAATACTGTCCAATATCGTGTGTTAATGTGCAACCACGCGTATTACTATATTTTAACCACTGGGTATTCCAACAGTTTTAACGGTAATAACTACGCTGTTATTTATAAAAACCCATACTTATCGTTTTCTTCATCTGAAAGTTATTCTGTTATGAAGCCCACAAATGGTTGCTCCATCGTACAAATATTTCCCCGACAATAAGAATATTCCACGACCAAACGAATGTCTCCGACAACAATGAATATTTTATAACCATTTGCTTATCTAAAATATTTACATATATCACCCTTAACTTTAACCTTTTATCAATTTAACCATTTATTGAATAATAATTATAAGAAAATTTAAATACTTTTATTTCATAAAATTCGGGATCTTACACCATAGTCCTTTTATTCGTTCATTTTTCATTTACCCTTGTCCTTTCTTGAACCTTTCACACGCTCATTTTTCGTTGAAAACATTTAATTTTAAGCAAGAATGAAAATGTACATACGCAACAAGTATAACAGCTGTATATAAAACAACAAAATTAAGAATCATGCATGGCATCGAATACTTCTAAACCTTTAACAACAGAACAAAAGTTGTGAAGAGATCTCAAAAGATAGAAAATTACTTCTTTTATTTTCAAAACATATTTTTGAAACAACGTAGTGACTTTAGCTGAGCGGTCATAAGACCTCGAACTTTTATTTTTATTTTCGAAAAGGTTTAAGCATCTATTCAGTTGTAAACCGTCTTAACTCACGAGTACGTTGGGTGATCAGCCCTTTGTACCCTATATTGATCAATACTACATGGAGAACGACTTAATTTGAGTTCTTCCTGTCACTCAACATTACATGTCAACACATAAAACATTTTCCCCTAATATTAGGGTTGTTAATTCTCAGTCTGATTCTGTACCAAGTATAAATTTTTTTGGAAACTAAAATTAAACTCAAGAACAATTCAAAAGATCATATTTAGATCATTGAAAGATTTTAACATGTGTCTAGCCAATACAAATGGCATTGACATACTTTTTAAACAGTTCATACATATCAAAACTTGAAAACTTAAGCAATTCATGCGTTATAGTAAAGCTTTAATATTTGATGCATTATATCATAGTTGAACACTTATACCACCAACAAAGAGTGTGTATAAGTCTGATGTTTACACAACTGTTAAACATTGTGTAAATCGAAACATACATAAGAATTATTCATAAAAATATACATCCACATACTTTAAACTATCATTCCAAAATGAAGTTAGAATTCTTGCCTTAGAGGTCGCTTATACTCTAGCGTTAATCACCTTTTGTACTTTCTACACATTCAATGCACATAAACATATCAATTAGCCACGTACGTATAAATGTCCCTCATGGTTTACTTAACTCTATTACTGATGAGTGAGTTTTATACCTATGATTTGAACATCTTTAATGCTTAATTCTTTTTTAACTTTAAGTATTTTTAGTGTCATTTTACTTTTTATGTGTTTGTATTGTAGGAAATGGCTTCGTAGGATCAAAACATGAAAATGGAGCATAATGACATTTATGTAATTTTTGGTCAAATGAACCCGCCGGGGCGAGCTTTATAGTACGAAATCCTTGTCGGGGCGGAGTTCCATTAGACACCCTCCGGGGTGGACTTTTTAAAGGAAAATCCCCGCCGGGACGGGGTGGTCGGGAGTAGCACAACAGGATTCTAAAGTTGATTTAGCAAGTGATTTGGGACGTGACTAGAGAGCCAAAAAAAAGACTAATCGAAGGGCGAAGAAGAGAGAATGACATCAATTAGAAAATCCCTAGTTTGACATCATCTATTGGAGATTGAAGCGAGGAATCTAGCACGAAGGAATCAAGGCAGGAGCAGTAAAGAGGAGGATTTTTACACAGATTTTTATTCTCTTTCTATACTATGTGGGCCCAAGTATAAAATTAGGGTTCACGTGACCTAATTGAATTAAATGCAGAATTAGGGTTCCGCAACCTCATTAAATGTGCAAATTAGGGTTCGCATAACCTAATGAAATAAAGACGAAAAAGTTAAAAATAAATGTACTAGATCTGGGAGAAGCCTCCACGTGTCCCGAGGTAGAAGACTCGTGGAGGCAGCTCGTTTTGGGAATTGATTGAGGGATTGGATTGGTGGCTAGAAGGACAGGGCAATATGGGCATTATTCTAATGATTAAAGGGTATTTCTAGAATTTCTTTGAAAGCATGTGCCTTGCACATGACTACTTTCCAGAAAATCCTATAAATACCCCTTCCATTCCATTTAGAAGGGACTTCTCTTCAGACTCAAGACTTGGACTCTTAGAAGATCAAAGGGACCCTTTTGGTGACTTAAAGGATTGGAGATTCCACCTAAAAACACTAAAGGGGTTTGGACATTCTCTCAACTCGAAGGACTCAAGAAGGCTCTTGGAATCCCTGCTACCCTAACATGGTTCCTGAATTCTAGGAGTTCTGCCACGCGTCGTTGGAGTAATCGCCCATCTGTCGCTCTCCCATCTACAATCAACCAATTAATTATGTGCTCTTTATGGATTTCTCTCCTCCTCAGCCAACACAAAATCCTAACTGGCAAGGCACGATTTCCTTGTCCACATTTATTTGGCGACTCTTCTGGGGAGGTGTAGAATTCGTGAAGGGTATGCCCATAACTCGAAGTGGGAGAACTACAAGAAGAGCTGCTTCACCAACAAATAGCATTACCTCACCAGTTCCAGTTCCAAGGCAAGTAACTCAAGCATTCCAAGATAAAAACCTGGATTTTGACCTACCACTTGTTGAAGATGCTTCAGAAGGGAGTTTGAGATCACCACATATGGCCAATAAACAACAAACCAACGCAGGAAGGCAAGGCGAGGATGCAGGTGGAGACCAGACGAATGTTGTGCAACTGGAGATGCTCAAGGCATTGAAGGAAGTATGGAAAGGACAAGGGATTATGATGGCCATGATGCTAGAGATGCAGAGGAAGCAAAAGGAGATGGGAAACTTTTGCCATCAATTGATGCAAATCCCTACCTTCAAGGACATGTTCCTAGGAAGTTCGCAGGGAGAACAAGCAGGGGTGGAGGACAACAACAATGGCAACAACAACAAAGAGAACCAGATTGTACCTCCATCGACGGAAAGTCAATCAGTTCTAATCATCAACTTGGAGCCCCAAAACAGTGGTGACGTGCCACAGCCTAGGTTGGAAGCAAGCCAACCTCAGACAAACATCATCCCAACTGCTCTCCCAACATTTTTACATGTGCAGATGCCAACCATTCCTGGCCATGTCCAGCGAGTAAGCCAACAACTACCACCAGCGCCTGCTTTGAATGATTCAAATGTGCATCAACCAATCTCTTTACCATACACACCGCCAATACAATAGTATATCATAACACCCCAAAGAGTTCACGACACGAGCCAGTACGTGACGAAGGATGATATGATCGATGTGATCAATCAACTTCGCATGCAGACATCCTGACCCTCGGAGTTGGACTTTACTCCTCCTTACCTGGCACACATTTGGAGGCAACCTTACCCGACAGGGTATATTGAGCATCCCCCGCAGTTTCCAAAATACAACGGGGAGAAAGGAAATACCAGGGAACATATTGCCAGGTTCGTAAAGTCAATGTCTCCGTGGCTCGGATATGATGAAGTGAACAACCACAACTTGTATATTCAGCAATTTAAAAATACTTTGACGGATAGTGCCTTCAGTTGGTACTATAATTTGGAGAAGGGTCGGTCCATGATTGGGATGACCTAAAATTATAATTTTTTAAGAAATTTTTTTATGTGCAAAAACAGGTGAACATTGTAGAGCTGATGAGGATCAAGCAAAAGCCGAATGAGGAGCTATCAGATTATGTTAACAGGTTCAGGGCCCAGGCACAGAAGGGCGCAGAGCCGATTGAAGAAAAAAACTTAGTTAGCATTTACAACAATGGTGCCTTAGATGACTTCAAGCCCCACCTCATCACCAAGGCTTGTGATTCCTTCGCGGCCCTCTCATCTTTTGCACGAGACTTGGGGGGAATCATGACATTTCCCACCAGTTATGCGATGGATACATGGAAGAGTAAGAAGACATCAACTGTGGCTTTGGTGGATTCTCAGTCAAAACCATAAGGGGGCAAAGGGCAAGAGGGAGAAGAATGAGAAATTTGAACTAAGCAGAGAAAAGCACGGGGATAAGTATACCAGAATGCCAGTTCTGGAGGCTATCACATGTAGCGAGAAGGCATTCAGGAGCCTATATGAACAATGGGTCGAGCACGGAGTAGTGAAACCTCCAAGGCCTCGATTGGTTGTAACGGAAGAAATAAAAAGAAGACCAGACTTCTGTGTATACCACCAATACGCAGGGAATTCCACTATGGACTGTTACAGTCTGCGGAGGATATACCATGAGAAACTAGCGGGTGGGAAGATTGAACTAGGAGAAGAAACGTGCAATAATATCACACATGGTTCAGTCTCAGAAGTCAAGAAATCAAATCTGGCTCTACGTACCATAAAAAAAAAACTCTGAACTACAGATGAGTTAAAAATCCACCCAAGATGGTGGTCCACCAAAAATGGTGGTTTAAGTCCTCAAGAATATCCCTTGCCAAGTAAATTAGATGACCAAGGGATGAGGCACAAGAATTGACGACTAAAAAAAACACCCAAGATGGTGGTCCACTCTAAATGGTGGTCAAGTCCTCGTAGACTGCACTTGCTAAGAAATTGGTCGACCCAAGTGACGAGACACCCGATTTCAAGTCCTCGTAGACTGCACTTGCCAAGAAATTGGACGACCCAAGTGACGAGGCACCCGATTTTAAGTCCTCGTAGACTGTACTTGCCAAGAAATTGGACGACCCAAGTGATGAGGCACCCGAGTGATACACTTTATCATCAAAAGTGAATGAGGCACCTGACTATAAGTCCTTAGACCCGAAAAGTTATACTTTTAACTTTAATTAAAGTAATTGAGGCGCCTGAGTATAAGCCCTCAACCCCAAAAAAGTTACACTTTATCTCTAAAAGTGGTAAACGTTATGCTTTCGCCGACAAAAGCAAGATTTATTATATGAAACGTTATGCTTTTCGTTAAAAGCAATTTGATTATCAATAAATTTGTTAAATTTCACTTATACTTGATTTATTTCTTCTGATTTATAAAAAAGAAGAAAAAAAAGTATGGATTCAAGTGTTAGTTTGTATGAAATATATGTACATGATTTTTTGATACATGAAATAAAAAAAAAAAACTACGAAAGTTCATGATCTAAAGGCCATGACCAGTCGAATTGAAGATAGAGGAATACCTAAAGCTTGGTCTTCGTGGCTATCAGGCCTTCGAGGCTATCAACAGGTCTTCAAGGCTATCAGCAGGTCTTTGAGGCTATCATGCCTTCAAGGCTTTCAGGCCTTCACAAAATTCTTGGTTTCCAATGACTTCTTGATTCTAAAGAAAAGAGAAATTTCAAGAGAGGGTAAGAAAGATTAGATCGAAGATTTTCAAAATATCCCAGGAGAGCTCCTCTAAGGTTGGCCTTTTTAGGGTTTGCTCCTCTAGAGGTTCCCTCTCCTAGGATTTTTTGTTTTTGAGGCTTGCAAAACATCAAGCCCCGCGAAGTGTTCAGACACTGGAATCAAGACTTCAACACTTAAAATATTTTGCGCGATCATCTCACCAGAGGTGTGACTCACGCGCAGGGGGCAAATGCTTACTGGTAGATTGGTAGATGACATAGATGTCCTCCAGAGTAGAGGTGCATTCCCCCAAGTCATGACGAATGACGAATGTCTTGTTGGATACGAATGACATGTAGAGGAGCACCATGGTTTTGTTGGATACGAATGTCCCTTCATAGCTTGATGTACTGAAGAATGTAAGCTCTTTCTTTAGTATACTCACATAGTCAACATTCCCAAGTACCTCGTCGATCCAATGATGCCATTCCTGAGGGAGGCTAGATGAATCAGATAAGAAGTGAAGGGAATTGAAGGGGTACTCTTGTTTCTTTATGCATAGACGGGGAATGCAATTACAAAGGGGAAAGTCATCCCAACCTCCACAAGCCGCTACATATAGGAACAAGTATTTGTTATCGGGCAGAGGAAGAATTATATGGTCATAAGTCTGGAATTTATCCCAAACAACATCGGAAAGACCAAAGAGGGGATCCCTTTCCCAATCATTGAGAAACAGGGCCTCCTTAGTGATTCCCGGGTCGGCAGAATGCTTATCATGATAAAGAGAAAAGTCTGATATTTAACATTGAAAAACACCTAAAAAGAAGAAGAAACAATGTCAGAAGGAGTTAGGAATCACAATTATGCAAGATAAAGTTTCTTGAAATTTTTCGAAAAAACTTTGGACATCCAAAAGGCATCCTTTGGTGCCTTTTTTGGAATTATAAAGGTATACATCATGGTTATAGGTGATGAATTTTGTAGGGCTCGTCGATAGCTTCGTTTTGATATATTATGGGCCCCGAAACTCCAAACGAGTCAAAAGTTATGATCAAAATAGTAGTTGCTCCTCCAAAACTTCATCTTTTCATTTAAAAACTTCATTTTTGCTAATAGGGTTCGGCCATGTTGGCTTCGACCCCCTAGGGGCCGGACATGTTGCCTTAGGCCACCTAGGGACTTTTGTAGGGCTCATCGATAGCTTCGTTTTGATATATTATGGGCCCCGAAACTCCAAACGAGTCAATAGTTATGATCAAAATAGTAGCTGCTCCTCCAAAACTTCATCTTTTCATTTAAAAACTTTATTTTTGCCTATAGGGTTCGGCCATGTTGGCTTCGACCCCCTAGGGGCCGACCATGTTGCCTTAGGCCACCTAGGGGTTATTTCTTTTGACCATAAAAAAATATAGGGTTCGGCCATGTTGCCTTAGGCCACCTAGGGTCCTGCCATTTTGCCTTAGGCCACCTAGGGGTTATTCATTTTGGCCTTAAAAAAAATCATGTAGGCTTCGGCCATGTAAGCCTCGGCTACCTAGGGGCTGCTCCCCTTCATACCATTGAGGTCTTGTTGCTCTACCAATCAACTGCTTGGAATGAATGCTCCTTCATCGCGAATATTATAGCATTTTTTCTGATGAATTCCGAGGGAAAAAACCGAGATGTAATCACGGTAATGGGGCCCGAAAAAGACAAAAGAAAGAAAAAGCATTTTTCTTCCTTCATGGTTCGTCGAAAAACACCAATCTTTCTTTATGATCCGAGGGAAAGAACCAATATATGATCAAGAAAAAATAAAGAAACAAATATTGGGTAAACTATGGAAAGATTTTTGGAGAAGTTCCCAATTTATCCAAGAAAGAGCCCTGCTAGGTTTTGCCTACCTAGGGTTTAACCCTAAGAGTTTGGTTCCCTAGTGGTTCCCTCTACTAGGACCATTGTATTCAAGACCTATAAAGTGAAGCCCTGCAAAATCATTCAAAGGCTTACAATTTTCTTCCACGATCGTCTATTTGGGAATGTGACTCTCGCGCAGGGGGCAAATGTGGTCCCAAGTATAAAATTAGGGTTCACATGACCTAATTAAATTAAATGCACAATTAGGGTTCCACGACCTCATTAAATGTGCAAATTAGGGTTCACATAACCTAATGGAATAAAAACATAAAAGTCAGAAATAAATGTTCTAGACCCGGGAGAAGCCTCCACGTGCCCCAAGGCAGAAGACTCGTGGAGGCAGCTCGTTTTGGGAATTGATTAAGGGATTGGATTGGTGGCTAGAAGGACAAGGCAATATGGGCATTATTCTAATGACTAAAGGGTATTTCTGGAATTTTCCTGAAAGCATGTGCCTTGCACATGACTCATTTCCAGAAAATCCTATAAATACCCCTTCCATTCCATTTGAAAGGGGACTTCTCTTCAGACTCAAGACTTGGACTCTTAGAAGATCAAAGGGACCCTTTGGTGACTTAAAGGCTTGGAGATTCCACCTAAAAGCACTAAAGGGGTTTGGGCATTCTCTCAACTCGAAGGACTCAAGAAGGCTCTTGGAATCCCTGCTACCCTAACATGGTTCCCGAATTCTAGGAGTTCTGCCTCGCGTCGTTGGAGTAACCGGACACCTTTCGTTCTCCCCTCTTCAATCAACCAATCAATTCTGTGCTCTTTGTGGATTTCTCTCCTTCTCAGCTAACACAAAACCCTAACTGGCAAGGCACGATTTCCTTGCCCTTATACTCTATTTCTTTTATTCAGAATGCTATATTACTTGTGGATCATGAGTTTAATTTCATCTAGCATGAGCTAAATCTCTATTTAAGACAACAATGGATCTTATTGTTTAGCTAAGATTGACATACTTTCGTATTGAGATATATTTAATTATTTAGGGATTGTTTATTATGATTTATGCTTAAATATTAATTGTCTGATCAACAATTACCTTGATAATTTATATGAATTTGGGAGATGAAGTATAAATTTAGATTTAAACATAATAGCATGTGTTTTTGATTTCTGCATGGCATTGAAATTCATGATTTTTGTCTAGGATAGAGATATACCTATACATCACATGTAATCTGAAAAAGGACTTTGGCTTTAAACCCTCTTTAATTTTAATTCACATAGAGATATAGCGGATTGGTTAATTATGGTGTTTAATTTAATTATATCAATTATGGATTTAAGTTGATACGAGTATGATGCATTGAGAGATGGTTATATTTACTTATGTATTCTTGATTAACAGTCCAAAATAATTATGTTGGTTGGACAGAAAGTATGTCAATCTAAGTGAAGCAAGAAATGAAATTGTAGTCTTAAGTCTCCATTATCTGATCAAATCTTGTGGTAATTAATTAATACTTAATTGATTAGTAATTTTCATAGATTTCACAAACTTGATAATTTATTTAATAAAATTGAGATAATATAAAATTGGTAATTGTTAGAACAAATTGCAGTTATTATCTCTATGGGAACGATACTTGATTTATTACTTTAGTGTAACTAGATTTTACCCAATAATTATATATTCTTGAAATTAGTATTTATACAAACCAATCATATTTGACGATAAAGCATATACTTTGTAACAATCTTATTCATTTATTAGGAAAAAAAATTGTTTAATTAAAGGTTTTTAATTTATCTACATGGTGCTATTTTATAAAATGCGATAAAATCATAGTTTTTAGCAATACTTTTATAACCATGATGACGATTATGCTAATGAGATCTAAATTCTTAGATAGCTCACAAACTAAAATTGTTCCCAATCGTTGGATTACTTAAAAAGAGATTAGTGAATCCGGATAGATTGGTACATACGTTGCTTACCCATTGGATAAGGTTGATTGACCTCATGATCATTTGTGTGAAGACACTAAAGTAAATATGTAGGTACTTATTGGAGAATAAATTCACTGAACGTAACTCGCTAAGAAATACTTAATGGAGTTTTACTTGTCTATCAATAGAAATTAATGTAGTGATAGTAGTACAAATGATCCTTAGACTTGAGATCATCTGTAACGGGACGAATTAAGTGAATCGTGATTCTGGGGATAGAATCCTTTTAAAAGGGGAAAGATGTGACGAACGAGACTTTTATAATTAATTTTTAAATATTTATTGAATTAAATAAATATTTTGTTGATTTATTTATTGAGTTAAATAAATATTTGACGGAATTGTGGTAGATTAATTTAATTAAGTGTGTCACATTAATTAAATTAATGTGGAATAATGTTATAATTCAAAGTGTGAATTTAGTTGAGATAATTAAATTACAAGAGTTGTTAAATAACTTTAATGTTATTCTAATTAATTTAATAATTAATTAGAGATTTAATGATTAATAATAATTAATAAATGAGAATTTTAATTATGTGATGATGTGATTTAATGGGTAATATGGCCATTTATTTATTTGATTTTAAATAATATTATTTAATTAATTAAAGTGTGACAAATAAATTATATAATAAACAAGTTAATTACAATAAATTAGAAAGAGAATTAAATAAACAAGCCAAACATGGCCTAAGGAACATGGGAGCAGTTAAGGCCCCGTTGCGCTTAACTGCTCTAACTCAGAGAGAAAAGAGAGAGAATTGAGAAAAAATTATTACTGAGGAAGAAGTTTGTAAAATCAAGAAAGAAGTTTCTACCATGTTAACAGAGTTAGGAAGGGTGAATTCTTAATTTCAATTTTAAGTTTATGTTTTTAAGTTTTCTCCGTGAATGTATATTAAGTTCTCTTCCAATTCATGATTTTTTTTATCAAAAACTTGATGTTAGATGTTTATTAGCATGTATAGTTCAATTATATACGAATTATATATGTTTTAGAGGAATCAAATCCATTTAATTGTGTTTAATTGGAGTTTTATAGTTTATAAAGAAAAAATATATGAATATGGCTTATAAGTACAAAAATCGATGTCTAAATTGCCTATTAATCGGTAAATTGATAATTGATTGTGTTTATATACGCAAAAATGAAAAGAACGAAACTTGTATGCACTGATTTGATTGTAAAACGAGTTCGTAGTAGTTGATTTCGTTAAGAACGTCAAAAATAGAGTTTTTCACAAAAATATCAAATTAGAGATTTTAATCTTGTTGTTTATGTGACTTAAGATGTTAAAAGCATGTTAGGAATGTCATTAAATGTTCCTGTTAATTTCAGAACACATGGGTAATATTGAATTCGTTGTTTTTGTGAAATTTTGGCCTAAATTGGCCCTGTTTTGTGTTCTTTCTTATGACTATGAATCATGCAAGCTGTTATAGCGACCTTTATGGCCGCTAGCAGGCTTGTCATCATACGCCTACAATGTCGATCTCGATTATAAATGGCGTGCTTGTTGTCAGAAGTCAAAGTTGCATCGCCTAGCCATAAGCTTAATAAGCGGAGTCAGAGTGCGAGTCGTGGTCATTGCAAATGGGTCCCTGAGTAATGGGGCGCGCTACAACATCACTTAGCAGAACTGCCCAGAAAGTTCTATTTAATTGTTCAAGTTTAGATAATATGATTTAAACTCAATCTAATGAACATGAAAATGTATTAAACATATAATGTGATGTTAAAACAGATTCTAAACATATCAATGATGTTCTTATGTGTTTAATTGATATGTCGAACCCATATTTAGCTTGTCGTTCGTAAAGTCTAATAATGTGTAAAAACTAATGTTTTGATTTGATTAATATAATCATAATCAGAGTATAGTGAGAAGAGAACGTATTTATGATGCCGATTATGCTATAATTAATTGGTATTATGAATGTAAATGATATGTAGGATTAAATTGAGAAATGTGAATAGTAATCGTGTAATCTACGCACGAAGCAAGTTTTCTAACCTTAAACTTTATTTGAGCAAGTTTATAAATTCTACCCTTATGTTGAGCAAGTTCCTTAACCTATCTTGATTACGATTATGTGAGTTTGCAAAACTCTAATTATACATTGATAAATTCTTATTTTATATTATGTTATCATTGAGAAAGTTCCTTATTTCTCACTTGATTATAGTCGTGCAAGTTTTTCTAACTCTACATTACTGAGCAAGTTTAACCTTAACTTATTATTATTTAAGCAAGATTTCTTATAGTATTCAATGTCTATGTTTTGGTTAAGTCTTTTAATTCTTTATGAAAACATGACTTTCATATATATGATGTTTATCCACTTATGATTCAATGATATTCTATCATTGCTATTGTATCCCTTTATAATGTTACGTTATTAACGAACTCGTGAACGATGATTAAATCCTTATTGATTCAACTAAACCTTAGTTGATGATTATTGAACTTTAAATTACCCTTGAGATCAATCCAAACCAAACTTCCTTTGATGCGGACTATAATGTCAAAGCTGAGATGAATAACCCTGTTACAGGGGATTATATTACGCGACAACGTTAAGATGTTGTGCACATACATGGTACTAAGGGTTGATCCCCCTAGGTACGAGAAGTAAGGTCTATATAGTCTTATGACTGTTAAAGGTTTAAAGTAGAAATACTTGAAAGCCTGGGACATAGTTCATGGTCTAGCGACCCTTATATGTGATTTTGATTCCTGTTCTAACCTTGATTCAAAAGTCGAGCTATCTTTTGTTCAGTACCCATTGTTTATTCGCATGTTATTATTACTACTGTTGTTAAACTTGTGGGCAATTATTGCTCACTCGTGTATAATAACATTGCAACTAAGATTGAAAGAGTTGATGAGCCATGCACAAGTAAGGGCAAGGGCAAAACAAGAAAATGATGAAGATTTATTTATTATTTGAGAATGATTATGTTAAGACTTATGATGTTGTATTAAGACTTAATTGTTTATGAAGTTTCCGCATTGATGTATTAAGGTTAGATGACCTGAGATTGATTTGTTTTTAGCTGTTGTAACCCTTTATTGGGAGGATTTCTATTTCATTTATGAGTTTATTTTTTATGGGTAGTTAGATGTTATTTATTTTGTTGAGTGAACACTATATCTTTGGAAAATTTGAGTACCTGAATTTGGGGGTGTCACATCATCATAGTATCTTGTGTATGATTAGTTATACTTTAATATGTGGTATATTAAAGGGTATGATTTGGTGTAATAAATTGTACATAGAGATAATGAATGATCAAAAAAGAATCTACCGCTTCTACTAAAAGAAGATAATGTCCTATGTGATTCGATAAATGATAACTCAGTAGTCCTTGGCCAAGGCAAAATGAAATTAGAAAGAAGTTTCTAATTTGTATTATTTGGAGTTGTGTATTAAAGAATTGAAATACATAGAATTTAATAAAATAAGACTTAACAGTAATTGCATGTCTTATATTTAATTGGGACATTGTATAGTGGAAGGATTGAATTGTACGGTAACTATTTACTCAAGGGTTCTTTTATGATTAATGTTGAAATCTATATTATTTAGAAAGTCGTTGATCGCTAAGGAGACTTATCCTTATTGTAGAATAAATGCTATTAATTTTTTAAATAAATTAATGAATTAATTTATTTATTTAAATAAGATTAAAATTGCTCTAATTGATTTATTCACAACCGGTTTAATATGGAGTACCTAAAGGGTCAAACCATAAAAGAAAAAAATATTTATTTAAGAAGCAAATGACATAATCGCAATAATAAGTTAAGTGTATTTAATTTAATTTAATATATGGTGATAAAATAAATTAAATAACTTAATATTTATTATTTAATATTTTTAAATATTAAATATAAATTAATAAGAGAGTCTTATTATTATTATTATTATTATTATTATTATTATTATTATTATTATTTTTTTATTTTTATTATTTAATTACTAAAGGAGTTTGAAAATTAATTATTAAAGATACTCTCATATATTTCTAATAAGATTAGGAGGCTAATTAATTAAAAGAGTTTAATTAATTATTCCTAATATGATTAAGAAATCTAATTAATTAAAGGAGTTTAATTAATTAAAATAAAACCTTATTCCTAAATTGTTTAGGAGGGTTACCTACATCTATAAATTAGAGGAGTCTTATTTTGATTTGAGGTTAATGATATTTCTAAGAGTTGGGAGAGTACACAATATTCTATATAGATAATTAGGTTTTACCAAACAACCATTTTGTTCTTCCTTAAACACGTGGGCTGAAAGAATCAAATTCGATGGATTCAAGTTGAACGTGAAAAGAAATTGCAGGTGAACTTGTACACGAGGAAGCTAGTTTCTACAATGTATGAATATGATTTCCATTTCTTTTCATCTAATTAATAATTGCGCATAAAGAATGATCCGAGTATATGGTTTGTAAAATTTTTAAACTCTGATTTTTCCCCCTTCCGCTCTCTATATATAATTTGTTACATGTTCATGGATATTACAAACCTAATAATTTTATAATAAAGTTTGTCTATAATGTCTATAATGTCAATAATTCTATAATGTTAATTTCATGAAATTTGTCTTTTCCATAATTAAAATTGGCAAAAAGATCTATTTGATCTTTGTACTTATACTTTGATTTCATTTTGTGGCAAGTGTAAATATAATAATTGGCAAAACGATCTATTTGATCTTTGTACTTAAAATGCATAATACTATAATATCTTGTTATTATAAATTATTAATTAATTTTATATATTATAAATGTTACTCCCTCCGTCCCAAATTATCTGCTGTTTTAGCAAAAAAAATATGTCCCACAATATTTGCTTTTTTAAGATTCCAATGCATTTTTTCCCTTTGTTTTCCAAATTTGCCCATTTACCCTAATTGTTGATAATCATTACTCTCATTCATGACTCTCCTCTTTTTTAAACATCCACATTCACTCCTCTTTCTCTCTCTTCAATTAATAGTTGCTTTCTCTCTCTCTCTCTTCAATTAATCATTGTTTCTCTCTCTCTTCAATATCTGTTTTTTAAGATTTCAATGCACAAAGGGTATTTTAGTATTTTTATCATACATATTGGTATCTGTGTGGAACTCTAGAACAACAGATATTTTGGGACGGAGGGAGTACTTTTTATTACTCCCTCTGTTCCTAAAAGATTGTCGTTTAAGGTTAATGCACACAGATTAAAAAATATAATTAATACCTAGCAAAAATACTATACTACCCTTATTAATTATTTCAACCAATTATTTCCCTCTCAAAGTTTCTTATTCAATTCAACCAATTACTACTTGAATTATAGCATTAAATTGAATAAGAATTATTGGGAAGGGAATAAAATTTTAAATAGAAGAAAGCTTTAAATAAGGGTAAAGTAGGAAAAAAATAGTTAATGTGTATTGATAAACTTAAAACGACAATCTTTTAATAAAAATTATTTTTTAAAACGATAATCTTTTAGGAACGGAGGGTAAAATAAATGATGAAGTTGGGGTTAGGGTTGGGGTTGGGGTTGGGGTTGGGGTTGGGTATTCACCAATAGTGTTGGTATTTAAGACCGAAATGTAACAACTCGCTCGCGACATAATTAAAATAGGAAAGAAGAGAAAGCGAGAGGAAAGAGAGGAAGGAGATGAAATTCCGGTAAATAAGAACAAAGAAAGATAGAGAACAAGAGATGTGGCTTCCAAAGGGGACTGGGGCGGGGGGTAATGTTGGAGGAGATCGGAGGGGAGCTGGAGAGAGATTGGTGGCAGTGGCAATAGACAAGGATAAAGGGAGTCAGTATGCTCTTAAATGGGCCATTGAGAATCTTCTCACGAGAGGCCAAACTGTCGTTCTCATCCACGTTTTGCACAAACCTAATCTTAATAACTCTCCTTTATCATGTATGTATAAATGAATACATGTAATTGCTGTGTTCATCCTGTTCTAATTTATTCTAATAAAAGTATTGCTTTTATGCTTTAATGAATATCTCTAAGCTTTTACCCTGATCATGCATGAATTAATTATTCTAGTTCCTTTCAGCAATTTCCCCACCTTTTAATCAGAATCCCTAATCTTTCAATTTCACTGTACGGTGAATGTTATAATATTGAAGGTTTTTTGGGTAAATAAGTTCTAGTTTTTCCTTACCTTATCATCAATTTTCTCATATTTGTCCCTGATTAAGTTGAATGGGGATTCTAGTTGATATAATTGCACCACATTATAACGATATAAACAATAAAGGAATCTATTATATGGTACTATGAAACTTTCTTTGAATTACAGAAATCTGATATTTATATTACTTTTCTTTCCTCTTTCTTGCTACAAACACATTGCATGTTGTCATGAGTCACGCACCCACAATATGATTTAAATTCACATAAAAAAGTTGTACACAAATGAAAGTTTTTTATATGAAATTTGCAATGCTATAGGATTGCCTCTAACAGTTTCAGCTATAACAGAGGAATGACGTATTTGTGGATGCAGTGGGAAACAATGCTGTCGTTTCTGATATTAATGGTGCTGTATCTGCACACAAGCAACAACTTGAGAAGCAGACCAAAGATTTGTTCCTTACCTTTCATTGCTTTTGTACACGTAAAGATGTAGGTTCCGGTTGTTTTCTTGTTACGCGTAGAAATATGTAATACTATGTTAACAATCCAGTATATAAGAGCTGTTATATTGTCTCATATGACTATATACAATTTTTTTGTTGTTGTTTTTGAAGGAAAAGAATTTTTTAGGAATGGTTCCACAATTGCTATTTCCTTGTTATAGTTTAATGTTTTTCTCTCCTTGCATGCAACTCCTCTGTAACAGATACAATGTCTTGATGTCATACTCGAAGATACAAATGTAGCAAAAGCATTAACAGAGTATGTTACTTATACTGCTATCCAGAACTTGGTTCTTGGTGCCTCGTCTCGCCATGGCTTCATCAGGTAAATTTCTCTCCCATGAATGTTATCTGTTCTAACAACCACACAATCAACAATAGCACGCAATCAGCAAATTCTAAATATATTTGCAAGAGCACATCTACACGTTAAGATGTTAAAAAAAAAACTCTTTTATACTTTATACAGAATTTAAATAACTATATAAAGCACACCTATCTTATAAAAATAACTTTATCTAAAGCACACCTTCTAAAAGGACTTATTTATCCTATGAATTACGGACACTTCTCGGAGGTCGACGTATTCGTGTTGGATATGTGTCGAACACCAAAACTTAACAGATATTTCTACATACGTGTCTAATACTCTTTAATACTCTTTGATACTTCAATTTATTATTTTAATATTTTATTTCGGATACTTCCCAGATGCTTTGTGATGGCTTGTCTAGTAATAGACTATCTTGCTCAATCTTGTTTTTAGTTTATATGTTGCTTTGTGTCTTATGATTTGAAGGTGATTTTGGTGTTTTTGATGTAACGGTCTCCCTCCTATCTTTTGGCAATGTAATGACTAAATTCAATAATAGTAAATAAGTCTTAGGACTAGGAGAAAATGATAATATTCGATACAAATGTTAAGCTCTTGCCTTTTGGTTATGTTATAATAGGTGTTAGTATTATATTTTGGTTATCTTTTAGCCACTTTCTTATACTTACATATATGTATATCCAGAAAAATATATATCAATGCCCAATGTATTGTATCATACTTGTTTCTGAAAATGTCGGCTGAGCTGATCTTCCCCAAGAGCTCACATCGACGAAGCTCTTCGCCATCTAGGGCTTTAGTATGTAGTATGTTACAATGGTTGGGTTGTTCGCCCATTAAGAATGTCTTGAGATAGATCGGTCCATATCCGGTGTAGGCGTTAGAGCATTGAGAGGACTTTTCCCTAGTATGAGAGGACCAGGAAGGCATTGAGAGGACTTTTCCCTAGTATGAGAGGACCAGGAAGGACACACCTCTGATGTACCAGTTATTGTGTCTCGTATCACGTATAGTGTTTCATGTCATAACCTCACATATCCATATAGATGCTTTATGGTATTTATCAAATGCATGACATATAATAGCTTGGCCTGAATAGTAAAATCTACCTACCAAAGAAATCTAGAAATCATCTTCTAAGGGTAGAATGACATGTAATGTCTTGTATTCTCAAATCATGTGGAAATAATTCTTCATAAAAAGACCTTACACCTTATTAATACTTTTACTAAGTGTTTTTGTAAACGTTTTCTCCAGAAGATTCAAGGTTTCTGATGTTCCTAGTAATGTATCGAAAGGGGCGCCAGATTTCTGCACTATTTATGTGATCAACAAAGGAAAAATCTCTTCTGTGAGAAATGCTTCTCGTTCGGCCCCATTCATCTCCCCTCTTTATGGGCAAATTCATGACCAAGTTAATGACAATGGCTACCCGGTTGACGCACGACCCAGACATAGTTTGAGTATGAGAGGTTTGTTTGTTCTTCCCCCCGTTACTGCGCTTCTTTTTCCTATTTAATTTTCATGCTTTGATTTTCCCTCATATAAGACATGTGGAACCTATTGCAGCAGCAGATAAAACACCACAGAAGCCTCGCAACTTGCACGATGACCACGAACCAGTCAAGTAAGTTATATAAAAACATACAGATAATCATGAAATAGAAAAAGGAAACTTGCGATGTGACAAGTTTTATAAAAGATGCTGATATTGCAGAACAAATGCATGTAGTTTTGTCAACTTGTACCCCACAAGTGTCTAACTGTTTGTAACTTGAACTTGAACTTGAACATTGTTAAGACAGGTGATTTTTTCTGGTATAGTAGTTGATGAATACGTTAATTATAAGAGAGAGGGGGATAAAGAGAGATTCTAGTCATAATCATCACTTCTTCAGTTCTGTAATGTTATGAACACTATAATTTTGATTAATGCACTAACCCATATTTTGTTGTCGGTGTCAGGTCTCCATTCGCTAGAGGAAGAGGTTTAAATGCAAAGTTGTGCGGGGAGCTTTATGAATCAGATACTGACATATCATTTGTAAGCTCTGGCAGGCCAAGTACTGATCACATGTCTACTTTGCTCTATGATATCATGGATTCAGGGAGAACCTCACGGGTTTCAACCAGCTCAGACCATAGCTTTGGATCAGTTCGCTTTGGAGCCAGGGAAACTGATGTCAGCTCTCTGCATGAATTCTCATCATCCTCGCTTGAGAGTGAAAGAACGTCGTATTCATCGCAGAACACGGTAGGGAAAAAGACTCAATTGTGTACATAAATAGGCACCAGAGATCAGTGCGCCAAGTCACCTTTCCATGAAGTATAACTGAATATATATCATTTTTATTTTCCTGAACTATTATGATCTTATCACACTCTCCACACGTACTCAATTTTAAGAACCACATACATATTTAAGGTAAAGTCGGCTATCTTATTCAGGCCACCCAAATTTTTGTGATTTGATTACTATCTGTCGATAAAAAATGTTGTTACATGAGGAATAAAGTCATTACCCCTAATAGCAAAGACCTAATGTAGAGGCCTTGGAAGTAATAACCTTGAGGTTGCTGGTTTCAAATCCTACAAGCGCTAAGCTTACCTATTTCAAGAAGTATACTCCTAGCTACCTTTTAAAAATAACAGTCTTATTATGTGTGTCTCGAATTTAAGGCAACCAAATGAAAAGAAAGATAAGATTTAATTGTGGTAGTGGAGGGCTAAGGTCCAAAGCCCACTGCCAAGTATGGACCTGTTGTGTTATTTGGGTATGTTATGTTTGGATCGGGTTATGGTTTAGTTGTTATATCACATACCATCGGTAAGTTCTGTAAGTTTTTGTTGCATTGTTTATAGCAAAAGTTTCATTTTTAATATATGTAATATGTATATATGTTATTATAGCAAGGATTTATGTATTCTTTTCTTAGTTTTGTAACCGCATTAATTAGATAGTAAAACAATTTAGGTTTATTGGAGTTTTGGGTTATTAGAGTTCTCTTCATCAATTGTATTTCTCACATTCTTATTAGTAAATATCTTTCGTCTCTCGCACCCGTGATTTAGCCCAAATTGAATTTGACACGTCAATCTTTTATTCTTGTCTTTAATTTTTTCATCGACTTTTGTGTTTGTCATAGTTTGTTGTAACAAGCATCATCTTTACTTTTTGCTTGATATATAGATATGAATTATATATTATTTATGATGGTATTAGTGAAAGCCAAAGCATTAGACCACCATCTATTTAGGATACATATATTTTTGTTTTCATGTCATAGGATAATAATGACACATCTAACCAGATTTATACAAGCATTATAATGCTAATTATATATGAAGAAAGTTTAAGGATATGGGATATAAATTTCAAGTCAGATGCTAGAGAATCTTACATATGAAACTGACATATTGTTGTTTTGCATTTGTTGCTTTGAGAAGATAGATATGTGCTCTTTATCTTTGAGCGTGCAAAACTTAAAACAATTGTCATAACACAAATCAATCCTCATAGTTCTCTGAAGAATAAACTTGACTACCAAGGCATCTATATTTCTTAAATAGTTCAAGTTAACTGATGCTCACATAAAAGATGCAGGATGATGTTGAAGCTGAAATGAGGAGGCTAAAGCTAGAGCTGCAAAAAACTATGGATATGTATAGTACAGCCTGCAAAGAAGCATTGACAGCGAAACAAAAGGTATTCACATAATCCGCATCTGCTTTATATATACAGTTACGAAGGGGGTGCTAAGTACTGCCATTGATATGTACTGTAAAATTTCATGATTCAAATCATAGAGTAATAGAGTAATGAATCAATGAATCGTAGAGTAATGTTTGAATGAATGAATTCTCATTTCTCTGAATTACTAGAACCACCTTACAGAAAAACTTACTTTACAATGAATCTCTTACTCTATTTATACAACTATAAACCTATCTATATACATTATATATCTATACATGTTAGTTATGATCTAACTGTCCGAGCTCTTCTATCTATGCTAACTACAAACTGCTCCCCTGAATATACGGAATAAGCAACATGTGCTACTAACTGCTTTCTTGAATACAAAGAATAATCAATACGTGTTACTGCCATTGTATATGAAAATCACCCCCATTGTGTGATGCCAACCCTGTGTATTTGAGTTCACTTAATATATAGATGCTTTAATTTATTTAGTCTTAGTTACTGCATAGACTACATGTGGGTCATGACATTTGGTATGACATGGATCCTGGCATTGTTGTGTTGAATCAATAATATCTTCATTATGTACCACAGGCTGTGGAGCTCCATCGCTGGCGAATAGAAGAAGAACGAAGATTAGAGAAAGCTCGACTGACTGAGGAAGAAGCATTGGTCACTGCAGAGAGGGAGAAAGCAAAGTGTAGGGCAGCCATGGAGACTGCGGAAGCAGCTCAAAGAATTGCGGAACAAGAAGCACAAAGGAGAATAGATGTCGAAATGAAAGCCCTCAAAGAAGCTGATGAGAAGCAATCGGTTTTGAATAATTTACCCCAAAATGATTTTCGTTACAGGAGATACACAATAGATGAGATTGAAGTGGCAACAGAGTTTTTTGCTGAATCTCTGCAGATTGGGGAAGGGGGTTATGGCCCTGTATTTAAGTGTTATCTTGATCATACACCAGTAGCAGTTAAGGTCTTGCGTCCAGATGCAGAGCAAGGTCGGTCACAATTTCAGCAAGAGGTGAGGACATAAATTACAAAATACTAATCAGGATTTAGACTTTATGCTTTATAAAATTTCTAAGAGAACTTCATATTCATGAATGAACAAATAATTGAAAAACTTCAATTACTAAAATTAGTAAAAGTAATCGAAAATTGGGGTCCTTGAAATGGTGAAATAATAGCACAACTATAAAATTAGATGTTAAATACTGAAATTAGAATATGCATTTACCTGTTTGCATCAAAATTCCATCTTTAAATTACTATACTTTCTTACCAGGAAACTACTATAAGTTCTTGGATACCATGCTAGCAGTTCCTTTTCTGCTACATACACACGTGTCCTCACCAAGTATTCCACCTTTCGATTAATCCCTGTCATCTACTTATCATGCTTATGTTGTTAACTGTCACATGACTCTGTTAAACTTAAGAATGCAGCTCTCTAAAGTTTCTTTTTCCTCCCTTTGATTACCAGTACTCGGCAGAGACCATTGTACAAGAAGCTGTAATTTGTCTTCATAAATAATTCTGATTTGGATATCTTTTGTATCTACACCCAACAATAGTTGGATATAATTATATAAACATGACATACTCCCTCCATGTTTAGTTTACGGTAGTGGCATGATAGTGAAATTATTTTTATTATACTTGAAGACATTATGTCATTTTATACTATCAGCATAAGAACAGAGGACGGATGGAATACATGATGTGCTCAGAGCTCCTGCATGCCTACCCTGGTTACTTCATATATGACATAAGACCACTCTAAATGCATTTCGGAGAAAAAGGATTAATTATCACAAAAAATCACACTGGGCTATGATGTAACTAATTAAGCATTTAACAACGATGACTGCATCTACTGTTAATGCAGGTTGAAGTGTTGAGCTGCATGCGACATCCCAATATGGTACTACTCCTTGGAGCCTGCCCAGAGTTTGGATGTCTGGTGTATGAATACATGGCTAATGGTAGCTTAGACGATCGTCTGTTCCAGCGAGGGAACACCCCAGCAATGTCTTGGCAACTTAGGTTCCGAATTGCAGCAGAGATAGCTACAGGCCTACTCTTCCTCCACCAGACCAAGCCTGAGCCTTTAGTGCATCGTGACCTCAAACCTGCTAACATTCTTCTTGACCACAACTATGTAAGCAAGATCAGCGATGTTGGGCTGGCCTGGCTTGTCCCTCCATCTGTGGCAGACGATGTAACACAGTACCGAATGACTTCAACAGCCGGAACTTTCTGCTACATTGATCCCGAGTATCAACAAACCGGGATGCTTGGGGTTAAATCTGACGTCTATTCCTTGGGAATCATGCTCCTACAAATAATAACAGCAAAGCCAGCAATGGGTTTGACGCACCATGTTGGGCGGGCTATCGAGAAGGGGACTTTCGTTGAGATGCTGGATCATTCTGTTCTTGATTGGCCTGTGGAAGAGGCCTTGTGCTTTGCCAAGTTAGCACTCCAATGTGCAGAGCTAAGACGGAAAGACCGGCCAGATCTCGGCAAGGTTGTTTTACCGGAGCTTAACAGATTGAGAGGAATTGCCGACGAAAACATGACCAAACTTGTGTTGGTTTGTGGCAGTGCAGGCGCCTCTACAAGCCACAGCCACATTTCAGTGAAACGGGATGGGTTGAGCGACCCATTGGTTGTACGGTCGGGACGAAATAGCTCAAAAAGCCCCTCAAGCTCATCTTCACTCAAAGAAATGCAATCAGGATCAGGTACGTAGCTAAGATGAAGACCTGTAGAGCAACAATATATAGGTAGTAATGTATAACTGGAAAGGGTTTTTCTACTCCTTTTTTTATTCTTTTTAATTCGGATTTACCTTTGGTGCAGATGATCAGGAGACTAGGATCCTCACCATTTTAAGTACATTGAGTCATTCCATTTCATAGTCTTAGATTTAAAATGTGTTAGGATGTGGTATCATGTTGACAGGAGAAATAGTACATTTTAAATCTATATCATAAAATGGAGTCTCTATTTATTTAAAATGGAGAGGATCTTGGTCCATGATGAGCTGACTGATTTCAATGTTAATGTTGTCAATTTTTTTGTCTAAAATGACATGATATTAAATATTTTAATAATAATTTATAACATGACAATAAATATTTTAATGATAATTTATTACATAATCATTTACATGAAATCTATCCGGCCTGTTCAGAAATTTTTTCTCATTGAAAATGTAATTTGTTCCGACTCTAACTAATTCATTACTTATTACTTATTCATCATTCTTCATCTTTTTTTTTTAATCTCATTACTTTTAAAATTTTAATGTTGTAGAACAATAAACATTAATTTATACAAGTGTGCCACCATGTACTAGTCTAGATTATTAAAGAGTTTCAAAAGTAATTAAACGTTAATAGAGTTTAAAACTAAAAGTATATCTCTATGAATTTTAATAAAAATTATATTCTACTCGTAGAGAATCATTTGAATTTAGTTAAATCCTTTGGTTCAGATTATAGGATTATTACGTACTTTTGAAAGTTAATTTAAAATATTTTCGAACAGAAAATTAAAATTTATTAAAAATATAATCAATAAATTTAATAATAATATTTTTAGATAGTTTATAATATTTTTCAGTGTATTAAATAAAATTAAATGATTTTATGTTAATTTTAATTTCAAATTATCTCAAAAATTAATAATAATATAATATGGATTCAAATTCTTTGAATTTTACTTTCTACTTATTTCTCTCACATTGACGATGACTAAATAAATAAATAAGTTTAGTTGCAATATATTAGTTGTTGTTAATAATTGTATCGCTAGTATAGCGGTTATCTTATTAATATTAAATAATAAGAATATTCTAAAACTTTAATTTAGAGAGTAACTTGAAAATCTCACTTATAGTTATCTCGAATATAAAATATGAAAGCCTTTAAACTAGGAGCTAAAACCACCTGCTTGTAAAGTCAGCTTCCCCAACCACGTAATAGTACTCTAAATAATGAAGCTACATAAGGCCATGTTACTTACCCCCTCCGTCCCAAATTAATTATTTAATTTTATTTTTTTAAAGTTAAATTGACCAATTTTAGAATTAATAATTAAGCATATATAAATATATTTTTAAAATTATAAAAATTGGGGTTAGTAATAAATTGTATATACTTTCTTTTAATTATAATCTCTTCACCTATATTTTAACAAAAATAGTAAAAAGATTAGTTTTAAAAATGGTCAATTTGACTATAAAAATTAAAAGCGAGTAATTAATTTGGGACATGATATAAAAGTTAAAATAGAAGTTGATTTATAAATTGTTTTAAGTTAAAACTTATAAGTAAAAGTATTAAATTATCAATTTGATTTATAAGTCAAAAATTAAATTAAAATAAGTTAGGAAGGTGTTTGGCTCATAATGACTTATAAGTTAAAATAAATATAAAGATTACTAAAAAAATATTAATAAAAATAAGGCCAAAATAAAAGAGAGACAAAATAAACATTATATTTGGTTAAACTAACTTATTTTAAAATGACTTATAAATTATAAATACTTATTTTTTAATTTAAATTTAATTTATAAGTTAAAAATAAATCATTTTCAAACAGATAAATAACAAAAAAATTTATAAATTAGTTTGAACAACTTATAAGTTATTCTCGAACAGGCTTCTTCTTAAGGCCTATGATATGACTTTTATAGTTATTAAAGGACAAGAGTTACCCGAAATCGGATTCATTTAATTGACTCGACTTGCTACTCAAGTTGAGTTTGTCGCAATTTTTTAATTCGACCCAATTTTTTACCCGGTTAAATATATATATATATATATATATATATATATATATATATATATATATGTCACTATTTATGTTTTGCAATTTCTTTTCCTATATATAATATACATATTACAAAAGTTTATGCAATTAACTCATTAATTAAGGAAATTTTATGCAATTTGAAATTTGGACAAATTCTATTCCACGTCTGTTAGTTTTCAGTAGGCACACAATAGATCTAGAAGAGAGTTGAATAGATCTTTTTAATTTTTAAATATTTTTCTCTTTTATTTTGTGTTGCTAATGAATTAGTATATGACAAACATAAAAATCTTTTCAAGAAAAGCGGAATAAATAAAAGATCCCCTTCATTGATATATTCATAATCATACATACATTATTCTTAGAGTTAGTTAAATTGTAAGCAGTTAATACATACATAACAGTTATAGTAGTTAGGTACACAAAGTAAATGACACAAGGATTTTAAGTGGTTCAGAGACTCAAGCTCCTAATCCACTCTTACGCTTTCAACTAACGAGATTTCCACTAAGGAAGGGTCGCACCTTGAATCATTAAGATTCCTTGAGGCCAGCAAGACCTTTGGGAACTTGACACTAAGAACTCTTGGCTTCAAAGAAGCTTTGGAACTTGATTCACTAAGAACTCTTCAAGCCCAACAGGCTTGGAACTCCTCTAGTTCCTAGAAACTTCTGCCCAAAGAAGCTTGGAACTTCATTTAGTCCCTCCGGACAAGGACCCCTCAGGCCTTGGCTACTTGTTGTAGTTGTTGTTGTTGTTGTTGGTGGTGGTGGTGGTGGTGCTGCTGAGCTGCTAAGATGTCTTTAAACTTGAACATCTATTGTACTTAGCAGTTTGGCATGGTCCTCGTTGCATTCTGCTTCAAGTCTGGACCACATCTTCTCTGGTGCAACTGATCTTCACTTTTTTCTGCTCATCTTCATCTGATGTCAGCTGTGCACAATCACCATTTGGGTTTGCTAAGTGTTTAAGCTTTTGGTAGACTTCGTCTGACACTTAGCATTCTACGAACCCTTCTTGAATGGTTTGCAGACATGGTTCTGCACTTGTTCTTTTTCAGCTTTAGGTTCATGGTGATTCGTAGAGTGGCTCTCCAGATCTTCTTTGTACTTTGCCACTTTTCTGAATGCTATCTTCTTGGCCTTCTGGTTCCCAGTTTAGCTGCCATCTTCAGTGACATTCTCATCTTTGTTGAGTGAAGCTTTAGTCTGTTCAAGTCCTTTTCAAAGCTGCCTCACTTCCATCTTTGTGATCTCACTGTCACTAAGACTTGTTTTGTTTAGCTCTGGTGAAACTCGTAGAGTCAACAATATAGCATTCTAACAACTCAACGATTCTGTAACTTTAGCCACTCTTGATCCTTGAAGCTCTGGATGTAGGGTTTCGATACAAAAATGCAGCGAAAATAAACCAATTTAAAGCAATTCCGAAACCCAAAACAGGATCCATGCGAAAACAATTAACTCAGTGGTTAGAAATTATCTGGATCATTGTGATCTTTGAAATTGATGCGCTCGAATCTCTAACGCAATCCAAATGATTCGCGCCTCTACGGTATCCACACGAACGCTCCAAGAATCGATCCCCATGATCTGCAGAAGAAGGAACCGCAGGTACTAACCACCAAGGATGAGAATTTTGAACTTGTTTCTCTCAGTCTCTCTCTAGAAATGGCTAGGGTTTTCGGTTATGAATAATACCTAAAATGGTTGCAACATATCATATATATATAGCCATTTAAAATTATTATTCAAAACCTAATTTAATAAAATCCAAATATATATATATATATATATATATATATATATATCTTAATTAAGTCTTACTTAATTAATATACCTATATATAAATTATCCTATAAATTTAAATTAAATAATTTAAATACTATCAATCATATTGATATATTTAAATATTTATAATTTAAATTAATTCCCTTTTAATTACATTCTATGTGTGACCTACATATAGTTATTATTACGTTGGCAATAATTTTAAAATCATATTATAAAATTATAAACGTTGAAATGACATCTAGTAATGCATCACTTTGCTACCCAAGTAATAATAAGATCAATAATTCGATGCAACCTTTTCGTGACCAATGTTTCAATGTAATTTAATCCTTTTAACCTTAATATTCTATATTAAACTCGAGTCATGGAGTGTGTCATACTCTTCATAATTTAATCTGAGTTTTCTTGATCAATGAGTAGACTATATGAAACAAATCACTATTTGAACATGGCCATGCATTTCATAGTCCTACTCAATCAAGAGGCCTATGGATATCACCCCTAATATATAGGATGATTAAATTCCATCTAGATCACTCATATTCCTCACACGATTCATGATGTACCCAATAATCACATTTATAGTCCACCTTATTAAAGGTGACATTTGATGGTATCAAAGTACATAAATTCCCGTGTAGTAATATAGTGATTTCAGGTCGGAGGACCATTGTGACGCCCCCAAAATAGGTATACATCACCTATTCTGAGTCGTCAGATACATGGTACTGAATACAAATAAAATCTTTAATATATAACAAGAGAGCTGTGAGTTTAAATACAAATATTGTATTCTAGACAATATCCACTCTCAGAATAAGTCCTCATTACATTTATTGTCACACTATTTAACACAATGGTGAGGACTACTAATACTATCATCTCGGACCATCACTCCGTTCCTTGACTAGTCCCAGCTACGTTCTCATTTCCTGAAGAGAACAGTGAAAGAAAGGGTGAGCTCAACTAGCCCAACAAAAAATAATATGACTAAGATAATGCAAAATAAATTATCATTAGCCTTCAACAATGTTAAACTGATAAAATACAATAGACATCAATTTTAACTGCAGCGAATCAAGCAATCCATTAAAAGAGTCAAGTAGAGAATAGAATCTACTATCTTTTATGATTTAAAAAGTTTTTCATCACTTTTATCACGAGACTCATTTCAATAAATAATCCACATCATTAAATCATCCACCTTTTCTACAAGCGAGGATATTCTTTAGTATCACGACCACGAATTATCCATGCACTACGGGCCAAAGATAATCGTGTTTTCATCAATGATCCCCGATCATGCCATAAAATAATTCATCTTTGCTCCCTTGGTCAAGAGAATTCATAGCCATAATCATACCAAAAGCGTCCATCAATGCACTACGGGCGATGAGGACTTTTAATTTTCACATCATTTGTAACATTACGGTATGATTATACCGAATAATCCACGGTCATAATCATACCAAGTCCATCTATGCACTACAGCCACGATGACTTTCAACATAATATAAACATGAGGATGATGACAATGATATGAGAATTCAATTAAACAAGTTCAAGAATTAATTTGTCCGAGAACCAATAACGTCAAATTGTCAACATGATATTTCTTTGTAGAATAAAATTCAAGAATGCTCGAACAATATTTCCATGAAAAATCTTTGGATGAAGCGCAAATATCAAAGATATTCCACTAATTTCATGGAGTATAGAAATCAAAGTTTTAAACAATGAATATAATCTCAATAGAATAACAAAAGATATCACCATGCATGCGCGTTACTTGGCGACAAAAGTTATTCCCATAGAATAATAATAATGAACCGTGTCGGTGAAATTCACACCGATAGGATGTTCCAACAGCATAATAAGGAATGAAATAACAATAGAAATCACCATGCATGCGATAGAGACCGCACAGACAGGTTATTCCAACAGAATAATAATAACGGAACCAGGTCAGGTGAAATTCACACCGAAGCGAGATGTTCGAATAGAATAATAAATGCGGAATAATAAATGATGGAACCAGTCCCACAGATATAGACAAACAGTGCGATATATTACAGCGAAATATAAAGACGAAATAATAAATGGAACCAGTCCCACAGATAAGATGAGACAAGATATTCCGGCAGAATAATAAATACGAGAATAATAAAATGGAACCAGTCCTACAGATAACACATGCACAGGATATTAAATGAAATATAAAGACGGAATAATAAAATGGAACCAGTCCCACGCCATATATAGCAGACGGAGATATTAAACGTAATAATAAAGACGAATAATAATAAAGAATGTCACCAAGTATAGGGTATTCCATTATCACAGGTTATGTATAGGGTATACCACTTTTACAAGTTATTCCAATGAATAATAAAGAATGGAATAACAGAAGTTCTCTTCATGAATATAAAATAATAATATCCCTTACCGTAACAGAAACTGGATATAGGAAAAAGTGAAGTGAAGTAGCGAGAAAGCTTTTCTTCATCTCTCTATAGTCTCTCTCTATAGTTTCTTTCTAGAGTTCAATGAATTAAATTCGAAGAAAATAATGAAGGAATGAGCTTCTATTTATAGGAAAATGGAATGCATAAGAACTAACTCATGAATCTATCCAGTTTGATTTACTTTAATCGACGGTCCATATTTAAAGCAAAATCTTTTAAATAAAATATAATATATTCTATTTATATAAAAAAAATTTACTATGCAACACTATGCAAAAACACTATGCAACACTATGCAAAACACTACGCAACACTATATATAATAAAATATAATATATTCTATTTATAGAATAACTTTAATAAAGTATTACACATTTTATATAAAAGATATTTACGTATTATTACGTTAATAATACGAATAAAACAAAACGTCATCATCGTTATAATAATTCATATTATTAATCGACAATAATGGAATCAAACCGAGTGACTTCTCACATAAGCATCGATAATCAATACCGTGTCTTCTATATGCAACCACACGACATCTTGTACTTTTACTAAAAGTAGTTCAACAAAGATATAAGCGGTAAAACTTCCGTCGTTATTTCAATAAAATATTTTTGTCGTTTTCTCGATCCGACAATAATTACATTATTAGGGTCCACTAATGATTGTCTTGTCGTATCGTAATATTTCCCAAAAAAAAGAATATTCCCCGACCAATCGAATATAATATAACAACTTGCATACTTTATAAAATTTATAAATACTACCCACAACTATAATATTATCTCAAATTCATACCATAATATTAAAAAATTATTTCGAGAAAATTAATTCTTTATTCATAAAATCTGGGGTTTCACAACCATTACATCATTGTCACTATGAGAATTGCTAATGACACTTCGCATAATGCTCCATATAGAATTCTCATGGTGGGTCTGTCGTTCTCTAACATGTACTTATGCATTGACTTAATATCTCATATATTTATGACCAATGAGATTTGGTCATCAGTTAATCCACATACTAGTCTCAATGCATCATTGTTGTCCCAGCAACAATAATACTCAACTAGAGACATTTAAGAACAATGATACTAATTATATGTGACGCCCCCAAAATAGGTCCACGCGACCCACTCTGAGTCGCCAGATATCACATTATAAAAATCAAATATAAACTTCATTTATACAACTGTTGAACTGTCGTGCAGAGTACGACAACAGTTAACTATGAGTTTTAATATAATATTATCTCGTAGACAGTATCTAAACTCAAATTATTACAATGCCATATATAATACAGTAGCAAATAACGCTTCCAAAGTCGGGTTCACTTCACCCTATCATAGTTCACCAAAATCAATTATTAAGTGACGTATAAAATATGACACACACGTCTTAGGTCCTCAATATAATTATCTGTTGTATGTCATGCTGTTTTATAATGTATTGAGAAACTTTGACAGTCTCGGACCATCACATTATTTTCCTGTTATCCCCGCTCGACTCAGCTACACTCTTATTACCTGAAAGGAATTGTTAAGCAAAAGGGTGAGCACAACTAGCCCAGTAAAGAATATCATGACTAAAGATAACTACATTATCAATAGTTTTCATCAATAATAAATCAGAGATTTATAACATATGGTAGTTAATAAAACTTTTCAACCATAATTGCAGCGGAATCAACAATCCATTAGAAGAGTCAAGTAGAACATAATGTCTACTTTCTCCTCCAAATTAAAAGTTCATCCTTGATATTTTATTCCTGTAATACTCATCAACAGTTCTTCGTTGTACCCAAGACAAAGAGAACTTTCATCACATGTCTTCACCTGAACCACTAAAGATTATAATTAAGTTCACAATTCATATTTATAATAATGTGAATTAACAATTCCTCCTTACCACAAAGGCTTAATAGAATGTTTACTCAATATCCTTACCCCAAAGGCTGAAGATATTCAAATGTAATAACAATGATCATATCAATCAGTTGTCTATCTTTGCACTACGGGCCAAAGATATTCAACTATAAAACCAATGGTCATGATCATATCAATCTATTGTCTGTCAGTGCACTACGGCCAAAGACATTCAACTAATGGTCATGATCCTACCAATCACATCATTGAATTATCCATGCACTACGACCAAGGATATTCGTTAGTATCACTAGTGGTCATGATCATGTCATACACCTGTCCATCTTCACACTATGGGTCAAAGCTATCAATCAACAGATCCTCTTTGCACTACAGGCCAAAGATATTCAACAACATATCATCTTTGCATTACAGGCCAAAGATATACAACTGTAAAACCAATAACCAACATTATAATAAAGAATGGAATAAAAGAATTTCACCATGTATGCAAAGATTGTGATGTATGGGAGTTATTCCAATATAATAATAAAGAATGGAATAACAACGGAAATCACCATGTATCTGATGTCTGGCGTATCAAAGTTATTCCAATGAATAATAAAAATTTAATAACAACAGACTTCACCGGTACTTGAGAATCCGCGTATCTGAGTTATTCCAAATGTAATAATAAAGACAGAATAATAAAGAAGAACCGAGTCCGGTGTAAAACACAAAACAGGATATTCCAACGAGATAATAAAGACGGAACCAAATCCGGTGTAAAACACACGCATGGATATTCCAAATGAATAATAAAGACAAAAATAATAAAGAGGCGGAACCGAATCCGATGTAAAACACACTGACGTGGATATTCTAATAGAATAATAATAACGTAATAATAGAAGAATGTCACCAAGTATAGGGTAGTAGCCGTATATATAGGTTATTCCAATGAATAATAAAGAAATGGAATAACGAAGTTATCTTCATTTAATCTGAAAGAATAATATCCCTTACAAGTATACAACAAATAATATCCCTTAATATAATAATATCCCTTTACCTTTCAAAGAAGAGTATTCCGAATTAGTATGGCGAGGATATACTTCGAAGGAAACTTATCTTCGCTCGAAAACTTTCTTAAAACTCTTAAGAAATATCTTTCAAGATTATAGAAGGAGAATTCTACGAACTTCGGTGTGATTTCAATTTAACTAAAACTTCCTATTTATAGAAAATGGTATCTGCATATAGTAACCAATCATATGAATCTGTTCGATTGATTTCACTTTAATCGGATGGTCCATATTTAAAGAAAATCTTTTAAATAAAATATAATATATTCTATTTATATAAAAAAATTTTTACTATGAAAAACACTATCAAGTCTTATCTACAAATCTATCGTAATAAAATATAATATATTCTATTTATAGAATAAACTTTAATAAAGTATTCATTTTTTATATAAAAAGATGTTTTGCTTTTATTACGTTAATAATACTGAATAAAAACAAAACTTATAAATCAACAATAATTGAATCAAATAATGTGAGATAGTATGCATGATAAAATATAATATTTTATATCTAAATAAACTCCTTTATTTTAGAAAATATGGAATCCAATTTCAACTCTAATTAGTTAGTATGAAATCAAATTTTAAAATTAAAATAAATTTTTATTTTAATTATAAAATTATGAAGATATATATATATATATATATATAACCTATCCAACCTTTCCTGGATAATAATTTTGCTAGATTCATGATTACATTTCCGTACCAAAACAAAATAAAAATCCTGTAACTTCCGTGAAGGACATATAAACATGTATGGTTAAATGAATCATGATCACCACGGCCCACATAAATTAACTATCATATTTATTATATATAATAAAAATCATTTCGTAGCTTCATCAATATTTAGAATCACGGATCAGCAAAAAAGGATCGGAATACCGAATTTAAAATCAGTTTTTTTTTTAAATAAATTTTTATACAACAAATTATGCTCAATTAAATTGTTCCACACTATAATATTTAAAAAAATTTATTTCGAGAAAATTAAATATTTATTCATAAAATTCGGAGTCTCACAATCTCCCTTCTTATGAAATTTACACCGAAATTTACGTACGTCTTTCAGTGATTCAAGAAATGAGAATACCTTACTTTCTTTTCAGATTGTACCTTCCGGTAATTTTCTCGCTATCATGATTTTCCCATTTCTTTCATCTCCCTCATATTTGAGATATCATTCTGAATATAAACGAAAAGAAAGGTTAATTGACATATCATAATTTGTCAACTTATCAAGTAACAATTTTAGCTTAGGTAAGTCACACACTAGCGAAGTATATAACTTCTCCTCTCTCTCTAATTCTAGACTCTTATTATCTCCAAATGTATATCCCTGAGCTCGATATATAAATTATAACGCCTCAAAATAGGTCCACACGACCCACTCGAGTCGCCAGATATCACATTATAAAATCAAATATAAACTTCATTTATCTGTTGTTGAACTGTCGTAATGCAGATGATAATGACAATGATTAATCGTGAGTTTTAATATAATATTGTCTTGTGAAGATTCTAAACTCAAATTATTACAATGCCATATATAATACAACAGCAAATAACGCTTCCAAAGTCGGGTTCACTTCACCCTATCATAGTTCACCAAAATCAATTATTAAGTAGCCGGATAAAATAATGACACACACGTCTTAGAGTCCTCAATATAATTATCATTGTCAGATGTCATGTGTTTTATAATGTATTGAGAAACTTGACAGATCTCGGACCATCACACTATTTCTCTCATATCCCCGCCGACCCAAAATTTACACTCTTATTACGCGAAAGGAATTGTTAAGCAAAAGGGTGAAAGACAACTAAATTTCAAAAAAAATATCATGACTAAAGATAACTACATTATCAATAGTTTTCATCAATAATAAATCGAGATTTATAACATATAGTAGATAATAAAACTTTTCAACCATAATCGCAGCCGAATCAATAATCCATTAGAAGAGTCAAGTAGAGACATAATGTCTACTTTCTCCTCCAAATTAAAAAGTCCATCGTTGATATTTTATTCCTCAGAATACTCATCAACAGCTTCTTCGTTGTCTCCAAAGACAAAGAGAACTTTCATCACATGTCTTCACCTCGAACCACTAAAGATTATAATTAAGTTCACAATTCATACCAATCAATTTATCCGTCAACAAGACTACTGGCCAAAGACATTCAACTAATGGTCAAATCCCGCTAATCACATCATTGAATTATCCATGCACTACGACCAAGGGATATTCGTTAGTATCACTAGTAATCATGATCATGTCATACACCTTTCCATCTTCACACTACGAATTCAAAGCTATCAAACAATGAGATCCTCTTTCAGCACTATAAGCCAAAAAGATATTCAACAACATATCATCTTCAGACTTACTGGCCAAAATATCTATACAACTGTAAAACCAATAACCAACATTATAATAAAGAATGGAATAAAAGAATTTTACCATGTATGCAGTACTTCGCATAGACAGGTTATTCTAATAAAATAATAAAGAATGGAATAACAACGAAAATCACCATGTATACTTGATGTCTGGCATATCTGGTTATTCCAACTGAATAATAAAAAATTTAATAACAACAGACTTCACCAGGTATACGATAATCCGCGTATACAGGTTATTCCAACAGAATAATAAAGACAGAATAATAAAGAAGGAACCAGGTCCGGTGTAAAACACACAAACAGGATATTCCAACAGAATAATAAAGATTTTAACCAAGGTCCCAGATAAAAACACACGATGAGGATATTCCAAATGAATAATAAAAAGACGGAACCAAATCCAGGTAAAACACACGCATGCGATATTCCAATAGAATAATAATAACAGAATAATAGAAGAATGTCACCAAGTATAGGGTAGCCCGCGTATACATGTTATTCCAACAGAATAATAAAGAAATGGAATAAAAGAAGTTCTCTTCATGAATACAAAAGAATAATATCCCTTACAAGTACAACAAATAATATCCCTTACTATAATAATATCACTTTACCTTTCAAAGAAGAGTATTCCAATTAGTAGGGCGATGATATACTCAAAGAAAACTTATACTACGCTCAAAGCTTTCTTAAAACTCTTAAGGAAATACGCTCAAGATTATAGAAGGAGAATTCTCTGAACTTCTGGTGTGATTTCAATTCTAACTAAGCTTCCTATTTATAGGAAATGAACTGCATAGTAACCAATCCTATGAACGGTTCAGATTGATTTACTTTAATCGGATGGTCCATATTTAAAGAAAAATCTTTTAAATAAAATATAATATATTCTATTTATATAAAAAGATTTTTCTTACTATACAAACACTATCACAGTACTATCTGAAATACTATACATAATAAAATATAATATATTATATTTATAGAATAACTTTAATAAAGATTACATTTTATATAAAAGATGTTTCGCTTTTATTACGTTAATAATACTGATAAAAACAAAACTTATAAATCAACATTAATTGAATCAAATAATGTGAGATATTATACTAATAATAAAATATAATATTTCATATCTAAATAAACTCCTTTATTTTTGAAAACATAGAATCCAATTTCAACTCTAAATAGTTAGTATGAAATCAAATTTTAAAATTAAAATAAACTTTTTATTTTAATTATTAAATTATTAAGAATATTATATATATATATATATATATATATATATATATATAAAGCGAGGATCGGTCATCTCTTTATCTTACTTTCATCCGTGCCACCCCTTTAATGATTTTTAATTCCGTGATTTTGCTTTTTGGCCATACAATCGTCGTTTATACTTTTAGCGACAGACACATATAACGTCGCTTAAAAGTATAGATTTATTTATTGTATTTAACGAACTCGTCATTTCATTAAGATAAAAGAATTAACACATATGAATAAGATAAGGGGTATGCACTTGATCCGGATCGTATATATATATACATAATAACCTATCCAACCTTTCCTGGATAATAATTTTGCTAGATTCATGATTACATTTTCGTACCAAAACAAAATAAAAATCCTGTAACTTCCGTGAAGGACATATAACATGTATGGTTAAATGAATCATGATCACCACGGCCCACATAAATTAACTTTCATATTTATTATATATAATAAAAATCATTTCGTAGCTTCATCAATATTTAGAATCACGGATCAGCAAGAAAGGATAGGAATACCGAATTTAAAATCAGTTTTTTTTTTAAAAAAAATAAATTTTTATATAAAAAATTGTGCCTCATTAAATTGTTCCACACCATAATATTCAAAAAAAATTATTTCGAGAAAATTAAATATTTATTTATAAAATCTGGGGTCTCACATTATAATTATATAATCTCATGTTCAAGTCACATACTTGAAACTATATAATTTGTATCACTATTCTAAGGAATTTTATTATGTTAACATTTATATAACGCAGTAAATAAAACCATGATAAAATCATTCATTTATTCAATCAAATATAATATCAAAATATTAAGCAATTATATAAAATAATTGGCCTCTAGGGCATAAACTCTAACACTGGCTTATTATATACTCCTTCCCAATTTTTCCATTGGGATATAGCCGTTGAAAGTTATTTGAATTGCTTCGCAGATCTCGAGTTATTTAGTGCAGACTGCAGATGTGACATGACATCCCCTTTTTCATCTTTCTGACACTGCAGTCTACTGTTTCACCTACCCCGTCAAAGATGTCACTTTGATGCCTCGGGCATGTGGTCAACTTTATTTCTCCCTTCTGATTTCTAGATTAGAAGTTGTCATTTTGCATCGATGCTCTCAATAAGCTCTGTTCGAATATCAATCTTCAGATTAAACCGTTGCAAATGCTTCAATCTTCAGATGACCAAACTCTACGATTCTGATGCAGATATTCTTGGTCCTGATCGTAGTGTCTTATTGAATGTTGTTCATTGACTAGTTGAGACAACACTACGATCCTGATGAGTGTTCATTAGATCTTCAATGTGACGCCCCCAAAATAGGTATACATCACCCATCTTGGGTCACCAAATACATGATACTGAATACAAATACAAACTTAATTATACAACATGAACTGAGAGTTTTTACACGAATATTGTCTTATAAACAATATCCAAACTCAAATGGAGTCCTCATTACATTTATTGTCACACAATTTTATAAAATAGTGAGGACTACTATAACACCATCTCGGACCATCACTCCGTTCCCCGACTAGTTTCGACTACGTTCTCATTTTCTGAAGAGAACAATGAAAGTAAAAGGGTGAGCTCAACTAGCCCAGTAAGAAATATTATGACTAAGATAATACAGAATAAGTTATCATTAGCCTTCAACAATGTTAAATTGATATAATATAATAGACAACAAGTTTAACTGCAGCGGAACAAGCAATCCATTAGAAGAGTCAATTTGAGCATGATATCTACTATCTTCTATGATTTAAAAAGTTTATCATTAACTTTATCGTTGGAATCAACTTAATAAATAAATCATATCATCGAATCATCCCTGCACTACGGGCCAATGATATTCATTAGTATCACGTCCATAAATTATTCTTGCACTACATGCCAAGAATATTCGTGTAATCATCAATGGTCATGATCATACCGAATTATCCCTGGTCATAATCATACCAATTAACAGTCCATCTATACATGTAATCCAAAGATGACTTTCATCACAATATAAGCATGCGGATGATGACAATGATATAAGAATTCAATTAAAAGAAAGCAAAGGATAAAATTTTAAAGATTTATAATTTAATTTATCCAGAATTCAATAATATCCAAATTGTCAACATGATACTTCGATTTATGGAGTAAAATTCAAGAATAATATCCATGTATCATCAAAAATAATTTGGACAAAAAGAAATAAATTTTTCTTGAATAGACTTCGTGAATAAGATCCCGTGAATAAGACTTGGGAAATAGTAACTCTGCATAAAAAGTGTCCCGAATACCTGAGTGAATAATATTTGAGTAAATAGTAACCGATGAATACTAACTCGTGAATAGTAACTCCGGCATGAAAAGTACCCTGGGTGAAAATATTGATATTTAATAAGAAAATTCATATAAATATTTCAATGAAAAGATACTAGATGAAGCGCAAAACTCAAGGATATTCCATTAATTTCAAGGATTATAGAAGCAATATTTACCGTAGTAAGTTTAGATTTAAAAATATGAAAAGAAATAAAATACGAAACTGCAAATGGATTTTCACCTGTCATACGGTACGTAATCCGCGTAGACAGGTTATTCCGACATATTAAAGGATGAATACGAAAAATAATATTCCTTATGAATACGAAATAAATAATACTCTTTACCTTAGTAGAAGGCTGAATATTGCAATAGTGAATTAAGTAGAAGAATACTCTTCTTCTTACTCTCTATAGTTTCTCTCTCTATAGTGTCTCTTGTGAATCTTAGTGAATTGATGAGAATAAAAGAAGAATTAAGCTTCTATTTATAGGAGAATGGACTAAATAGTAACTAATTCACGAACGGTCTAGATTGATTTACTATTAGAATGAACGGTTCATATTATTTACTATTAAAACCACAACCAACGGTCCAGATTGATTTACTTTTAAAACCACCACCGTCGGTCCAGATTGATTTACTTTTAAAACAACCACCGACGGTCCAGATTGATTTACTATTAAAACCACCATCGATGGTCCAGATTGATTAACTATTAAAACCACCATCAATGGTCCATATTGATTAACTATTAAAACCACAATCAATGGTCCATATTGATTTAGTATTACAACCACCATCAATGATCCAGATTGATTTAACTTATTACACTTTAGTACCCCTAAAGTTTTTCAAGTTTGCATTATTCTCCTCTAACTTTTGTAATTCACTTATCTTCAATAAACACATTCTTAATAATTCTACAATTATTCATCATGAATATTATAACTCACAATATTTAACAACCAGATCATTCCCAGGAAAGAGAGGGCTTTCTGATAAGGATTTCTCCCTATTGGTGCGCAATTAGGTGACCAAACCTCTCCTCGACAGAACTTTCTAGACATCGTCAATATTGCAAATAATAATATGAATAACTTTATCGTCTCAATTATTGATTTAATAATATAAAATATTAATACTGTGACAATAATTGGATCAAATAATGTGAGATACTATGCAATAATTATTATAGTAATAATTGAGTATAACTGAGTTGTGACGCCCCCAAAATTAGGTATACATCACCCATCTTGGGTCACCACTTACATGGTACAGAATTTAAATACAACTTAATACATAAACTGTGAGTTTAAATACAAATATCGTCTACTAGATATTATACAAACTCAAAAAAAGAGTCTTCATTACAATTATTATCACACTATTTCACAGAATAGTGAGGACTACTAATACTATCTTCGACCATCACTGCGTTCCCCGACTCGTCCCAAATATATTCTCATTTCAAGAGAATAAAGAAAAGAAATGGTGAGCTCAACTAGCCCAAAGAAGAAATATTATGACTAAGATAATGCGAATAAATTATCAATAGTCTTCAACAATGTTAAACCGATAAAATACAATAGATAACCAATTTAATCTGCAGCGAATAAGCAATCCATTAAAAGAGTCAAGTAGAAAATAAAGTCTACTATCTTTTAGGTTTTAAAAGGTTTTCATCACTTTTATAGTCGAGACTCGCCTTTAATAAATCATCGAATCACCCCCGCACTACTTCGGCCAAGGATATTCTTTAAGTATCACGACCACAATTATTCATGCACTACGGGCCAAGAATATTTGTGTATTCATTAATGGTCATGATCATGCCAACAATCGTCCACCAATGCACTACTACTAATCGAGGATTTTTATCACATCATTTGTAACATTACTTGGCCATGATTACACCGAATAGTCTCTGTCATAATCATACCAAGTCCATCTATGCACTACAAAAGCCACGGATGACTTTCAACATAATATAAACATGAGGATGATGACAATGATATAAGAATTCAATAAAACAAGTTCAAGAATTATTTTATCCGGGAATTATTAACGCCCAAATTATCAACATGATCTTTTGTTTTGTAGAGTAAAATTCAAGAATGATCGTAAGAATATTTCCATGAAAAGATATTTGGATGAAACGCAAATATCAAGGATATTCCACTAATTTCATGGAGTATACAAGTCAAATTTTAACCAACCGGGTATAATAAAGAATAGAATAACAAAAGAAATCACCATGCATGCGATAGATCGCATGAGCGAAAGTTATTCCAACGTAATAATAAATAATTAAACCAGTCCGGCCAGAAAAGCGCATGCATGTGATGTTCCAGACGCCCCCAAAATAGGTATACATCACCCATTCCGAAAGTCACAATATACGGGTACGTAAACAACTACAACTTTATTACTACAACAAGAAAACTGTGAGTTTAAATACAAATATTATCTTCTGCATAATATCTATACTTAAATAATTCCTCATCACATTTATCGATACATTATTTTACAAAAATGGTGAGGACTACTAAACAACTCTCTCTAGAACCTTCATTCCATACCCCACTGCATTTCTGCTATATTCTCGCCTCCCGAGAAAAATGGAACAAAAGGAAAAGGGTGAGCTCAACTAGCTCAAGAAAGAATATTATGACTAAGATAATATACAACAAATTATCGTTAGTCTTCAACAGGAAAAATCTAATAGAATACAATAGACAACAAATTTTAAATCAATATTCGCAATGAAATAATAATTCATTAGAAGAGTTAAGTAGAGAATGCAAACTACTATCTTCTATGTATGAATTTAAAAGTTCATCGCTCATCTTTTATCCCCAGTAACATCAATCAATATACATCCGAATCAAATATTCATCTTTGCACTACAGCCAAAGATATTCATCACATGGTCATGTTCATCTTAAATTTAAACACTGCTCATCTTTGCACTACTACTGCCAAAGATATTCTTCAAAATCATTCATCTCAACACTGCTCATCTTTGCACTACAAAATGTGCCCAAAGATATTCCATAATATTCATCATATCATCATTTAAGATCAAGATGATGAAAATATTTTTAAAGAAACGAATCCAAAGAAACAAAATGACAAGGATTAAGGATTAAGGATTCGTATTTTTTGTTTTATCCACGCCCAAAATACCTCAAAAATAATCATAGTGGGTGTAAAATTCAAGAATGATCAAAACATGGATACAATCAAAGCTAGTATCCGTATTAGATATTTTGACTTAAAAGAAGAAATTTCATTTTTCTATGAATAGTGGTCGTAATCGTGAATAGTGTCAGATATGTGAATAAAGGTCGATACGTGAATAGTAATCTGACACCAAAAGATAGAAATTCCACAAAAACATCTTCACGCTTCATGTGAATAAGAACTCGTGAATAAGAACTCATGAATAAGAACTCGTGAATAAGAACTCATGAATAATAAGAACCCCACATGAAAAAGTTCCAAATTTGATAAAAAGTTCCAACCAATATTTCAAAGATAATGATATTGAAGAAATAATATCATTTGAGAAGAAAATAACATCCCTTACCTCGAAAGATCAAGATTTCTAAATTTGAAACACCTGATATAAAGGCTATGACTTGACTTGCACCGTATAACAATACTCAAAGTATACTCAAAATACTCACAAGAATACGCCGATAATATAGAGAGAGAAAACTTCAGCTTCGTGTGATTTTCAATTCTAACCTAAGACCCTATTTATAGAAATCGCTAACAACACCAAAGCGTAAAATTTAATATAATAATATTATATATATTACAAATTCTCTACGCACCTAGAACCGTCTGAATTCAGCAACTTTCATGTGTTTAATGAGGCTAACCAAACACAAAAAACATTTTTGTAATTAAAAAATATTTTAAACTTCCAAAATCAATTATTTTGAGCTTCGAACTTCAATAATTCATAATAAATAGCCCTTTCATCAGAAAATTCGAATCTCATGAGTTTTATAGGAAATTCAATTCTCTACAACTTTGCAGTAAGAAAGTTTTTCCAAATTCCAAATAGAAATTGACCAAAATCCACAAACGGGCAATTTTACAAAGCTATAATCAAATTTCAAATAATAAATGGGGTCCACCGACATGTTTAACATGTTTTAAACATTTATTGCAACAAAAATACTCTTCCTCCTCAGATACTCATATATCCCACATTCGTTGTAAAATATCACCATTATTATATTATTAAAATATAATAATATATTTAAATGAATTATTTTATCGTAAAAAGATAAAATTTCAATTTTCAACAATTGTCACATTAAAATTTTCCCATCTATATCCACATAAAATTAATATTTTCCTCATCATATGAATCAATAATTAATTATTCACAAATAATATTACGTAATCACAATATTAACAACCAGCAGCCTCCTGTGAAAGAGGGGCTTTCCAATAAGAATTTCTTCTTCATCGCCGCAATTAGGTGACCAAACCTCTCCTGTAGATGTAACTTTCTAGACATTGCCAATAATGTTATCTAATAATATTATTCGATAATATGAATTATTGCTTCGATAATGAAAAATACCGTAGAATGACAATTATCAAACAGCAACAAAATATAAAATATCAACGCAACAATTATTAATCAATAAATAAAATATCGAATAAAGAATTATCGTAACCATTATCGAGTAGTGCCTTCACGTAAGAATCAATAATTGGTGCAATACCGTGCTACACTCGCTCAACAACGCTGTGTTTTTAACCACCGGTATTTTAACAAGATAATCTGTGAATAACTACGCCGTATTTTTAAACAACTTATATTTGCTCGCTTTTCTTCATCCAATCGCTTCACATGGGCCCACACACGGTCACTACCGTCAGCATTTAATATTCCCCGACAAAGATTTAATATTCCACCACCAAACGAATATTCCCCGACAACAATGAATATTTTATAACCACTCATTATTTTGAAATATTTATGTATTTAACCCTAACTATCCACATTAATCAAATCAACCCTTACTATTTCAAAATAATAAATAGAGAAAATTAAATTTCATTAATAATAAGTTGGGGTCTACAACCTCCCTCCTTATGAAATTTCGTCCTCGAAATCGACGACGCATTCGGTGTTTCAAAAGGTAAGGATACCTCGCTTTCATTTCCGCTTCCAATTCCCTGTGTCATTTCTCTCTATAAAGATGATTCCTCCACAAAACTTTAACTTGTGGTATGACCTTTTTCATGCGTAGGACATGCTCCTTCCTATCCAAGATCTTGATGTGTACCTCCTCATACGTTAAGTCTTCTATTATTTCGTCTCTGCTCTAACTCTATAACGTGGTTCGGTCTTTCACATATTTACGAAGTACGATATGTGAAACACATTATGAACACGAGACATACTTGGAGGTAACGCAAGTCTATAGGCTACATTTCCTATTCTCGGCCAAGAATTTGAAATGGACCAATAAATCGTGGATCGAGCTTTCTCTCTTCCCAAATCTTGTAACTCCTTCCATGGAGCAACTCGCAACAATACATGATCCCCTACACTAAATTCCACGCCCTTTCGATGAAGATCCGCATAACTCTTTTTGTCGATCTTGTGCCGCTTTGTATACGCTGTCAATCATTTGATCTTTTCTAGAGTCATACGTATTTCAACTCGGTCCCAACAATGTTGCTTCACCCACCTCATCCCAACATATCGAGAACGACATTTTCGCCCATATAATGCTTCAAATGGAGCCACACCTATACTTGCCTCGATAACTGCTGTTGTAGAGAATTCCACCAATGGTAAATACTTATCCCAACCGCCTTGAAGTTCTAGGACATGTAGTCTTAATAAATCTTCAAGAGTTTGAATAGTCCTCTCTCGATCATCCGTCTGCTTGGGGGATGGTATGCCAACTAAATCGCAAACTGCGCTCATAGCTTTTTGCAAGCTAACCCAAAATCTTGAAGTGAATCTTCGGTCACGATCCAAACTATGGATACAGTGCATGCCATGCAACCTCACAATTTCATTCACGCATATACTAGCAAGACGCTCAAGGAATAAGTCTCCCGTGACGGCAAGAAAATGAGCGCACTTGGTTAATCTATCAACAATAACCCAAATAAAGATTGATGCCTTGAGAAACCGTAGGAAGACCAGTAATCTAAATCCATGGTAATGTGTTCCCACTTCCATTTCGGAATCTCAAGTGGTTGCAACGGACCCTTAGGTACTAGATGCTCCGCCTTTACACGCCGACAAGTTAAACACATCGAGATAAACTTTGCAATCTCTCTCTTCATATTGTTCCACCAAAATGTATGTCAAGATCACGATACATTTTAGTACTTCCAGATGGATTGCAAATGGTATCAGGTGCCTCCATCATAATCTTGTACTTCAAATCGTAGTCGTTAGAACACAAAGTCTAGAGTGGACTCAAGTATTCCTTCTTCATCAATTCTCGCCCCTAATAGCTCCTTCTTGTACTTTCTTCTTCATACGATCACCTCCGGCCTGCGGGCTTGAGCAACCTTAACTTTTTCTATTAAAGTCGGCTCTACGCGATACTTGACATCATCGCACCTGCTCCTCGTGATATGATCTTCTACTCAACGCATCTACCACCACGCTCGCTTTTCCAGATGGTATCAATAGTGTGGTCGTAGTCTTCAATAGCTCGAGCCAACGTCACCGCCGCATGTTGAGTTCTTTTTTTTTGAGTGAAGAAATATTTAAGGCTTTTATGGTCCGAATATATCTCCACTTTCTCCCATATAGATAGTGCCCCATATCTTTAAGCGCTGAAAACGATCGGGCCGCTAACTCTAGATCATGAGTAGGATAATTCCTCTCATACTCTTTTAAGTTGTCATGAGGCATAGGCTATGACTTTCCCACGCTGCATGAGAACACATCCTAACCTTTTGCCTCAAGCATCATCAGAGATAACAAATCCATCCGAACCAGATGGTATTGTTAGAACAGTGCCAAATAAGTCTCCTCTAAGCTCTTGAAACTCTTCTCGATTCTTCGCTTCCAAACAAATTTTGTATCCTTCCGAAGTTAGCCGAAGTTAATGGAGTAGCGATTCGAGAAAACCCTTCCACGAATCTCCGATAATAACCAAATAAGCCCAAAAGCTACGTATTTCAACCACCGACTTTCTGTTGTTCTAAACTTCAGATTGCTTCAATCTTCGCCGATCAACAGATACTCCATGTTTCGACACCACGCGCTCAAGAAATGCTACTTCCTCAAGCCGTAACTCGCATTTCTTCAATTTGGCATATAGTTTGTTTTCACGGCCTTTGAGTACCAAATTTCAAATGGTGCTCATGATCTTCACGACTTTTGAATATATGAGGATGTCATCAATAAAGACAACAACAAATCGATCCAAATATTCCTCAATACTTGGCTCATCATATCCATGAAAGTCATAGGAGCATTAGTTAGTCCGAAAGACATGACTAAGAATTCATAATGCCCATACCGAAGTTCTAAAGGCGCCTTTTGAATATCCTCGCCTAATCTTCAAATTGATGATATCCGTAATCTAAGATCGATTTTTGAAAAGAATTGTGCCCTCAGAATCGGGTCAAACAAGTCATCAATACGAGGTAGAGGATACCTATTCTTGATGGTGACATGGTTCAATTCCCGATAGTCAATACAAAGTCGCATACTCCCGCCTTTTCTTTCTTTACAAATAAAACAGAGCACCCCAAGGAGATGTACTAGATTTATGAAACCGATGTCCAACAATTCCTCGTAGTTGACCTTTAACTCCTCAAGTTCAATAGAGCCATTCGATATGGGGTTTTAGAAATGGGCTTTGTACCAAAGTTCAAGATCAATAAAGAATTCAACTTCACGCTCGGGGTAGACCGGAAGTTCTTCAGAAATACGCCAGAAAGTCAATAACAACAGAATATTATTCAAATTTGACGTGTCTTTATTCAAATCCATAACATGGGCTAAGAAAGCTTGACATCCGCTTTTCAATAAACGAATAGCTTTATGATTAGATATGATGTTGATTGATTTTAATGGTTTAGTTGTTTGAATTGCATAACAAAGTCAAGTTAGAATATGAAAACTAACAACCTTACGAAAAACAATCAATTTTGGTACGATGAGTAGTTAACCAATCAATCCCTAAAATCACATCAAAAGCAAGTATCTTTAAAGAGATAAGGTCAACAGTAAGGTAATGGTGCCAACTTGAATCAAACAAGATTTATAAACAAAGGATGTGATGAAAGTTTCTCCTAACTGAGTTTCCACAGATAGTCAAAGTCTAATTTCTCCTGAGTCAAGTTTAAACGCTGAGCACAAGCAGAGAGATAAATGAATGGGTAGCACCGTATCAAGTAAGGTATAAACTTCGCAAGAATTTATAAATAGCTTACCCGTGATCACCTCGCTTGGTTCCTCGATTATGACCACCACAACAAACGCCTTCCCTAATCGCTGACTTTGACTTTTCTCGGGATTTTTTGAGTCACCGTCCCTCACGAACTAGGTTTCGCTACCGCATAATCTCGAGCGCGATATGTCCTTCCTTTCCACAATTATATAGCATACCTTGAATCTGCTGGATAGCTTTTGACCGATATGTCCTCTTTTCCGTGATTTATAAAGATATATGACCGGTGGTCGTTTCTCCTCCCTTAGAACCAACTTGTCGCCAGACCGCTGCCTTCACACGGTCGTTGTTAAATCTCCTTTTAAAAATCTCCTCCCGACTCGCTTCTTCTATTTTCACGGCTATGATTACCACCGTAGTGGTTACCATTTTTGTCCATCTGCTTTTCTCCGCCGGTTATCATTATTCTCGCTGATCGCTATCTCCGGTACGATCCTCGTTATGGTCCCTCAATGACTGTACTCGTATCTCGCCTAATAATTGAGCCCTCATATAACATCCTAATAGAGAGAAAATTTGAGAAAATGAGATATCGACGACGATGCCGTGTTTCAAACCTCTAAGAAACATCCGCCATAATGCTCCTCATTCTCCACCAAATGAGGTGCAAACTCGATAACTCGCAAACTTTGCCTCGCATCGAGACACCGCCATGTTGTTTTGTTCCAATCGATGAACTCCACTTCCTTCATACGACGAACACTTTCGTGAAAGTATTTGTCATTAAATAGCTTCAAACGCCTCCCAAGACATGCCGAAAAGCGGCCGATGGGTACGCTTCATGATTCCCCACCAAGAGTCCGCCGCCACTTTAACATAAAGGTGGCGAATGGAACCTTCTGTTCTCCGCATCCCAAGACATCGAATATCTTGGTAATTTGTTTGACCCATGTTTCCGCCATGATCGGATCCGCTTTCCCTTAAATTCGTGGTCCCAACTTTTGAATCGCATTGTGATAACCCGTGAATTGCTATCATTTCCTCCTCAGATTTTGAACACGAAGTCTCCTCGTCCGATTTTGCATGAACTCGCAAAAAACTTCTAAACATCCCCTCGCTCATCATCTCGCTTCAATGGTGTTGTTCACAGAGGAACATTGCCACTGCTGCACGCTCTCCTCGCTGATGAGTACAAAGCTCTCCACACTGCCTCATTTCCATTGTTAATATTCTCACGACATTCTCAAATACCGCCATAAAACAAGGGTTAATTAAGGAAATCAATATAAATAATGTCCCTATATATCACATAATATCCTAGTATATACACACTAGCAACTAACAAATAAAGCTTAGTAGACACACTAGCCTCAAGGATTTACCGCCTCCCTCCTAGTTCTATTCCCCGATCTCCCCCAGAGATCATATCCTCTTTAAGCTCGATACCAACCGCGACGCCCCCAAAATAGGTATACATCACCCATTCCGAAGTTGTCAATACATGGTACGTAAACAACTACAACTTTATTATTACAACAAGAAAAACTGTGAGTTTAAATACAAATATTATCTTCTAGACAATATCTATACTCAAATAAATCCTCATCACATTTATCGATACATTATTTTACAAAAATGGTGAGGACTACTAAACAACTCTCTCTAGAACCTTCATTCCATACCCCGACTCACTGCATCGCTATATTCTCGCCTCCCGAGAAAAAAAATGGAACAAAAGGAAAAGGGTGAGCTCAACTAGCCAAGAAAATATTACGACTAAGATAATATACAACAAATTATCGTTAGTCTTCAACAGGAAAAAAATCTAATAGAATACAATAGACAACAAATTTTAAATCAATATTCGCAATGAAATAATAATTCATTAGAAGAGTTAAGTAGAGAATGCAAACTACTATCTTCTATGTATGAATTTAAAAGTTCATCGCCTATCTTTTATCCCCTCAGAACATCAATCAATATACATCTCGAATCAAATATTCATCTTTGCACTACAAAGCCAAAGATATTCATCACCGGTCATGTTCATTTAAACACCTGCTCATCTAAACACGCCAAAGATATTAATCACTATCTTCATCTCAAATCTCATCTTTGCACTACGCCAAAGATATTCTTCGAGAATCATTCATCATTCATCTTTGCACTACAGCCAAAGATATTCTTCGAAATCATTCATCTTAAAGATATTCATCATTTTAAGATCAAGATGATGAAAATATTTTTAAAGAAACGAATCCAAAGGAAACAAAATGACAAGGATTAAGGATTAAGGATTCAGATTTTGTTTTATCCACGTCCAAAAATACCTCAAAAATAATCATAAAGTGGTGTAAAATTCAAGAATGATCAAAACATGGATACAATCAAAGCTAGTATCCGTATTGATATTTTGGACAAAAAAGAAGAAATTTTATTTTTCTATGAATAGTGGCCGATTCGTGAATAAAGTGAGATATGTGAATAAAGGTCGTGATACGTGAATAAGAACTCCGACACCAAAAGATAGAAATTCCACAAAAACATCTTCACGCTTCGTGAATAAGATAGTAATCGTGAATAAGAATCGTGAATAAGAACTCGTGAATAAGAACTCGTGAATAAGAACTCATGAATAGTAACCCCACATGAAAAAAGTTCCAAATTTGATAAAAAGTTCCAACCAATATTTCAAAGATAATGATATTGAAGAAATAATATCATTCGAGAAGAAAATAACATCCCTTACCTCGAAAAGATCAAGATTTCTAAATTTAAAACACCTTGATATAAAGCTATGACTTGACTTGCACCGCCTAAAGCAATACTCAAAGTATACTCAAAATACTCACAAGAATACGCCGATAATATAGAGAGAGAAAACTTCAGCTTCGTGTGATTTTCAATTCTAACCTAAGACCCTATTTATAGAAATCGCTTAGAACACCAAAGCGTAAAATTTAATATAATAATATTATATATATTACAAATTCTCTACGCACCTAGAACCATCTGAATTCAGCAACTTGCATGTGTTTAATGAGGCTAACCAAACACAAAAAAACGTTTTGTAATTAAAATATTTTAAACTTCCAAAAATCAATTATTTTGAGCTTCTAACTTCAATAATTCATAATAAATAGCCCTTTCATCAGAAAATTCAAATCTCATGAGTTTTTATAGGAAATTCAATTCTCTACAACTTTGCGTAAGAAAGTTTTTCCAAATTCCAAATAGAAATTGACCAAATCCACAAACGGGCAATTTTACGTGCTATAATCAAATTTCACCAATAAATGGGGTCCACCGACATGTTTAACATGTTTTAAACATTTATTGCAACAAAAATACTCTTCCTCCTCAGATACTCATATATCCCACATTCGCTGTAAAATATCACCATTATTATATTATTAAAATATAATAATATATTTAAATGAATTATTTTATCGTAAAAGATAAAATTTCAATTTTCAACAATTGTCACATTAAAAATTTTCTCCATCTATATCCACATAAAATCAATATTTTCTCATCATATGAATCAATAATTAATTATTCACAAATAATATTACGTAATCACAATATCGAACAACCAGTGCAGCTCCTGTGAGCAGGGGCTTTCCAATAAGAATTTCTTCATCACTGCCAAGCAATTAGGTGACCAAACCTCTCCTTAGATGTAACTTTCTAGACATTGCCAATAATGTTATCTAATAATATTATTCAGATAATATGAATTATTGCTTCGATAATGAAAAATACCGTAAATGACAATTATCAAAACAACAAAGAATATAAAATATCAACGCAACAATTATTAAATCAATAAAATAAAATAATCGAATAAAGAATTATCGTAATAATTATCGAGTAGTGCCTTCACGTAAGAATCAATAATTGGTGCAATACCGCAAAGCTACCGCTCAACAACGCCAGACAACGTTTTTAACCACCGGTATTTTAACAAAGATAATCTGTGAATAACTACGCCGCTATTTTTAAACAACTTATATTTGTCGCTTTCTTCATCCAATCGCTTCCGTTATGGGCTCCACATGGTCATCCGCTACTGTCAGCATTTAATATTCCCGACAAAGATTTAATATTCCACGCACCAAACGAATATTCCCGACAACAATGAATATTTTATAACCACTTGCTTATTTTGAAATATTTATGATTTAACCCTTAACTATCCACATTAATCAAATCAACCCTTACTATTTCAAAATAATAAATAGAGAAAATTAAATTTCATTAATAATAAGTTGGGGTCTTACACACAAGGGTAATTACTATTGAGGAAGGTAATTACTATCGACGAAGGTAAATACTATTCACAAGGGTAATTACTATCATGAAGGTAAATACTATCGACGAAGGTAATTACTATTCACAAAGGTAATTACTATCGACGAAGGTAATTACTATCGACGGCGGTAAATACTATTCACAAGGGTAATTACTATCGACGAAGGTAAATACTATTGGCGAAATACTATCGATTTGGTATAATTACTATTCACAAAGGTAATTACTATCGACGAAGAGACTCTTACGACGATATATACAGATCCCCATAAAATAATCAAACTTACCACAAATCATTTTATTTTTAATCAACACATATTTAATCTTTCAACAATTATTAATCATTTATAACTCGTCGCCTCAATTATTGATTTAATACTATAACATATTATACGTATGATACTGTGACAATAATCAATCAATAATATAAGAGATATGATGCAAAGAATTATCGTAGTAATAATCGAAATATAATGAAGTGACTTCTCACGTAAGCATCAATAATCAATACAAAGGTGCTACTACGCAACCACGCCAGACATCGCATTTTTTTACCAATTTGGTAGTTCAATGCTTTTTAATCAGTAATACCTCCTCCATTATTTTTATAAAATATTTTATCGCTTTCTCAATCCGACAATAATTCTCATTGTGGGGTCCACCAATGATTGAGCCATTGTATTTAATATTCCCTAACAAAAAGAATATTCCCTCACCAAAACGAATATTTTATAACAACTTACATACTTTGCAAAATTTATAAATATTACCCACAACTATAACATTATATCAAATTTATTCCATAATATTCAAAAATAATATTTATAGAAAAATTCATCTTTATTTATAAAAGTTTGAGGTCTTACAACCTCCCTTCTTATGAAATTTCGCCTCTAAATTAGGGTACGATCTGGTATATCGAAGAGGTAAGGATACCTTGATTTTATTTCAGATTCTAACTCCCAAGTCATTTCCTCAACATCGTGGTTCCTCCACAAAACTTTCGACTTGAGGTATAACCTCGAGAGTGTAGAATATGTTCCTTCTTATCCAAAATTTTAACAGAACCTCTTCATACATCAAATCTTCCGCTATTTCGTCTTGGTTCTAACTCAATAATATGGTTCGGGTCTTTCACATATTTACATAACATAGATATGTGAAAACGCTATGAACACGAGACATATTTGGCAGAAAGTTTAGTCTATAGCCACGCTTCCTACTCGATCGAGGATTAAAATGGACCGATGAATCGAGGATTAAGTTTTCTCTTTTTCCAAATCTTGTAACTCCTTTCCATGGAGCAACTTTTAACAACACACGATCTCCTATATCGAATTCCACGCCCTTTCGATGAAGATCAAGATAACTCTTTTGTCGATTTTGTGAGGTTTTTATACGTTGTTTGATCGTTTGAATCTTTCCGTAGTCATACGTATCAACTCCGGCCCCAACAACGCTGCTTCACCCACCTCATCCCAAAGATACCGGAGAACGACACTTTCTTCCATACAACGCTCGAATGGAGCCATGCCAATACTTGCTTGATAATCGTTGTCAGAGGAAAACTCCACCAATGGTAAGAACTTGTCCCAACTCCCTTGAAATCAAGGACACGTAGTCTTAATAGATCTTCAAGAGTTTGAATAGTCCTCCCCGACCGTCCATCCGTCTCGAGGATGATATGCCGAAGCTAAATCGTAAGTCTGTGCTCATAGCTTTTTGCAAACTAACCCAAAATCGTGAAGTGAATCTTGGTCTCGATCGTAAACTATGGATACCGCATACCATGCAATTTTACAACTCGCTTATGTACATACGAGCAAGACGTTCAAGTGTATAAGTTCAGATTCGGTAAGAAATGAGCGTAGACTTGGTCAATCTATCAACAATGACCCAAATCAGATCAATGCCTTGAGAAACCTTAGAAGACCCAGAACGAAATCCATGGTAATGTGCTCCCACTTCCATTCCGAATTTCAAGTGGTTGCAATGGACCTTTTGGTACTTGATGCTCCGCTTTAACTCGCTGACAAGTTAGACACCTCGAGATAAACAAATATCTCTCTCTCTTCATATTGCTCCACCAAAATGTATGATTTAATATCATGATACATTTTGGTACTCCCAGTGATGGATTGAAATGGTGTGTTGCGCCTCCCATCATGATATTATACTTTAAATCGTATGGTCGTTAGGAACACAAAGTCCGGAGTTGACTCAAGTATTCCTTCTTCATCGATTCTTTAGCCTGCAGATAGCACCTTCTTGCACTTTCTTCTTCATATGCATCGCCCAAGTCCGTAGCTCGAGCAGCCTTTAACTTTATCGATTAAAGTCGGTTCTACTCAGATACTTGCTATCATCACACGCGTCCCTCGAGTCTTTAACTCTATCTCCATCCTTTGCAAGTCACACAAAATGGGCCTTTGCGTTGACAATATCGCACTCGTGATTTGCATATGATTTTCTACTCAATGCGTCACCTACCACGCTCGCTTTTCAGATGGTATCGATGGTATGATCATAATCTTTCAACAGCTTCAAGCCAACGTCGTTGTCGCATGTTAAGTTCCTTTTGAGTGAAGAAATATTTGAGGCTTTTATGATCCGTAGAAGATCTCCACTTTCTCCCATACAAGTAATGCCTCCAAATTTTAAGTGCAGACAACAATAAATGCCAACTCTAGATCACGAGTAGGATAATTCCTCTCATATTCTTTTCGAGTTGTCGCGAGGCATAGGCTATAACTTTTCCATGTTGCAAAAGAACACATCCCAACCCTTTGCCCAAGCATCATCAGATGACAAATGTGACGCCCCAAAATAGGTATACATCACCCATTCCGAAATCGCCAAATACATGGTACGAAAACAACTACATCTTTATTATTACAACATAAAACCGTGAGTTTGAATACAAATATTATCTTCTAGACAATATCTATACTCAAATAAATCCTCATCACATTTATTGATACATTATTTTACAAAAATGGTGAGGACTACTAAACAATCCTTTCTAAAACCTTCATTCCATACCTCGACTCGTACTCGCTATATTCTCGCCTCCTGAGAAGAAAAATGGAACAACAAGGAAAAGGGTGAGCTCAACTAGCCCAAGAAGAATATTATGACTAAGATAATATAAACAAATTATCGTTAGTCTCCAACAGGAAAAATCGATAGAATACAATAGACAACAAGTTTCGCATCAATATTCGCAATGAAATAATAATTCATGTAAGAGTTACGTAGAGAATGAAATCTACTATAATCTATGAATTTAATAAATTCATCATCAATATTTTATCCTCAGAACATCAATCAATATTCATCTCAAATCAAATATTCATCTTTGCACTACAGCCAAAGATATTCATCAATCGGCCATGTTCATCTCAACACTGCTCATCTTTGCACTAAAGGCCAAAGATATTCATCACCAATATGTTCATCTCAACACTGCTCATCTTTGCACTACTACGCCCAAGATATTCATAAGAAAATCAACCTTCTTTGCACTACGTGCCAAAGATATTCAAAGAATATCATCATTTAGACCGAGGATGATGAAAATATTTCAAAGAAAAACGAATCCAAAGAAACAAAAGAACAAGTATTATGGATTCGCACTTTAAACAATCCGAGTTCAAAATACTTCATAAATAATCATATCAAGTAAAATTCAAGAATGATCAAAACATGGATACAATCAAAGCTAGTATCCGTAATAGATATTTTGGACGAAAAGAAGAAATTTTATTTTTCTATGAATAGTGTCGATACGTGAATAAAGGCCGATACGTGAATAGTAAATAACTCGACACCAAAAGATAGAAATTCCACAAAACATCTTCACGCTTTCATGAATAGTACTCGTGAATAAGAATCTCGTGAATAATAACTCATGAATAGTAACTCGTGAATAAGAACTCATGAATAAGAACTCTCATACATGAAAAAGTTCCAAATTTGATAAAAACTTCAGATCAACATTTCAAAGATAATGATATCAAGAAATAATATCATTACTAAAAAAAATAATATCCCTTTACCTTGCAAAAGACAAGATTTCCGATCGGAATACTAGATATAAGTGTCAAGGAACTTGCACCGCTAATTAGAAACTCACAAAGTATCTAAATACTCACAAAATACACTCGATAATATAGAGAGAGAAAGAGAGAAACTTTGTTTCGGTGTGATTTTCAATTCTAACTTAGCCTTCTATTTATAGGAAAATGTTAAGACGTCAAGGCATTTAACTCGCAACCCCATGGCTTTTACTCGCTACTATTCCCACCCACCACATTTGAAAATTCAATTGAGCACATTTCTCACCAACCAAAAGTGGGGCCCACCAATTCTAGAATTTTCCACCAAAATCATTTATAACCTAATTTCTCAAATCAACACCTCTTAAAATTCATAATAAATTATACGCTCATTTTAATTCGCTCAAAATTTGTAGACATATACTCAACTTATATATGTATAACATATCCAAAAATTACAACGATCCAACTATTTGGATTAAATATTATAACTCACACAATAAAGTCAGAATAACAATCGATTCGATCTTTTAATACCTCCAATCCGGCAAAAATACAAATAAAACATCTCAAAGATTAATTCCTTCATTAATAACCACATAAATAAATCCATCATTTATATTCATATAAATAAATATTTCCTTATCATATGAATCAATAATTAATTATTCACAAATAATATTACAGAATCACATTTATGACAACCAGTCGCTCCTCAGAAAGAGGGGGCTTCCAATAAGGATCTCTCCTCATCGCGCGCAATTAGGTGACCAAACCTCTCCTTAGATGTAACTTTATCACCAATAATGTTATCTAATAATATTATTCAAATAATATGAATTATTGATCCGATAATGGGAAATATCGTGCAAAGACAATTATTAAAACAAAGAATAATATAAAATACCAACGCAAAGAATTATTGAATCAATAAAATAAAATATCGAATAAAGAATTATCGTAATAATTATCGAGTAGTGCCTTTCACGTAAGAATCAATAATTGATGCAATACCGCAAAGCATCGCTCAACAACGCCAGACAGCGTGTGTTTTAACCAATCGGTATTCCAACAAGATAATCTGTAATAATTACGCCAAGTTATTTTTAAATAACTTATATTTGTCGCTTTCCTCATCCAATCGCTTCCGCACATGGGGCCCATACATGGTTACGCCTGTCAGCATTTAATATTCCCGACAAAGATTTAATATTCCACTTACCAAACGAATATTCCCCGACAAAAATGAATATTTTATAACCACTTGCTTATTTTGAAATATTTATGATTTAACCCTTAACTATCCACATTAATTAAATCAACCTTACTATTTCAAAATAATAAATAAAGGAAATTCCTTTTATTTAAAAAATTTCGGGGTTTACAACCTCCTCCTTATGAAATTTCGGCCTCAAAATTGGGACGACGTACTCTGTGTTTCAAAAGTGAGGATACCTCGCTTTCATTTCCGCTTTCCACCCTGTGTCATTTCCTCTATAGCATGATTCCTCCACAAAACTTTAACTTGTGGTATGACCTTTCATGCAGTAGGACATGCTCCTTCCTATCCAAGATCTTGACAGGTACCTCCTCATACGTTAAGTCTTCGGCTATCTCGTCCGGTTCTAACGCAAAAATATAGTTCAGGTCGTCCACATATTTATGTAACATCGATACGTGAAAAATGTTATGAACACACGACATACTTAGCGCAAGGCGCGCAGTCTATAGGCCACGCCCTACTCGATCGAGGATTTCAAATAAATCGAAGGTTTGGGCTTTCTTCTCTTCATCAACTCTTACTTCTAGAATAACGCCTTCTTGCACCTTCTTCTTCATATTCATCAGCTTCAGGTCTGTAGCTTGAGCGGCTTTAACATTATCGATTAATGTCGATTCTACTCGTATATTTAACATCATAACGTGGGTCCCTAGAGTCGTTAACTATATCTTTATCGTTTGTAAATTATACAAAATAGGTCTTTGTGTTCAACAATATCGCACTCGTACTTACGCACGATCTTCTACTCAACGCGCCAACTAAAGACGCTTACTTTTCCGTGATGGTACGGTCGTAACACGTGCCGAAATGAGTTGCCTCGAGAGCTCTTGGAAAATCTTCTCATTCCTCGCCCATACTGAATTTTGTATCCGAGTCAACTAAGTTAATCGGAGTAGCGATTCGAGAAAATTCTTTCACGAATCTCCGATAATAACCAACTAAGCCTGTAAAGCTACGATTTCGACATCGACTTAGGTTGCTCTCAACTCGTGACTCATATCCCAATCTTGATAAGACGTCACAATGACACCTATCGGCTTTACTATCGCATCTAATATGACATCCCTACAGAGAGTTCTCGCTTAGGTGAATTCCACAAAGGAAGTCACAAGATAAAGGCTCAGTACCAAATTTATAGTTGAATTTTTAACTCCTCAAGTTCAATAGAGCCATTCGATATGAGATTTTAGAAATGAGTTTTGTACCAGTTCAAAGTCGATACAAAATTTAATATCGCCTTTGGGAGTAAACCAAGAAATTCTTCAGAAATACGTCCGTGAAAATCAATAACAACAGGAATATTATTCAAATCGACGTGTTCTTATTCAAATCCATAACATGGACTAAGAAAACTTGACATCCGTAATAAACGAATGACTTCATGGCTTGATATGAAAATGTTTGACTACAATGGTTTGATTACTTGAATTTGAATAACAAAGTTGCTTAGAATATGAAAACTAACAACCTTACGAAAGTAATCAATTTCTGCATTTATGAGTAGTTAACCTTAAAATCACATCAAAAGCAAATATCTCTATAGAAATAAGGTTAATAGGTAATGTGATAGTGCCAACGTGAATCAAGCAAGATTTCTAAACAACGGATGTAATGAAAGTTTCTCCTAACGGAGTCTCCATAAATAGGTCAAGGTCTAATTTCGTAGTCAAGTTCAAACGTTGAGCGCAAGCAAGAGCGATAAAAGAATGGGTAGAACTGATATCTAGTAAGGTATAAACTTCGCAAGAATTTATAATTAACTAACCCGTGCTAACTTCGTCGTTTCTCGATTTTGACCGGCATTACCACAAACGCCTTCCAAGAACCGCTTGACTTTGACTTTTCTCGACATCCTTTTGAGTCACCATTCTCATTGATCGGTTTCATATCGCATAATCTCGAAAGCGATATGTCCTTCTTTCCATAATTATAAGATACCTTAAAACCGTCAGGCGCTTAATGATATGTCCTCTTCCCACATTTGTAACATACGACCGATGGTCTTTTCTCCTCCTCGAACCAGCTTGCTTCAAGGCGCCGACGCCTTCATACGGTCGTTGTCAATCTCCTTTTTAAAATCTCCTCCCGATTCGCTTTATTTTCATGGCTACGACGATTACCACCGCAGAGTGGTTACCGCTTTCAGTCAGTATTCTTCTTTCTCCGCCGGGTTATCAAGTATTTTGTTGACTACTATCTTCTAGATGATCCTCTGCATGGTCCCTGGCCAACGTATTTCAAGTTATCTCGCTTTCTAACAACCGAGCCTTGTCGACAACATCTCAATAGAGAGAAAATTTATGAGAAATGAGATAATCGACGTACGCCGTTTCAAACCTCTCGTAAACATCCGCCATATACGCTCCTCATTCTCCACCAAATGAGGTGCAAACCTCGATAACTTCGCGAACTTCGCCAGACCGACACCGCCATGTTATTCGCTTCCACCTAATAAACTCCACTTCCTTCATACGACGAATACTTTCAGGAAGTATTTGTCATCAACTGCTTCAAACGCTCTCCCACGACATAGCCGAGTGTAAATTGGATGGGTACGCTTCACGATTCCCACCAAAGAATTTGCCTCGCCACGAAACATAAAATAGCGAATGGAACTTTCTGCGCTCCACGCATCCCAAGACATCGAATATCTTAGTAATTTGTTTCACCCACGCTCCCGCTTTAATCGGATCCTGGCTTCCCTGCAATTCGTGGTCCCAACTTCGAATCGCTGTCAATGACCACCCGTGAATTGCTATCATTTCTCCTATATTTTGAACACGAAGTCTCCTCGTCTGCGATTTTGCATGAACTGCAAAAAACTTCTAAACATCCCTCGCTCATCATCCGCTTCAATGGTGTTGTTCACAGGAGGAACATTGCCACTGCTGCACGCTCTCCCTCGCTGGTAAGCAAGATGCATCTCCACTGGCCTCATTTACTCCACTCGTTAATATTCTCACGACATTCTCAAATACCGCCATAAAACAAGGGTTAATTAAAGAAATCAATATATCACATAATATCCCTATATACCCACTAACTAACAAATAAGCTTAGCTAGGACACACTAGCAAGGATTTACTCATCTCTCCTCCTAGTTCTAATCCCGATCTCCGCCAGAGATCATATCCCTAAGCTCGATATTAACCGTGACGCCCCCAAAATAGTATACATCACCCATTCTCGAGTCGCCAAATACATGGTATGTAAAAAACAACTACATCTTTATTATTACAACAAGAAACTGTGAGTTTGAATACAAATATTATCTTCTGTATAATATCTATACTCAAATAAATCCTCATCACATTTATCGATACATTATTTTACAAAAATAAACAGGACTACTAAACAATCCTTTCTAAAACCTTCATTCCATACCCCACTGCACTTCGCTATATTCTCGCCTCCCGAGAAGAAAAATGGAACAACAAGGAAAAGGGTGAGCTCAACTAGCCCAAGAAGAATATTATGACTAAGATAATATTCAACAAATTATCGTTAGTCTCCAATGAAAAAATCTGATAATACAATAATAGACAACAAGTTTCAGATCAATATTCGCAATGGAAATAATAATTCATGTAAGAGTTACGTAGAGAATGAAATCTACTATAATCTATGAATTTAATAGTTCCATCATCAATATTTTATCCTCAGAACATCAATCAATATTCATCTCAAATCAAATATTCATCTTTGCACTACAGCCAAAAGATATTCATCAATTCGGCCATGTTCATCTCAACACTGCTCATCTTTGCACTAAAGGCCAAAGATATTCATCACTTCTGGCCATGTTCATCTCAACACCGCTCATCTTCAAAGACTACTAGCCCGAGATATTCATAAGAAAATCAACCTTCTTTTCGCACTACAGCCAAAGATATTCAAGAATATCATCATTTAGACCGAGGATGATGAAAAATATTTCAAAGAAAACGAATCCAAAGGAAACAAAAGAACAAGTATTATGGATTCGTATTTTAAACAATCCGAGTTCAAAAATACTATAAATAATCATAATCAAGTAAAATTCAAGAATGATCAAAACATGGATACAATCAAAGCTAGTATCCGTATAGATATTTTGATTTAAAAAGAAGAAATTTTATTTTTCTAATAATAGTGTCGATATGCGTCAATAGTCTAAGGCCGATACGTGAATAAGAATCTACACCAAAAGATAAAATTCACAAAAAACATCTTCACGCTTCAATTAATAAGACTCGTGAATAAGAACTCGTGAATAGTAAATCATGAATAAGTAACTCGTGAATAAGAACTCATGAATAAGAACCCCATACACGAAAAGTTCCAAATTTGATAAAAACTTCGTGATCAATATTTCAAAGATAATGATATCAAGAAATAATATCATTACTTAAAAAAATAATATCCCTTACTTTGCAAAGAATCGCATTTCCGATCGAATACTAGATATAGTGTCAAGGAACTTGCAGATCGCTAATTAGAAACTCACAAAGTATCTAAATACTCACAAAATACACTCGATAATATAGAGAGAAAGAGAGAAAACTTTGTTTCGTGTGATTTTCAATTCTAACTTAGCCTCTATTTATAGAAAATGTTAGCACGCCAAGCAGCATTTAACTCAACCCGATGGCTTTACTCGCTACTATTCCCACCCCACCACATTTGAAAATTCAATTGAGCACATTTCTCACCAACCAAAAGTGGGGCCCACCAATTCTAGAATTTTCCACCAAAATCATTTATAACCTAATTTCCTTTAATCAACACCTCTTAAAATTCATAATAAATTATACGCCATTTTTAATTTTTCTGCTCAAAATTTGTAGATATATACTCAACTTATATATGTATAACATATCCAAAAATTACAAACGATCCAACTATTTGATTAAATATTATAACTCACACAATAAAGTCTATAATAACACTTAGATTTGATCTTTTAATACCTCCAATCCGATAAAATACAAATAAAACATCTCAAAGATTAATTCCTTCATTAATAACCACATAAATAAATCCATCATTTATATTCATATAAAATAAATATTTCCTTATCATATGAATCAATAATTAATTATTCACAAATAATATTACGTAATCACATTTATGACAACCAAATTGCTCCTCAGAAAGAGGGGCTTTCCAATAAGGATCTCTCCTCATCAAGCGCAAGCAATTAGTGACCAAACCTCTCCTTAGACGTAACTTTCTATTATCAATAATGTTATCTAATAATATTATTCAAATAATATGAATTATTGATCCGATAATGGGAAATACCGCAAATGACAATTATCAAACAAAGAATAATATAAAAATATCAACGCAAAGAATTATCAATCAATAAAATAAAATATCGAATAAAGAATTATCGTAATAATTATTGAGTAGTGCCTTCACGTAGAAGAATCAATAATCGATGCAATACCGCGGTGCGCTATCGCTCAACAACGCCAGATTAGTGTGTTTTAACCACCGGCATTCCAACAAAGATAATCTGTAATAATTACGCCGTTATTTTTAAATAACTTATATTTGTCGCTTTCCTCATCCAATCGCTTTCACATGGGGGCCCATACATGGTCGCTACTCGTCGCATTTAATATTCTCCACAAAGCATTTAATATTCCACCACCAAACGAATATTCCCGACAAAAATGAATATTTTATAACCACTTGCTTATTTTGAAATATTTATATTTAACCCTTAACTATCCACATTAATCAAATCAACCCTTACTATTTCAAAATAATAAATAAAGGAAATTCCTTTTATTTAAAAAATTTCGGGTTTACAACCTCCCTCCTTATGAAATTTCGTCCTCGAAATCGACGACGCACTCGGTGTTTCAAAAAGAGTGAGGATACCGCTTTCATTTCCGCTTCCAATTCCCGTGTCATTTCCTCTATAAAGCATGATTCCTCCACAAAACTTTAACTTGTGGTATGACCTTTCATATGTAGACATGCTCCTTCCTATCCAAGATCTTGACAGTACCTCCTCATACGCTTAAGTCTTCTTGCTTATCTCTCGTCCTGCTCTAACTCAAAAATATAGTTCGTGTCGCCCACATATTTATGTAACATCGATACGTGAAAAATGTTATGAACACGCCACATACTTAAGTATGAACGAAGTCCATAGCCACGCTCCTACTCGATCGAGGATTTCAAATAATTAATAAAGGTTTGGGCTTTCTTCTTCATCAACTCTCGCTTAGAATAACGCCTTCTTGCACCTTCTTCTTCAAATTCATCGCCTTCGTGTCTCAGAGTTGAATGCTTTTAACATTATCGATTAATGTCGATTCTACTCATATATTTAACATCATAACGGGGTCCCTAGAGTCGTTAACTCCATCTTTATCGCTTGTAAATTATAATGAAATGAGTCTTTGTGTTCAATAATATCGATCGCATTTCACGTACGATCTTCTACTCAACGCGCCACCAAACCACGCTTACTTTTCCAGATGGTACGGTCGTAACATACGTAATCAAATGAGTCTCCTCGAGTTCTTCGAAAATCTTCCCACATTCCTCGCTCCATTTAATTTTGTATCCGAGTCAACTAAGTTAATGGAATAGCGATTCGAGAAAATCTTTCAACGAATCTCCGATAATAACCAACTAAGCCTGTAAAAGCTACGATTTCGACATCGACTTAGGTTGCTTCTCAACCGCGACTCATATCCCAATCTTTGGATAAAGACGTCACAATGACACCTATCACGCCTTTACTATCGCATTTAATATGACATCCCTACAGAGAGTTCGCTTAGGTGAATTCCACAAAGGAAGTCACAAGATAAAGGCTCGTGTACCAAATTTATAGTTGAATTTTAACTCCTCAAGTTCAATAGAGCCATTCGATATGAGATTTTAGAAATGAGTTTTGTACTGTGTTCAAAGTCGATACAAAATTTAATATCACTGGGAGTAAACCAAGAAATTCTTCAGAAATACGTCAGAAAAATCAATAACAACAAGAATATTATTCAAATCGACGCTGTTTTTATTCAAATCCATAACACGGACTAAGAAAACTTGACATCCGTAATAAACGAATGACTTCATGGCTTGATATGAAAATGTTTGACTACAATGGTTTGATTGTCTTGAATTTGAATAACAGTTGCTTAGAATATGAAAACTAACAACCTTACGAAAGTAATCAATTTTACGGTACGATGAGTAGTTAACCTTAAAATCACATCAAAAGCAAATATCTCTATAGTAAATAAGGTTAATAGTAATGTGATAAGGCCAACGTGAATCAAGCAAGATTTCTAAACAACGATGTAATGAAAGTTTTCCAAACTGAGTCTCCATAAATAGGTCAAAGTCTAATTTCTCCGAGTCAAGTTCAAACGCTGAGCGCAAGCAAGAGAGATAAAAGAATGGGTAGAACTGATATCTAGTAAGGTATAAACTTCGCAAGAATTTATAATTAACTAACCTGCTAACTTCGTCGGGTTCCTCGATTTTGACCGGCCACGACAAACGCCTTCCAAGAACCGCTGACTTTGACTTTTCTCGACATCCTTTTGAGTCACCATTCTCATTGGACTGGTTTTCGATATCGCATAACTCGAGCGATATGTCCTTCTTTTCCATAATTATAGCATACCTTAAACTGCTAGGCGCTTAATGATATGTCCTCTTCCCACATTTGTAACATACTTAATCGATGGTCTTTCTCCTCCCTCGGAACCAGCCATGCATCAAGCGCCGACGCCTTCACATGGTCGCTGTTGAATCTCCTCTTTAAAATCTCCTCCCACTCGCTTCTTTTCTATTTTCATGGCCACGATTACCACCGTAGTGGTTACCGCTTTGTCCGTATTCTTCTTTCTCCGTCCGGTTATCGTTATTTTGTTGACTACTATCTTCTATGATCCTCGTTATGGTCCCCTGTTGAACGTATTTCGTTATCTCGCCTAACAACCGAGCCTTGTTGACAACATCCGAATAGAGAGAAAATTTATGAGAAATGAGATATCGACGATGCCGTTTTCAAACCTCTCGTAAACATCCGCATTACATGCTCCTCATTCTCCACCAAATGAGGTGCAAACTCGATAACTCCGCACGAACTTCGGCCAGATCGGGACACCGCCATGTTATTCTCGCTTCCAGCCTAATAAACTCCACTTCCTTCATACGATTTAATACTTTCAGGAAGTATTTGTCATTGAACTGCTTCTCAAACGCTCCCACGATATGCCGAAAAGTACCGGATGGGTACGCTTCACGCATTCCCACCAAAGAATCGCCGCCACGTAACATAAAAATAGCGAATGGAACTTTCGTCTTCTCGCATCCCAAGACATCGAATATCTTAGTAATTTGTTTGACCCACGTTTCGCCATTTAATCGGATCCGCTTCCCTGCACTCGTGGTCCCAACTTTTGAACTGCTTGGGTCAGGACCACCGTGAATTGCTATCATTTCTCCTCAGATTTTGAACACGAAGTCTCCTCGTCCGATTTTTGCATGAACTCGCAAAAACTTCTAAACATCCCTCGCTCATCATCCGCTCAATGGTGTTGTTCACAGAGGAACATTTCCAATTTCGCAGCACGCTTCTCCTCGCTCAGTTAAGACAGCATCTCCACGGTCTCATTTACTCCATCATTAATATTCTCAAATGACATTCTCTCAATATCATCATAAAACAAGGGTTAATTAAAGAAATCAATATATCACATAATATCCCCCTATATACTCGACCAACTAACAAATAAGCTTTAGTAGACACACACTAATGAAGGATTTACTCATCTCTCCCTCCTAGTTCTAATCCCGATCTCCGCCAGAGATCATATCCCTAAGCTCGATACTAACCGTGACGCCCCCAAAATAGGTATACATCACCCATTCTCGAGTCGCCAAATACATGGTATGTAAACAACTACATCTTTATTATTACAACAAGAAAAGCTGTGAGTTTGAATACAAATATTATCTTCTAGACAATATCTATACTCAAATAAATCCTCATCATCATTATTGATACATTATTTTACAAAAATAGTGAGGACTACTAAACAATCCTTTCTAAAACCTTCATTCCATACCCCGACTTGCACTCGCTATATTCTCGCCTCCGAGAAGAAAAATGGAACAACAAGGAAAAGGGTGAGCTCAACTAGCCCAAGAAGAATATTACGACTAAGATAATATACAACAAATTATCGTTAGTCTCCAACAGAAAAAATCGATAGAATACAATGACAACAAGTTTTTCGATCAATATTCGCAGTTTAAATAATAATTCATAGTAAGAGTTACGTAGAGAATGAAATCTACTATAATCTATGAATTTAATAGTCCATCATCAATATTTTATCCCCAGAACATCAATCAATATTCATCTCAAATCAAATATTCATCTTTGCACTACAAAGCCAAAGATATTCATCAATCCATCATGTTCATCTCAACACTGCTCATCTTTTTACACTAAAGGCCAAAGATATTCATCGATCAATATGTTCATCTCAACACTGCTCATCTTCATCACGTTCTAGCCATAGATATTCATAAGAAAATCAACCTTCTTTGCATCTTTGCACTACGTGCCAAAGATATTCAATAATATCATCATTTAGGACCGAGGATGATGAAAAATATTTTTAAGAAAACGAATCCAAACAAAACAAAAGAACAAGTATTATGGATTCTGACTTTTTTAATCCGAATCCAGTTCAAAAATACTTCATAAATAATCATAATCAAGTAAAATTCAAGAATGATCAAAACATGGATACAATCAAAGCTAGTATCCGTAATAGATATTTTGACTAAAAGAAGAAATTTTATTTTTCTATGAATAGTGTCGATTATCGTGAATAAGGTCAGATATCGTGAATAAAGTGCCGATACGTGAATAAGAATCTCACACCAAAAGATAGAAATTCCACAAAAACATCTTCACGCTTCATTAATAGTACTCGTGAATAGTAACTCGTGAATAAGAACTCGTGAATAGTAACTCGTGAATAAGAACTCATGAATAAGAACCCCCACATGAAAAAGTTCCAAATTTGATAAAAACTTCAGATCAATATTTCAAAGATAATGATATTGAAGAAATAATATCATTACTAAAAAAATAATATCCCTTACCTTGCAAAGAATCAAGATTTCTAAGGGAATACTAGATATAGTCAAGAAGGAACTTGCAGATTAATTAGAAACTCACAAAGTATCTAAATACTCACAAAATACACTCAATAATATAGAGAAAGAGAAAAACTTTGTTTCGGTGTGATTTTCAATTCTAACTTAGCCTCTATTTATAGAAAAATGTTAGACACCAAAGCAGACTTAACTCAATAACTCCCGATGGCTTTACCTCGCTACTATTCCCACCCACCACATTTGAAAATTCAATTGAGCACATTTTTCACCAACCAAAAGTGGGGCCCACCAATTCTAGAATTTTCCACCAAAATCATTTATAACCTAATTTCAATCAATCACCTCTTAAAATTCATAATAAATTATACGCTCATTTTTAATTCGCTCAAAATTTGTGAACATATACTCAACTTATATATGTATAACATATCCAAAATTACAACGATCCAACTATTTATGATTAAATATTATAACTCACAATAATAAAGTCGTAATAACACCGATTTGATCTTTTAATACCTCCAATCCGACAAAATACAAATAAAACATCTCAAAGATTAATTCCTTCATTAATAACCACATAAATAAATCCATCATTTATATTCATATAAAATAAATATTTCTTATCATATGAATCAATAATTAATTATTCACAAATAATATTACGTAATCACATTTATGACAACCAGTGTCGCTCTTCAGAAAGAGGGGCTTTCCAATAAGGATTTCTTCTTCTTGCCATGCAATTAGGTGACCAAACCTCTCCTTAGATGTAACTTTCTTTATTGCCAATAATGTTATCTAATAATATTATTCAAATAATATGAATTATTGATCCGATAATGGGAAATATCCGCAAAGACAATTATCAAACAACAATAATATAAAATACCAACGCAAAGAATTATTGAATCAATAAAATAAAATATCAACAAGAATTACCGTAACAATTATTGAGTAGTGCCTTCTTTACGTAAGAATCAATAATTGATGCAATACCGCAGCTACTTATTCAACAACGCCAGATTGGTTTTAACCACCTGGTATTCCAACAAAGATTAATTCTGTAATAATTACGCCTAGTTATTTTTAAACAACTTATATTTGTCGCTTTTCCTCATCCAATCGCTCACATGGGCTCACACACATGGTCACATCAAGGTCAGTCGCATTTAATATTCCCCGACAAAGACAGAATATTCCACGACCAAACGAATATTCCCCGACAAAATGAATATTTTATAACCACTTGCTTATTTTGAAATATTTGCATGATTTTACCCTTAACTATCCACATTAATCAAATCAACCCTTACTATTTCAAAATAATAAATAAAGGAAATTCCTTTTTATTTAAAAAATTTCTGGTCTTACAACAAATCCCTCCGAGCCGATGGTATTGTCGTAACATGTAATAAATAAGTCTCCTCGAAGTTCTTGAAAACTCTTCTCACATTCTTCGCCTCCAACCGAACTTTGTATCTTTTCGAGTCAACTGAAATCGATGGAGTAGCGATTCGAGAAAATCCTTCCACGAATCTCCGATAATAACCAAATAAACCGAGAAAGCTACGTACTTCGTCACATCGATTTAGGTTGTTCCTCACTTTGAATAGCTTCAATCTTTGGGTCAATGATATTCCACGACTTGATACCACGTGCCCAAGGAATGCTACTTTCAAGCCGTAACTCACATTTCTTCAACTTGGCATAAAGCTTATATTCACGAAGCTTTTGGAGTGTCACCTCAAGTGTTGCTCATGATCTTCACTTTTTGGGATAAATAAGGATGTCATCAATAAAGACGACCACAAAGTGATCTAAATATTCCTTGAATACTTGGCTCATCATATCCATGAAGGCGTTAGGAGCATTAGTCAATCCAAAGGACATGATTAGAAATTCATAATGCCCGCACTCAAGTTCAAAGTCGAAGTCGCCTGGAATGTCGTGGTTCTAATCTTCAATTGGTGATATCCTAATGAAAGATCAATCTTTGAAAAAGAATTTGGCTCCTTGCAACCGGGTCAAACAGTCATCAATACGCGGCAATGGATACCTATTTTGATGGTGACATGATTCAACTCCCGATAATCAATACAAAGTCGCATACTCCCATCTTTCTTCTTCACGAATAGTAACAGAGCACCCCAAGGAGAAGTACTAGGACTAATAAAGCCAATGTCTAACAATTCCTGCGGTTGGGTCTTTAACTCCAAGTTCAATAGAGCCATTCGATATGGGGCTTTGGAAATAGGTTTTGTCACCGGTTCAAGGTCGATACAAAATTCAATTTCACGCCTGGGGGTAGGCCAGAAGTTCTTCTGGGGAATACGCCGGAAATTTATTAACAATAGAAATATCGCTCAAAACCGATTTATTTTTGTTTAAATCAGTGATATGAGCTAAGAAAGCTTGACATCCGCTTTTCAATAAACGAATAGCTTTATGGCTTGAGATGACCGTGATTGATTTTAATGGTTTGGTCGTTTGAATTTGCATAATAGGTTGATTAGGAATATGAAAGCTAACAACCTTACGAAAATAATCAATTTTTGTACGATAAGTAGTTAACCAATCAATCCCTAGAATCACGCCAAATGCAAGTATTTTTAATGAAATAAGATCGACAGTAATGTGAGGGTACCGATTTGAACCAAACAAGACTTATAAACAGTGGATGTAATGAAGGTTTCTCCCAATCTGAGTTTCCACAGATAAGTCAAAGTCTAATTTCTCCTGAGTCAAATTTAATCGATGAGCGCAAGTAGGAGAAATAAAAGAATGGGTAGAACCCAGATCAAATAAAGTATAGACTTCATTAGAGTTTATGATAAGCTTACCCGCGATGATCTCATTCAGATTCCTTGCTCTTTGGGAGGTCACAACAAACGCCTCCTTGCAGACTACCTAGTTTTGAATTTTCTTCGACGGCCTTTGGTGCCTCCATCATAGTTTGAATTTGTCTTTGGTAAACGACAAAATCGAGCTAAGTGACCTTCTTCCACAATTATAACATGCTTTGACTGCATGGCGCAGCTTTGATCGATGTGTCCCTCTCCTCATTTTGAAGCATACGATAGTGGTCTTTCTCCTTCCTTAACAATGGGTGTTTGGTCGACGCGTCTTTCCATCATTGTTGAATCTCCTTTTCTTGAAATGTCCATTCTTATTGTTTTGGCCTTGATTACCACCGGTGGTTAACCATATCTCCGCCCGCTGATTCCTCCACGCTTGTTGTCACCGCTCGACTACTACTCACCGGTATTATAATTTTGCTTACCGCTTCTTTTTAGTTACGTTGACTCATTATCGCTTCCACTAATCGAGCCCTATTTACAACATCTCAATACAAACACGCTTTATGAGAAATAAGATGTTGACGATTCTCCCGCTTCAAACCTCTTAAAACATTCGCACCATTCTCTCTTCATTATCCACCAAAGGTGGGACGAAAACCGTGATAACTCCGCAAATTTTGCCTCGTATCGCGACACGGCCATATTGTTTTGTTCCAACTTGATAAACTCCACCTCCTTCATGTGGCGAATACTTTCGTGAAAGTATTTGTCGCTTGAACAGCCTCCCCGAACTTCTCCCAAGATATCTTCAAGATAAAGAAAGTTGAGTACGCTTCTACCGATTCCCACCAAGTCCGCCTCTCCGCTGCAAAGATAAAGGCGTTAGTGAACCTTTTGCTCCTGAGCATCCCAAGACATCAAATATCTTGGTAATCTACTTTATCCATGCTTCCGCCGTAAGTGGTTTTGGCTCTCCCTTAAACTCCTAAGTGGTCCCAGCTCCTTGAATTGTTTAGCGATGTGACCGCCCGAGAGTTTTCCGTGTTTCCACCTACGCTTTGGATGTGAGTCGCTCTCATCATTGTCGTATAAATTGCATAAAGCCTCTGAACATTTGATCATTCATCATTTGGTCAAGTTTGTTGTTGTTTGCATGAGGATTATCGCCTCACGATGCATTATCCTCGATTATCGATATGTGGTGAATCAACGATCGTCTGCGCTCCATTGCTATTCTCAACATTCTCGATGTCATTTTCAGATCTCGCCACAAAATAAAAGGTTAATTGACATGTAACAAATTATCCCTATCTTCCCACCAACCAATAAAATAAAGACATAAACTTAGGTAGGTCATATAATAAGGTATTCCCCCTCTCCCTCCTAGTACTATTCTCACATCTTAGCCAGGATCATATCCTATGCTTTCGATACCAACCGTGACGCCCCCAAAATTAGGTATACATCACCCATCTTGGGTCACCACTTACATGGTAATGTAATTTAAATACAACTCATAATCGCCGCCACTTAATACATAAAAACCGTGAGTTTAAATACAAATATCGTCTACTAGATATTATACAAACTCAAAAAGAGTCCTCATTACAATTATTATCACATTATTTCATAGAATAGTGAGGACTACTAATGCTATCTTCGTGACCATCACTGCGCTTCCTCGACTCGTCCCCAACTATATTCTCATTTCCCGAAGAGAACAAAGAAAAGAAAGGGTGAGCTCAACTAGCCCAAGTAAGAAATATTATGACTAAGATAATGCGAATAAATTATTAATTGTCTTCAACAATGTTAAACCGATAAAATACAATAGACAACCAGTTTAACTGCAGCGGAATAAGCAATCCATTAAAAGAGTCAAGTAGAAAATAAAGTCTACTATCTTTTAGGTTTTAAAAGGTTTTTCATCACTGTTATAGCTGAGACTCAGCTTTAATAAATCATCGAATCACCCCTGCACTACGGCCAAGGATATTCTTTAGTATCACGACCACAATTATTCATGCACTACGGGCCAAGAATATTTGTGTATTCATTAATGGTCATGATCATGCCAACAACTGTCCACCAATGCACTACTACCATCGAGGATTTTTATCACATCATTTGTAACATTACGGCCATGATTACACCGAATAGTCTCTCGGTCATAATCATACCAAGTCCATCTATGCACCACAGTGCGAGATGACTTTCAACATAATATAAACATGAGGATGATGACAATGATATAAGAATTCAATAAAACAAGTTCAAGAATTATTTTATCCAGAAATTATTAACGCCCAAATTATCAACATGATACTTTGTTTTGTAGAGTAAAATTCAAGAATGATCGTAAGAATATTTCCATGAAAAGATATCGGATGAAACGCAAATATCAAGGATATTCCACTAATTTCATGGAGTATACAAGTCAAATTTTTAACCAACCGGGTATAATAAAGAATAGAATAACAAAAGAATTCACCATGCATGCGATAGAATAACGCAACTAAAAGTGAAATTAACATGGCCGTAAGTTATTCCAACAGAATAATAATAAATAACGGAACCAGTCCTGCAGTAAAATGCATGAGATGGGATGTTCCAACGTAATAATAAAGAATGTCACCAAGTATAGGGTAAACCACGTATACGAGTTATTCCAACGTAATAATAAGCAATGGAATAACAACAGTTCTCTTCATGAATAAGAAAGAATAACACCCTTACTTTTGGTAGGAGATTGAATACTTTACAGAGTGTAGTAACAAAATACTCTTCTTCTTTCTCTTATTCTCTCTATACTTTCTCTCTCTATAGCTTGAATGAATTGAGAAAATAAATGAAGCCCTAGGCCTCTATTATAGAAGATTTCTAGCTTAAGACATGCCGCAAAAGTGAAAAGGCAAGTGGCTCGACGACTAATGATGCCAGTAAAGAAAAGTGGTTCGATCCTTTGTATTGTGAAAAACCGACAAGTGGTTCGACGCACCAGAATGTGAAACGACAAGTGGTTCGACGTCTCGTAAAGGTAATTACAATTAACGAAGGTAAATACTATCGACGAAGGTAAATACTATTCATGAGGGTAATTACTATCGATTTAAGGTAATTACTTATCGATTTAAGGTAAATACTATTCACAAGGGTAATTACTTATCGAGGAAGGTAATTACTATCGACGAAGGTAAATACTATTCACAAGGGTAATTACTATTGACGAAGGGTAAATACTATCGATTTGAAGGTAATTACTATTCACAAAGGTAATTACTATTGATTTAAGGTAATTACTATCGATTTAAGGTAAATACTATTCACAAGGGGTAATTACTATCGACGAAGGTAATTACTATTGACGAAGGTAAATACTATTGATTTAAGGTAATTACTATTCACAAAGGTAATTACTATCGAATTAAGAGACTTCTTAGATGATGACATATGAGCCCCCATAAAATAATAATCAAACTTACCACAAATCATTTTATTTTTCATCAACACATATTTAATCTTTCAACAATTATTAATCATTTATAACTTGTCGCCTCAATTATTGATTTAATACTATAACATATTATATGATGATACCGTTGACAATAATTGAATCAATAATATAAGAGATATGATGCAAGCAATTAATCAGAGCAATAATTTCAATACGATCAGCGTAAAAGGTGTAATATTTTAAATGTAAGAACACCTCCGTACTAATTATTTTAAGCGTAAATGAGGACTTCATCACGTAAGATCAATAATTAATACCGTATTAATATTTATATAAAAATTTCTTTAATAAAAAGGTCTTACTATGCAATCCACGCCAGACATCGCATTTTTTACCACACGGGTAGTTCAACAGCTTTTAACGATAAACACCTCCGCCGTTATTTTTATAAAATATTTTTGTCGTTTTCTCAATCCGACAATAATTACATTTCACCAGGATGGTCCACCAATGATTGAGTTAGTAGACGAATATTCCTTAACAAAAAGAATATTCCTCACCAAACGAATATTTTATAACAACTTGCATACTTTGCAAAATTTATAAATATTACCCACAACTATAACATTATATCAAATTTATTCCATAATATTCAAAAATAATATTTATAGAAAAAATTCATCTTTATTTATAAAACACTTCTTTCTTTATTACATGAAGGTGATTTCACGTTTGCATCAATAATTAATACCGTGTACTTTCATACAACCACACGATATTATTATACTTTACCACCGGGTAGTTCACAACAAATAACTTTCGATTTGTGAGACCCTTTCTCCTTGATCTTTTATCAATAAAGATTTAAATTTTGTCTCTGCCATAATTTTTAATATTATGGTGTGAATTTTTTTCTTAGTCTTGGCATTTTTTTGATCTACTGAGCAGATAACTATTATAAATTAATTCCTAGCAATTCGCTGAGTACACTCGTTGGGTAGTATTTATAAATTTTAATCTTATAAAGTATGCAAGTGTGAGACCCATGGTTATATTATATTCGATTGGTTTAATGGGAATATTCGGATAATATTAAAGAGGAATATTCGTGACAACTACCAATCATCAGGACCCCATAATGTAATTATTATCATTTGATCGAGAAAACGACAAAATATTTTATCAAAATAATCTATGAAGTTTTACCGCTGATATCGCTGAACTACCTAGAGTAAAAGTACGATAATACGTGTGGTTGCATAAGAAGACATTACCAGATTGATTATCGATGCTTATGTGAGAAGTCACCAACTTTGATTCCATTATCACGATTAATAATATGAATTATTATAAAATGATAATGACGCTTTTGTTTTATTCAGATTATTAACGTAATAAAATAAAACATCTTTTATATAAAAATGTAATACTTTATTAAAGTTATTCTATAAATAGAATATATTATATTTTATTATGCATAAGGTTGCATAGTTGTTTTTGCATAAGTGTTTCGTATAAGTGTTGCATAAAGGTTTGCATAGTAAAATGTTTTTATATAAATAGAATATATGATATTTTATTTAAAAGATTTTGCTTTTAAATATGGACCGCCGATTAAAGTAAATCAATCTGACCGCTCATGGATTAATTACTATGCATTCTATTTTCCTATAAATAAAGCTCATTCCTTCATTATTTTCTTACGAATTCACCGAAACTCTGAGAGAGAAAATTATAGAGAGAAGCTTATGAGAGAAAATCTATAGAGAGAAAGAAGAAGAGTATTCGTACTTCACTACTTTGATATCCAAAGGTCTTTTTACTAAGAGTGGGTATTATTTGTTGTATCTGCATAAGGGTGTTATTCTTTCTTATTCATGAAGAGAACTTCATTATTCCATTCATTATTATTCTCGTTGAATAACTCAGTAAAAGTGGTATACCCTATACATAACCTCGTATATGCGTGATACCCTATACTTGGTGAAATCCTTATGTTATTCCATTCTTATTTATTCTGTTGGAATAACTCAGATACGCTTAATCCCTATACTTGGTGATCTTCTTCTTTATTCCATTCTTTATTATTCTCGCTGAATATCCTCGTCTGTGTTTTACACCTTCAGACCGGTTCCATTGCTTATTATTCCGCATTTATTATTCTCGTTGGAATATCCCGTCTGTGTGTTTTACACCGGACCGGTTCCATTGTTTATTATTCAAAGATTTATTATTCTGGTTGATCATCCTCGCTTGTGAATTTCACCGACCGGTTCCGTTATTATTATTCTCGTTGAATAACTCGCCTATGCTAAGCACCGCATGCATGGTGATTTCTTTTGTTATTCCATTCTTTATTATACCCAAATTGGTTAAAACTTTGACTTCTATACTCCATGAAATTAGTAGAATATCCTTGATATTTGCGGCTTTCATCCAAAGATCTTTTCATGGAAATATTCTTCCGATCATTCTTGAATTTTACTCTACAAAAAAAGTATCATGTCGATAATTTGACGTTATTAATTCTTGGATAAATTAATTCTTGAACTTGTTTTATTGAATTATTATGTCATTGTTATCATCCTCATGTTATATTATGTTGAAAGTTATCTTCGCTTACGCGTGCATAGATGAACTTAGTATGATTATGACCAGGATCATCTTGTATAATCATAACTTGTTATAAATGATGTGATAAAAGTCCTCAAAGGGGCCTGTAATGCAAGTGATGGATAGTTTTTGGTATGATTATGACCAAGTGATTCTAAGATAGTCATTACCATTGATAATTTGATGAAAATCCTTGACCGTGGGTACAGTGGATGATTAGATGTGGTGGTTTATTTATTAAACCGAGTCTCAGTGATAAAATTGATGAAAACCTTTTAAAACCTAAAAGATAGTAGATTTTATTTTCTACTGACTTTTTAATGGATCAGATATTCCACCGCAGCTAAACCGGTTGTCTATTGTATTTTATCGCTTTAACATCGTTGAAGACTAATGATAATTTATTCTCGCATTATCTTAGTCATAATATTTCTTCATCGGGCTAGTTGAGCTCACCTTTTCTTTTCACCGTTTCTTCGTGTGAAAATGAGAATATAAATGGGACGAAGCTCTGGGAACTGAGTAATGGTCCGTAGGATAAGATTAGTAGTCCTCACTATTCGTGAAATAGTGTGATAATAGTTGTAATGAGGACTCTTTCGAGTTTGTATAATATCTAGTAGACAATATTCAGATTCAAACTCACATGCTTATGTCGATATTGTATACGACGCTTATATTAGTAAGTTGTATTTGAATTTATGTACCATGTAAGTGGCGACCCAAGATGGGTGACGATACCTAATTTTGGGGCGCCACATTGGTATCATAGCTTAGGGATATGATCCTCGGCCGAGATGTGAGATAAGAACTAGGAGGGAGAGACGGGAATTCTTCGCTAGTATGACCTACCTAAATTTATTTGGTATTTAATTGGTCTCACGAGTATAGGGATAATATGTGATATGTTAATTAACCCTTGTTTTGTGACAAAGGTTTGAGAATGACATCCTAAAATGCCGAGATAAGCAATGAAGCACATGAGAGTGTTGATTCAAATCAAACAAAAGGTAACGACCAACAACACGATAATAATCATATCGGTGGCAACGGCCATCGTAATAATGATAACCATCGGGGAAATTATCATGCTAAGAATGGTAACCACTTTGGTGGTAATCACGGCAAAGATAATAGAAGTGGAAATTGCAAGAAGAGAAGGTCATTTAGCCCAATTTTGTTGTGCACCAAAGTCAAGTCTAGTGGGACGGCACCAAAGGTGGATATGGACAAAACAAAGTCGTTGGTTTTAGGAAGTGCATTTTTCATGACTTCTCAAAAAGCGAGTAAACCGAACGGTTAGCACGGGTTAGTTAATTATAAATCACAAAGTCTATACCTTATAAGATACCGGCTTCTACCCATTATTTTATCTCTCTTGCTTATGCTCAACGCTTAAATTTGACCCTATAAGTTAGACTTTGACTTATTGGTCAAACTTCATTAGTAGGAGCCTTCACTATCGCTTACTATTTTTAAATCTTGTTTGATTCAAATAAACACTTTCACGCTAATTGTCGATCTTATCTTTTTTTGAAAATACTTGCCTTTGATGTGATTTTAGGAATCAATTGGTTAACTACTCATCATGCTTTTCGTAGGTTGTTAGCTTTTATATTCATAACCAACTTATTGTGCGAATTCAAGTAACCAAACTACTAAAGTCAATTATCATCATATCGTTACATAAGTAAAGAGCCCCGAACCTTTCGTTGTTGACTTCCTTGTGGGAATGCACCGCTTTGCATTTTCTCGTAGGCTTACATCGTGAATGAAGATGGCAAGTTTATAGGTATCATTGTGAGGTGCTATCTAGGTTAAGGGATGTAAGTCACAGTGCTGTATCAATGTGACGTACTATCCAAGTCTTGATGAGAGTCACAGCTTTGAATGATATTTCTATTATTAATAAATTTCTCATGCGATTCTTGAAGACTTCTAGCCTACCCTAGAACGTGAAATCGAATTTTGTATCGACCCCAAAGACAAAACCCATTTCTTAAACCTCAAATATTTCTTCAACTAAAAGGATCTGCTTTACGAGGATTATGATGAAAGTCATAATAAAAGCATTGACTAATGAAAATCATGGGTATATGAAGTATTAGTAAGTGTTATGATGAGTTATGTTGGTTATTATGTGAAAACATGAAAGTTTCTTAGAAATCACAAAGAGTTGAAAATCGATTTTGGTGAAAACGTAATATGAAATTCAATCGACCATATCTCCTATTATATTTTGAATTTTTGAGTGTGGTCAAGTCCTAGAGTTAGATCTATGAGTTACCTAACTAATCCAAGTGGAATTACTGGAAAAGGTGTTGTAGATTTTTGTGTGGACTGATTTTAGCAAAGGAGTGCAAAAGCTGCAAAAAAACCAAAAAGTCACGCCATAATTTTAGAGGGCTGTTTCAGCCACTTAAATTATGAGAAAAAATTCTGGCCTTTTGGGACATGAAGGTATATGGTATAAAGTACCTCCTGTCCAAAAATGAGCTCATTCTCGACTTAAAATGAGCAAGTTATGACTATTTCAATATTTAGGTTTTTTTTGACGAAAAAACGCTATAACCGAGTTCTATAACTCGATGACCATGAAATTTAAACTAGAAGCTCACGTTAACATGTGTAAGGTCCTGCCAAGATTTGGGAATTTTGGAGTTAAACTTGAGGTAGCTAATTTCTTAAGGAATTAATTAGAAATTGATTTTTGAAAAATAGTAAATGAATTTTAAAATTTCGAGAAAAATATATTTTCATTATGGGACTATATTATGCTAAATCCCAGAAAAGAAATATTTTTGGGACTGATTTGGTATTTTTCATGAAAATAGTTTAGTTACTAACATATGAGTTAAATATGTTATGTGAAGTAACAAAGTTGAAAATAGGATTTTATGGCTGAGAATCCTATATAGTAGTATATGCATATTTTTTTTGATGAGGATTTGATAATTGGTGATGATATCTTATGAGTATGGCATTTTGAATGATTAAATGCATTATATGGTAAAGCGTAAACAATTGAGATAAATTGTTTATAAATTTAAGAAGTGATTAAAATATTGTTATAATATTAATGATATTAGATTATGAGATTATTAAGTGATTGATAACATGGGATATTCTTTAATCTCGGATAAATTATATTATAAATGTTTAATATTTATCCTTTATCTCATTTGATCGATTCTTTATATCATTATCCTCATGCTTATATTATGTTGAAAGTCATCTCGTGGCCTCAGAAGGTATAGATGGACTTGGTATGATTATGACCGTGGATTGTTCGCATAATCATAACCGTAATTGAAAACACGATTATCTTCGTCGAAGTGTATGGATAATTTGTGGTCGTGATACTAATGAATACACGATTATCTTTGGTCGTAGTGCATGGATAATTTGTGGTCGTGATACTAATGAATACACGATTATCTTCGGTAGTGAAGTGCATGGATAATTTGTGGTCGTGATACTAATGAATACACGATTATCTTCGTCAGAAAAGTATGGATAATTTGTGGTCGTGATACTAATGAATACACGATTATCTTCGGTCGTAGTGTACGGATAATTTGTGGTCGTGATACTAATGAATACACGATTATCTTTGGCCGTAGGCATGGATAATTTGTGGTCGTGATACTAATGAATACACGATTATCTTTGGGCGTATGCATGGATAATTTTTGGTCGGATACTAATGAATACACGATTATCTTTGGGCGTCAGAAGTGCATGGATAATTTGTGGTCGTGATACTAATGAATACACGATTATCTTTGCACGTAGTGTATGGATAATTCGTGGTCGTGATAATAAAGAATATCCTCGGCCCAGAGAAAGCGGTGGATGATTCGATGATGTGGATTAATTATCGAAATGAGTCTCTCAAGAATGAAATATTAATTCATGGATGTGGTAAAAGTCATCTTCGTCAGAGTACATTGATGGACTTGGTATGATTACGACCAAGGATTATTCTAAGATAATCACGATCAGATTGAAAACACGAATATCCTCGGCCAAGAAGTGTATGGATAATTCGTGGTCGTGATACTATTAAGTCGCTATCTCAAAGATTATTGGTTTTACAAGCTTGTATATCTTTAGCCCAGAGGCAAAGATGAATTGTTAATGAATATCTTCATGGATCAGCAAGATGAATTTAATATTTTTAACGATAAAGGTATTCAAGGTATCCTCACCTCTTTATCATACCAGTGTATCGCACTTCTAATTTCGAGGGCTAAATTCCATAAGGAGGGGAGATCAGAGACCCTCAGATTTTATCAATAAAGATTTAAATTTTGTCGAAATAATTTTTAATATTATGGTGTGAATTTGAGATAATATTATAGTCAGGGTAGTATTTATAAATTTTGCAAAGTATGCAAGTGGTTATATTATATTCGATTGGCTCTGGGAATATTCTGGTTTTAGCAGGAATATTCGCATAACTACTACAATCATCATTTGGACCCCATAATGTAATTATCATTTGATCGAGAAAACGACAAAAATATTTTATCAAATAACTACGAAGTTTTACCGCTGATATCGCTGAACTACCTTTCAGAGAGTAAAAGTACAAAGAATACGTGTGGTTGCATAAGAAGACACCAGTATTGATTATCGATGCTTATGAGAAGTCACCACCGATTCCATTATCACGATTAATAATATGAATTATTATAATGATAATGACGCTTTTGTTTTATTCAGATTATTAACGTAATAAAAAATGTAAACATCTTTTATATAAAATGTAATACTTTATTAAAGTTATTCTATAAATGTATATATATTATATTTTATTACATAAAGTTACATATGTGTTTGTATATAGTGTTTTGCATAGTGTTGCATAAAGGTTTGCAGATAGTAAAATGTTTTATATAAATAGAATATATGATATTTTATTTAAAAGATTTTGCTTTTAAATATGGACCGCACGATTAAAGTAAATCAATCTGACCGCTCATGGATTAATTACTACGCATTCTATTTTCCTATAAATAAGCTCATTCCTTCATTATTTTCTTACTTAATTCACCGAAAACTCTAGAGAGAAATTATAGAGAGAATCTATAGAGAGAAAATCTATAGAGAGAAAGAAGAAGAGTATTCTCGTACTTCACTACTTTGATATCCAAAGGTCTTTTACTAGTAGTGGGTATTATTTGTTGTAATTCGTAAGTGGGTGTTATTCTTCTTATTCATGAAGAGAACTTCATATTCCATTCATTATTATTCTCGTTGAATAACTCAGTAAAAGTGGTATACCCTATACATAACTCCGTATATGCCAAGATACCCTATACTTGGTGAAATCCTTATGTTATTCCATTCTTATTTATTCTCGCTGAATAACTCAGATACGCTTAATCCCCTATACTTGGTGATCTTCTTCATTATTCCATTCTTTATTATTCTCGTTGAATATCCTCGTCTCGTGTGTTTACACACCCAACCGGTTCCATTGCTTTATTATTCCGCATTTATTATTCTGTTGAATATCCTCGTCTGTGTGTTTTACACCCACCGGTTCCATTGTTTATTATTCAAAGATTTATTATTCGCTGATCATCCTGCCTGTGCAAATTTCACCGACCGGTTCCGTTATTATTATTCTCGCTTGAATAACTCGTCTGCGCAAGTACCGCATGCACGGTGATTTCTTTTGTTATTCCATTCTTTATTATACCCAAATGGTTAAAACTTTGACTTCTATACTCCATGAAATTAGTAGAATATCCTCGATATTTGCATGCTTCATCCAAAGATCTTTCATGGAAATATTCTTCCGATCATTCTTGAATTTTACTCTACAAAACAAAGTATCATGTCGATAACTTGGACGTTATTAATTCTCGGATAAATTAATTCTTGAACTTGTTTTATTGAATTATTATGTCATTTTCATCATCCTCATGTTATATTATGTTGAAAGTTATCTATGCTTACGTAAAGATAGATGAACTTAGTATGATTATGACCAGGATCATTCTTGTGATAATCATAACATTGCTATAAATGATGTGATAAAAGTCCTCAAAGGCCCTGTAATGCAAATGATGAATAGTTTTGGTATGATTATGACTGTGGGTGATTCTTTAGATAGTCATGACCATTGATAATTTGATGAAAATCCTCGACCGTGGTACAGGATGATTAGATGTGGTGGTTTATTTATTAAACCGAGTCTCAAATGATAAAAAATTGATGAAAACCTTTTAAAACCTAAAAGATAGTAGATTTTATTCTCTACTGACTTTTTTAATGGATCAGATATTCCGCCGCAGCTTAAACCGGTTGTTCATTGTATTTTATCGCTTAACATTGTTGAAGACTAATGATAATTTATTCTCGCATTATCTTAGTCATAATATTTCATCGGGCTAGTTGAGCTCACCTTTCTCTTTCACCGTTTCTTCGTGAAAAATGAGAACATAGTTTGGGACGAGCCTGGGAACGGAGTAATGGTCCGTAGGATAAGATTAGTAGTCCTCACTATTCTCGTGAAATAGTGTGATAATAGTTGTAATGAGGACTCCTTTTGAGTTTGTATAATATCTAGTAGACAATATTTGTATTCAAACTCACAATATATGTCGATTGCATACCTACGCTTATATTATTAAGTAAGTGAATTTATGTACCATGTAAGTGGCGACCAAGATGGGTTACCTAATTTTGTACCATGTAAGCCTCGGGCAGACACTAAGACTCCGGGATCAAATCTTGACACCTAATTTTGCTGTTGTCTTCATCCTGATCTTGCTCACTCACGATCTCCGCCTCTGATCGATTAGTGTAGACTCTACGACTTGAGTGTAGTCTACGATTCTTGAATCGCTTTTAGATGCTCGGTCATTTCGTGACATAATTTTCTATGATTCTAAACATGACATCCTCAATGCGCACTATGGCTCGAGGATGTTTTTCTCTACACACCACGATCCTTCCTCATCTCTCCGGCGGCGCTACTTAACTCCTCGAGATCTCTTATCTTGCAGACTCTACGATTTCTAAGTGCGGTTTCCGACGATCGAATAAAGCCTTATCTATTACATTATAAGATCAACCTAACAAGCTTGATCTTTCTATATTTATAGTCCTTGTACATCATTTCTTTAAGGACTTTACAAAGTTTGTTTTGTTTATGTAGGATCAACCTAACATATTTGATCAATTCATTCTAACTTGCTTGTACATATGTTCCTATTATCTATCAAAGGACTTTAAAATTTTCTTAATGCAAGCATACTTGCATATTCATTCATTTATATCATAATCAAATCATACATGAATAGAATATCATTCACATGTTTATTCCTAACAACGCGTCATCCTAGTTTTCACCCAAAATTTCAGCTTTAATCGAGTTGTAGAAATTAAGTTATCGCAATTTTTGTTTAAAATTTCTTATTTTTGTTTTGGTCATAACTCCTTTATTTGAAGTCAAATTTTGCTCAATTTTGGACAAGATCTTACTTATAAATCTAGATTTCATATGCCGAGGCCCGTAGTTTTCGTAAGTAAAGATTTTCTTTTTCTTTTTTTGTGAACTTAAGAATTATAGTATTTAAATCTTAAAATATAAATTTGATCTATTAAAGAAGAATGTTTATTTTGTTTTCTAACTCTATCTTTAGAGATGAATTTTCAAGCTTGAAATTTTAATATCTTAATTTAACATTTGATATTGTATTTGAGTATTTTTATTAATTACAAAGTAGTGTTGAATGTTCAACTTAAAGATTTTCAATAAAATGATAAGTGTTGAATTTTCGATCCCTAGATTTTTGTTTATTTTTCTAATTCTTCCTTTAGTAATAAACTTTACGAAAAGTCATTTTTTTAACTCTTTTTTTTTTATTTAAACTTTCATTAGCTATAATTAAATTTGAATTTTCTATTTCAAAATTTTATTAATTTTAATTAATTTTCTAAATGAAAATTTTAATTTAATAAAATCTTCTTTAATAATTTCATTATCTTCATAGAAACAGTTATATGCTTTCTTGTAATTCATGTTGCTCTTCATTTATATTATCTAAGGTATGTATGACAAATAAAGTACTAGGTAATTGATGTTCAGAATTTACCTCAGATTTTAGTGATGACTCATTGTTTGACATTAAACATAGATTTGTAATTTCCTTGGTTTGTTCAACAGCTTCTTCATCACATCTTTCTTAATTTACAAGTAAAGCTTTAAAAGCAATTCCTTTCTTCTTGAGATCCGTATCCGATCCTGCTTTTTCGACTAATATGTCAACTTCGTGTGCACTAAGATTTCCATTAAGGCTATCAAGAGGATAAATAGTTAGGTCTTGCATTTCCTTAATAGAAATAACCTTCATTTTCCAGATGCATGGAAGGGTTTTGAGAATTCTTCTGTTTTTCTCATTAGTTGTATATGTCTTTCCTAGTTGTTTTAGTTCATTAATGATTATATATGAAAAAACGTGTTTTCATATCAATGATCTTTTCACCTTCTTCCAGCTTGAAACTTTCATACTCTTAGATTAGAGCATCTTTTCTGGTTTATTTAATATGATTGGTTCCTTCATAGGTTACAATCAATTTTTACCATAGTTCTTTTGCTAATCTTTTTCAATGATCTTTTCTCCTACAATTTTTGTAGGAACTTTTACACCTCTTTCTATTGCAAGCCAAACTTTGATTCCTTGTGATTTTGGCATAGATTTTGAATTTGCTTTTCCAGTGTGGCAAAGATTGTTCCATCAAGTAATGGAGGTCCGGTCATTAAAGTCCTTCTCATGAACCAATAGCATTGTATGTAAGACTCAACTTTTATGAATAAATATTTAATTTCTAATTATTATTTTGAATAATAAGGTGTTGATTTGATGTAATGCTTTAGTTATATGTGAAATGTGTAAATTTTGCAAAGTAAGTAACTTGTTATAAAATATTCGTTTTGTTGGATAATATTCTTTTTGTCAGGGAATATACATACGACGGCGCAATCATTGGTGGATCACATAATGGAATAACTATCGAGATATAAAGCGACATAAATAACCTTTTTTATAAAAATAACGAAAAAACTTTTTACTAATTAAAACTGTTAAAATACCCCGGTGATAAAAGACAATACGATGTCTGGCGTAATTGCATGTAGTACATGGTATTGCGTAGTATCTCTGATTATTGATTCTTACGTAAGAAGTCACTAAATAATTGATACAGTAAAAATTGCACAGTCTTTCATATTATTGATACAATAATTGCTACAGAGATAATTGAATTGTGACGCCCCCAAAATTAGGTATACGTCACCCATCTTGGGTCGCCACTTACATGGTACATAAATTCAAATACAACTTACTAACCTAACTGCGTCAGGTATGCAATACTGACATAAATCGTGAGTTTGAATACAAATATTGTCTACTAGATATTATACAAACTCAAAAGGAGTCCTCATTACAACTATTATCACACTATTTCACGTAATAGTGAGGACTACTAATGCTATCCTCTCGGACCATTACTCCGCTCCCCGACTAAGTCCCGGCTATGTTCTCATTTCAAGAAGAAAAATGAAAGAAAGGGTGAGCTCAACTAGCCCAAGAAGAAATATTATGACTAAGATAATGCGAATAAAATTATCATTAGCCTTCAACAGTGTTAAACCGATAAAATACAATAGACAACCCAGGTTTAAGCTGTGGCCAGAATATGCGATCCATTAAAAGAGTCAAGTAGAAATAAAATCTACTATCTTTTAGGTTTTAAAAGGTTTTCATCAATTTTTATCGGCGAGACTCAAATTAATAAATAAACCACCACATCTAATCATCCCCGTACTACTACGGTCAAGGATTTTCATCAAATTATCAATGGTCATAACTATATCTTAATCACCCTCGGTCATAATCATACCAAAACTATCCATCACCTGCATTACGAGCCACCGAGGACTTTTGTCACATCATTTATATCAAGTCATGATTATACCGAATGATCCTCGTCATAATCATACCGAGTTCATCTATGCACGTAAGCCAAAGATAACATAATATAACATGAGGATGATGATGATAGCATAGTAATTCAATAAAACAAGTTCAAGAATTATTTAATCCATGAATTATTAACGTCCAAATTGTCAACATGATCTTTGTTTAAGAGAGAGTAAAATTCAAGAATGATCGGAAGAATATTTCCATGAAAAGATCTTTGGATGAAATTGAAATATCAAGGATATTCTACTAATTTTATGGAGTATAAAGTCAAAGTTTTAACCAACCGGGTATAATAAAGAATGGAATAACAAAAGAAATCACCATGCATGTGGTACTTGGCATATGCGTGTTATTCCAATAGAATAATAATAACGGAACCAGTCGGTGAAATTCACAAGCGAGGATGTTCCAAAGAATAATAAAGATGGAACCAGATCCGGTGTAAAACACAGATAGGATATTCCAACAGAATGATAAAGACGGAACCGGTCCTGTAAAAACACATGCATGTGATGTTCCAATGAATAATAAAGAGGCGAACCGTGTCCTGTAAAACACATGCATGTGGATGTTCCAATGAGAATAATAGAAGAATGTCACCAAGTATAGGGTAAAATCATGATACTGAGTTATTCCAATGTAATAATAAGCAATGGAATAACATAAAGGATTTCACCAAGTATAGGTATCTGCCATATATACGGAGTTATGTATAGGGTATGCCACTTTTACAAAGTTATTCCAATGTAATAATAAAGTGAATGGAATAACGAAGTTCTCTTCAAAGAAAGAATAACACCCCTACCGTAAAAAGAACCTGAATATGAAGTAGTGAAGTGTAGCGAGAATACTCTTCTTCTTTCTATAATTTTCTCTCTATAAACTTCTCTCTATAATTTCTCTCTCTAGAGTTTCAATGAATTCGTAAGAAAATAATGAAGGAATGAGCTTCTATTTATAGGAAAATGGAATGCATAAGAATTAATCCATGAACTATCGGTCAGATTGATTTACTTTAATCAAAGGTCCATATTTAAAGAAAAATCTTTTAAATAAAATATAATATATTCTATTTATATAAAAATATTTTACTATGCAAATACTATGCAAAACACTATCAAAAACACTATGCAACACTATGCATAATAAAATATAATATATTCTATTTATAGAATAACTTTAATAAAGTATTCTATTTTATATAAAAAGATGTTTCGTTTTATTACGTTAATAATACGAATAAAACAAAACGTCATTATCGCTTATAATAATTCATATTATTAATCGGCAATAATGGAATCAAACCGAGTGACTTCTCACATAAGCATCAATAATCAATACAGTGTGTTACTATGCAACCACACGACATCTTTGTACTTTTACTACCGAGTAGTTCAACAAGAACTACGGTAAAACTTCCGCCAATTATTTTAATAAAATATTTTTTGTCGTTTTCTCAATCAATCCGATAATAATTACATTGTGGGGTCCACCAATGATTGAGTAGTTATGCGAATATTCCCTCTAAAACCGAATATTCCCCGAACCAATCGAATATAATATAACCACTTGCATACTTTTGCAAAATTTATAAATACTACCCACAACTATAATATTATCTCAAATTCACACCATAATATTAAAAAATTATTTCGACAAAATTTAAATCTTTATTAATAAAATCTGGGTCTCACATGAATAGTATTTTACATTATTGATTCAATAATTGTCACGACACAATAACTCAAATTATTGAAATGATATTATTAGATAGCATTATTGATAATGTACAGAAAATTACATAGAGAAAGGGTTAGGTTATATAATTGTCGTCGAGAAGGAGAAATCATTATCTAGGAAGCCTCTTTTTACGAGAACGATCCGTCGTTATTAGTATTGTGAATCTATAATATTAATTAGAAATAATTTTTGAAGAATTGTAAATAAGTGATGAATATGGTAAGTAAATATTTCTTTAAATTTTGATATAAATGGAGGAATTTTAGAATGAGACAATTATCGAAAGTTGTTATATTTTTTATGAAACCATAATTATCTTCTCCGATAATATATCTATTTAAATATATTATTATAATATTACATTATCATAGTATAATGTGATAATATAATAGTAATTTAAATGATAATATTATTATATTTTTGGCATGTGAATTAAATGGAGAAGATGATCAAATTGAATTTGAATTAGTTTTCAAATTGAATTTTAATTCTTTTATTTTTAAAACATGTGATTAAAGAGGAAGTTTCCTTTTTGAATTTGAACTTTTTTCAAAGAGGTGTCTTTGAATCTTTTCCAAACTAGTGTGCGTGTGTAATTTTGTCAATTAAAAGTGCTAGAATTTTCTATAAATAGGTTCTTGAGTTAAACAATGAAACTCACACCGTAATAAAAAATTCTCTATATAATATCGAGCGTATTTCTTGTGAGTATAAAAATATTTTGAGTGTTGATAACGATAAGAAGATTTCCTCAACATAATCTCAGTTATTCTAGTCGAACTACTTTCTTACTAAGGTAAAGGATATTATTTTTCTCAGTAAATAATGTTATTTTCTTTCAATACTGTAACTAATATTATTTCCTTTCATACTGTAAGAGATATCATTTTTTCTTTCACACTCCATATTATGTAAGGGATATTATTTCATTTCTTATTCCTAAATTTAATCTTACTATGGTAAGTATTGCTTCTATAATTCCTAAAATGATTAGAAATTTTTTAAGGATTGTCTTCATCTAATATTATTTCACTGGAATAGTGGTCTGAATTTTTTTATATTAAATTTTAATCTTTTCATATCCGGTACTATTCATACAGTATTCATGGGCATTATTCATAATGGGCATAATTATTCTATTCGATAGAAAATTAGTTCACAATAGAATTTAATTTATTTTCTCTGTCCAAGTTATCTTTTAAGAATCTTATTCTTGAAATTGAATCTATGTTATGATATCACTTAATTGATTCTTTATATCATTATCATCATCCTCATGCTTATATTATGTTGAAAGTCATCTTTGGCCCGTAGTGCAAAGATGGAATGTTGATTGCTATGATTATGACAAAAAATTGTGTATTGGTATAATTATAACCTTTAATGTTACGAGATAAGGTTTGTGGTGAAAGTCTTCTTCAACCATATATAGATGATGGACGTGTGTTTGGTGATCATGATCCATCGGTGATACAAACGAATATCCTCACGAGAGTGCATGGATAATTCGTTGTTCTAAATATTTATTGATTGGTGTTACGAGATAAAATATTGAAGATGGACTTTTAAGAAGATAGTAAACATCATGGTCTTCTTAACTCTTCTAATGGATTTATTTTCACGCAATGTTGATCTAAAATTTATTGTCTATTGTATTCTATCACCTTTTTCCCTATTAAGGACTAAGGATAATTTGTTCTTCATTATCTAAGTCATAATATTCTTTCTTGGGCTAGTTGAGCTCACCATTTTCCTTTTGATTCTATTATTCTTCTCGAAACGAAATGTAATGGGACTAGCCTGGAAAGTGGAGTAATGGTCCAAGATAGTTATTTTAATCGTCCTCACTATTTATAAAATAGTGTGATAATAATTCTAATGAGGACTTTATTTGAGTTTGGATATTGTCTACGAGACAATATTTGTATTAAAACTCATGACATATGTATTGTCGTATTTTGCACGACAGTTGTATTAATGAAGTTTGTATTTGGATTCTATACCATGTATTTGGCGACTCAGAATGGATTGCGTGGACCTATTTTGGGGGCGTCACATTGTAGGCCATAAATGGATCTACTCTTAGGTATGCCTGTAATCACTTAACAAATAAGTTAAAGAGAACCACTCTAATACTATTTGAAAGTCCAATAATAATCTAGAAGGGGGTTGAGTAGATTATTACAGATTAAAAAATTATCTTAAGCCTTTTTGAATTCTTAGATAATTAATTTGCAGTGTTAGAAAATAATATGCAAGACAATAAAAATTTAATTACATAATGCATAGAGATTTGTCTAATTCATAACATAAATCCCGGGTATATTGCTATGTCCAGTCTCAAGCTCCTTTCCAGGACTTGAGATCATATTACTTCATGTAATAAAAACTACTTCAACCAACGGAGAAACATTTACAAAATTTTATAGACAAACTTTCAACTATTATCAACTAATCTATCTTGGACAACAAGCTCCTAACTCCCTCCACAAGCTTAGTTGTACTTCTTTTAAGCTTAATTTTATTTTATAATCTGGTCTTGAAACAAAATCTTATTCCTCAACTCACAAGTTCAGTAGAGACCCAACTCCCCACTGATCTCTTTAAGACTCTGGTCTTGGTCAAAAAATTACTCGTTTTTCTCACATTAACATAAAATAAACTAGGGATAAGGTCCAAAAATGCCCCTGACATTTTCCCCAATGTCTACTGAGCACCCTATACTTTTTTTTTTGTCCAAAAATACCCCTAACGTTACAATTTTTGGGTCATTCGTGCCCCTGCCGTTAACAACTATGCCAACTAGACAAACGGGTGTTAAATCCTCTATGACGTGGCTGACACGTGTCAATATTTGCTGACATGGCAATATTTGTTGATATTTATTTATTTTATTAATTATTTATTCTGTTTTAAAGAAAAATAAAATAAATAATTAATAAACAAAATTAATATATATTTAATAAACAAAATAAATATTTATATTTATACTTAATTCATTAACACAAATAACAAAAATTCATCCTCTTAAATTAATTAATACAAAATAAAAATTTTAAACAGTTTTTAACAAAAAATTAAACCTGTTTTTAACAATTTTTTTATTCTTGCTTAAACTGCTTAAATTTTTTTTGTTAAAAAGCTCGTTATAATTTTTTTTTTAAAATTTTTGTTAAAATTTTTTATGTAAGACCCAAATTTTTATTAATGAAATTAAATTTCCTCTATTTATTATCTTGAAATAGTAAGGGTTAATTTGATTAATGTAGGTAAGTTATGGGTAAAATGCTTAATTATTTCAAACAAAGCAAGTGGTTATAAAATATTCATTGTGTGGTCGTGGAATATTCTTGTTGTTGGGGAATATTAAATGCGACGACTTAGACCTTGTGTGGTCCCCATAACTTGAAAGCGATTGGATGATGGAAAACGACAAGAATAAGTTGTTTATAAATAACTATGTAGTTATTCAAGTTATCTTTGTTAGAATACCCGAGTGGTTAAAACACGATGTAGAAATCGGTATTACACCAATTATTGATTCTTACGTAAGAAGGCATTACTCAATAATTATTACGATAATTACTTGCTCAAAGATTTTATTTTATTGATTCAATAATTGCTGCGTTGATATTTTATATTACCGTTGTTTTAATAATTGTCAACCACATTTATTTTCTATTATCTGACAATAATTCATATTATCCGAATAATATTATTAGATAGCATTATTGGCAATGTCTAGAAAGTTACATCTAATGAGAGGTTTGGTCATTTAATTGCGTGGCTACCAAGTAAGGAGATCCTTATTGAAAGCCCCTCTTTCTCGGAGCTACCGGTTGTCGATCTTGTGATTACAGAATATTATTTATGAATAATTAATTATTGATTTTTATGATAAAGAAAATATTCATTTTATGTGGATATAGATAGAAAAAAAATTTAATGTGACAATTGTTGAAAAATTTATATTTTATCTTTTTTGATAAAATAATTCATTTAAATATATTATTTTAATAATATATTAACTTGTGATATTTTACAATGAATGTGGGATATATGAGATATATGAGGAGGAAGAGTGTTTTTGTGGCATTAATTGATTAACACATGTTTTTGTGTGCTCTGGTGGACCCCAATTATTGGCCAAAATTTGATTATACCGTAAAATCGTCCGTTTATAGATTTCGGTCAATTTCTGTTTGGAATTTGAAAAAACTTTCTTCTGTAAAGTTATAAATAATGAAATTTTCTATGGAAAATACACGTGGTTCAAATTTTTCTGACAAAAGGGCTATTTATTATGAATTATTGAAGTTTCGAAGTTCCAGAATAATTGATTTCTGGAAGTTTTAATTATTTATATCAACAAAAACGTTTTTCAAATGTTTGTGGGCATCTTTAACATGTGTTTGGTGGCTGAAATCAATTGGTAAAAGTGGGCGTAGGAATTTGTAATATATATAATAATATTTTATTAAATTTTCTGCTTTGGTGTTCTAAGCATTTTCCTATAAATAGGGTGTTTAGGTTAGAATTGAAAATTACACCAGAAACTGAAGTTTTCTCTCTCTTTCTCTCTCGATATATTGAGCGTATTCTTGTGAGTATTTTGCTACTTTGAGTATTGTTATACGGTGCAAGTTCCCTTCAGCCCTGTATTCATTATTTCAGTCAGAAGTACCGTCTTTTCAAGGTAAGGGATATTATTTTCTTCTTAAATGATATTATTTTCTTCAATATTATTATGCCGAAATATTGATAAACTTTTTAATCAAATTTGGAACTTGTTGTGTCAGAGTTACTATTCACATATACAGTACTATTCACGTATACGTCACTATTCACGAATACGACACTATTAACAGAAAAATTAAATTTTCATTTTTTGTCAAAAATATCTATTATGGATACTAGCTTTGGACGCCCCCAAATTAGGTATACATCACCCATCTTGGGTCACCACTTACATGTATGTAATTTAAATACAACTTATTAACATAAGCGTAGGTATACAATCGACATAAACTGTGAGTTTAAATACAAATATAAATCTACTAGATATTATACAAACTCAAACAAAAAGTCCTCATTACAGATTATTATCACACTATTTTTTGAGAATAGTGAGGACTACTAATCTTATCTTGAGGACCATCACTGCTTCGTTTCCCAGGCTAAATCCAAATTATATTCTCATTTCACGAAGAGAGCGGTGAAAGAAAGGGTGAGCTCAACTAGCCCAATAAGAAATATTATGACTAAGATAATGCGAATAAATTATCAATAGTCTTCAACAATGTTAAAGCGATAAAATACAATAGACAACCGGTTTAAGCTGCGGTGGAATAAGCAATCCATTAAAAGAATCAAGTAGAAAATAAAGTCTACTATCTTTTAGGTTTTAAAAGGTTTTTCATCAAGTGTATATAGTGAGACTCAACTTTAATAAATATTCCACATCATCGAATCACCCCTCGCACTTCTACGGCCAAGGATATTCTTTAGTATCACGTCCACAATTATTCATGCACTACGGGCCAAGAATATTTGTGTATTCATTAATGGTCATGATCATGCCAACAATCATCCACCAATGCACTACTGACTCGAGGATTTTTATCACATCATTTGTAACATTACTTGGTCATGATTACAATCAATAGTCTCTGGTCATAATCATACCAAGTCCATCTATGCACTTCTGAGCCACGAGATGACTTTCAACATAATATAAACATGAGGATGATGACAATGATATAAGAATTCAATAAAACAAGTTCAAGAATTATTTTATCCGGGGAATTATTAACGTCCAAATTATCAACATGATCTTTGTTTTGTAGAGTAAAATTCAAGAATGATCAGAAGAATATTTCCATGAAAAGATACTGGATGAAACGCAAATATCAAGGATATTCCACTAATTTCATGGAGTATAGAAGTCAAAGTTTTAACCAACTGGGTATAATAAAGAATAGAATAACAAAAGAAATCACCATGCATGCGATGATCAGACAGCAGCAAGTTATTCCAATGAATAATAAATAACGGAACTGGAATCAGTCCCGTAAAACGCATGCAGACGTGGATGTTCAACAGAATAATAAAGAATGGAACCAGGTCCGGCGTAAAACACACAGACAGGATGTTCCAACAGAATAATAATAAAGACGGAACCAGGTCCGGTGTAAAACACACAGACAGGATGTTCCAATAGAATAATAATAAAGACGGAACCAGGTCCGGTGTAAAACACACAGACAGGATGTTCCAACAGAATAATAATAAAGACGGAACCAGGTCCGGTGTAAAACACACAGACAGGATGTTCCAACAGAATAATCAAGAATGGAATAACAACAGTTCTCTTCATGAATAAGAAAGAATAACACCCCTTACTTTTGGTAGGAGATTGAATACTGCAGCAGTGTAGTAACAAAATACTCTTCTTCTTTCTCTCTTATTCTTTCTATACTTTCTCTCTCTATAACTTGAATGAATTCATGAAAAATAATGAAGCCCTAGGCCTCTATTTATAGAAGATTTCTAGCTTAGCACCTGCCGTGTGAAAAGCAAGTGGCTTGACGACTAATGATGTGAAAAGAAAAGTGGTTTGACGCCTGTAATGTGAAACGACAAGTGGTTCGACGCTTCAGAAATGTGAAACGACAAGTGGTTCGACGTCTGGTAAAGGTAATTACTATTAACGAAGGTAATTACTATTCACAAGGGTAATTACTATCGACGAAGGTAATTACTATTGATTTGAAGGTAAATACTATTATCGAAGGTAAATACTATTCACAAGGGTAATTACTATTGACGAAGGTAATTACTATTGATTTAAGGTAAATACTATTCACAAGGTTAATTACTATCGATGAAGGTAATTACTTATTGGCGAAGGTAAATACTATTCACAAGGGTAATTACTATTGATGAAGGTAATTACTATTGATGAAGGTAAATACTATCGACGAAGAGACTCTTAGATGATGACATACGAGCCCCCAAAAATAATCAAACTTACCACAAATCATTTTATTTTTCATCAACACATATTTAATCTTTCAACAATTATTAATCATTTATAACTTGTCGTCTCAATTATTGATTTAATACTATAACATATTATACGGATGATCTTTGTGACAATAATTGAATCAATAATATAAGAGATATGATCGCGAAGAATTACGTAGCAATAATTGAAGCATAAATTGTGTGACTTCTCACGTAAGCATCAATAATCAATCTGAGTGTCTACTATGCGACCACGCCAGACATCTTGTACTTTACCACCGGTAGTTCAATGTTTTAACGGTAACACCTCCACCATTATTTTTATAAAATATTTTTGTCGTTTTCTCGATCCGACAATAATTTTGTTGTGGGTCCACCAATGATTGAGCCGTTATCTGAATATTCCCTAACAAAAGATCAATATTCCCAGGCCAAACGAATATTTTATAACAACTTGCATACTTTGCAAAATTTATAAATATTACCTGACAACTATAACATTATATCAAATTTATTCCATAATATTCAAAAATAATATTTATAGAAAAAATTCATCTTTATTTATAAAAGCTGGGGTCTTACTGACCTCCCTTCTTATGAAATTTCTCCTCGAAATTAGGGTACGATACTGGTATGTCGAAGAGGTAAGGATACCTTGATTTCATTTGATTCTAACTCCCAAGTCATTTCCTCAACATCGTGGTTCCTCCACAAAACTTTGACTTGAGGTATAACCTTGGAGCGTAGAATATGTTCCTTCTTATCCAAGATTTGAACGAAACCTCTTCATACGTCAAATCTTCCGCTATTTCGTCCTGGTTCTAACTTTCAATAATGTGGTTCGAGTCTTTCACATATTTACGTAACATGGATATGTGAAAACGTTATGAACACGAGACATACTTAGCGGTAGAAATGAGTCTATAGGCCCGCAGTTCTTACTCGATCGAGGATTAAAATGGACCAATAAATCGAGGATTAAGTTTTTCTCTTTTCCAAATCTTGTAACTCCTTTCCATGGAGCAACTCTTAACAACACATGATCTCCTATATCGAATTCCACGTCCTTTCGATGAAGATCAGCATAACTCTTTTGTCGATTTTGTGAGGTTTTTATACGTTTGTCGGATCGTTTGAATCTTTTCCGTAGTCATATGTACCAACTCCCATCCCAACAACGTTGCTTCACCCACCTCATCCCAAAGATCTTGAGAACGACACTTTCTTCCATACAACGCTTCGAATGGAGCCATGTCAATACTTGCTTTGTGAGACCCCAGATTTTATCAATAAAGATTTAAATTTTGTCAAATTTTTTTTAATATTATGGTGTGAATTTGAGATAATATTATAGTTGTGGGTAGTATTTATAAATTTTGCAAAGTATGCAAGTGGTTATATTATATTCGATTGGTTGGGGAATATTGGTTTAGTAGGGAATATTCGTGCAACTACTCAATCATTGGTGGACCCTAGCAAAATTATTATTCGGATTGAGAAAACGACAAAAATATTTTATTGAAATAACGGTGGAAGTTTTACTGCTGATCTTGTTGAACTACTCGGTAGTAAAAGAACAAGAATAATGTCGTGTGGTTGCGTATGCATAATACCTGTGTATTGATTATTGATGCTTATGTGAGAAGTCACCGGTTTGATTCCATTATTGTCGATTAATAATATGAATTATTATAGCGATAATGACGTTTTGTTTTATTCAGTATTATTAACGTAATAAAAGCGAAACATCTTTTATATAAAATGAATACTTTATTAAAGTTATTCATAAATAGAATATATTATATTTTATTATGCATAGTGTTGCATAGTGTTTTTTGCATAGTGTTTTGCATAGTATTGCATAGTGTTTGCATAGTAAAATGTTTTTATATAAATAGAATATATTATATTTTATTTAAAAGATTTTTCTTTAAATATGGATCAAATCGATTAAAATAAATCAATCTGGACCGTTCATGGATTAATTCTTATGCATTCCATTTTCCTATAAATAGAAGCTCATTCTTTCATTATTTTCTTACGAATTCATTGAAACTCTAGAGAGAAATTATAGAGAGAAGTTATAGAGAAAATTATCGAAAGAAGAAGAGTATTCTATTTACTTCACTACTTCTATATTCAGTTCTTTTACGGTAAGAAATGTTATTCTTTCTTCTTGAAGAGAACTTACATTATTCCATTCATTATTATTACTGTTGGAATAACTTTTGTAAAAGTGGCATACCCTATACATAACTTTGTATACTGGCGTACCCTATACTTGGTGAAATCTTTATGTTATTCCATTCTTATTTGTTACATTGGAATAACTTTTAAAAGTGGCATACCCTATACATAACTTTGTATAATGCCATGACACCCTATACTTGGTGAAATCCTTATGTTATTCCATTGCTTATTATTTTGTTGGAATAACTTTTATATCGCTTTTACCTATACTTGGTGACATTCTTCTATTATTACATTGGAACATCCTGTCTGCATGTGTTTTACACCCTGACTGGTTCCGCTTTTATTATTCTGTTGGAACATCCTCATGCATGTGTTTTTACAGGACTGGTTAAAATCTTTATCATTCTGTTGGAATATCCTATCCGTGTGTTTACACCGGATCCGGTTCCATCTTTATTATTCTGTTGGAACATCACAGCTTGGTGTGAATTTCACGACACAGTTCCGTTATTATTATTACTGTTGGAATAACTTTGTCTATCTGAAATACCGTATGTATGGTGATTTCTTTTGTTATTCCATTCTTTATTATACCCGGTTGGTTAAAACTTTGACTTATACTCCATGAAATTAGTAGAATATCCTTGATATTTGCGTTTCATCGATATCTTTTCATGGAAATATTCTTCCGATCATTCTTGAATTTTACTTCACTGAATGCAGATGTCGTGTTGACAATTTGGGCGTTAATAATTCATGGATTAAATAATTCTTGAACTTGTTTTATTGAATTATTATGTCATTGTCATCATCCTCATGTTATATTATGTTATCTTTGGCTTACGTGCATAGATGAACTTGGTATGATTATGACCGAGGATCATTCGGTATAATCATGACTTGATATAAATGATGTGACAAAAAGTCCTCGATGGCACATAATGCGATGATGGATAGTTTTGGGTATGATTATGACCGGGGGTGATTCGGTATAGTCATGACCATTGATAACTTGATTAAAATACTTTCCGTAGTAGTACGAGGATGATTAGATGTGGTGGTTTATTTATTAAAATTTGAGTCTCAAATGATAAAAATTGATGAAAACCTTTTAAAACCTAAAAGATAGTAGACTTTATTCTCTACTTGACTCTTGTTAATGGATTGCTTATTCCGCTGCAGATTAAACTTGTTGTCTATTGTATTTTATCGGTTTAACACCATTGAAGGCTAATGATAATTTATTCAACATTATCTTAGTCATAATATTTCTTCTTGGGCTAGTTGAGCTCACCTTTTCTTTCAATCACCGTTTATTCTCTTGAGTGAAATGAGAACATAGCCGGACGAGTCGGGGAGCAAGTAATGGTCCGAGGATAGCATTAGTAGTCCTCACTTATTCGTGAAATAGTGTGATAATAGTTGTAATGAGGACTCCTTTTGAGTTTGTATAATATCTAGTAGACAATATTTGTATTCAAACTCACGGTTTATGTCGTATTGTATACCAGCAGATTATATTAATAGAAGTTGTATTTGAATTTATGTACCATATAAGTGGCGACCCAAGATGGGTGACGTATACCTAATTTTGGGGCGTCACGGTTTGAGTATCGAGCTTAGGGATATAATCCTGGCTAAGATGTGAGAATAGTACTAGGAGGGAGGCGGGAATTCCTTCGCTAGTATGACCTACCTAAATTTATTTGGTATTTAATTGGTCGATCGAGTATAGGATAATATGTGATATGTTAATTAACCCTTATTTTGTGGCGGTGTTTGAAAATGGCATCCCAGAATGTTGAGAATAGCAATGGAGCACGAGGAGATTGATTCTCCACGTATCAATAATCGAGACAATGTACAACAGGATGGCGATAATCCTCCTCAAACAACAACAACCTTGATCAATTGACTAACGACGAGTGACGCGTTTAAGAGGTTTTAAATTCATGCAACATCGGTGAAAGCGACTCCTGTCCAAAAGCGTGGGTGGAAACACGAGAAAACTCTCGGGCGGTCACCGCTAAACAATTCAAGGAGCCGGACCACCGGAGTTTAAGGAGAGCCAAAACCACTTCGGCGGAAGCATGGATAAAGCAGATTACAAGATATTTGATGTCTTGGGATGCTCCAGAAGAGCAAAAGGTTCCTTTACACGCCTTTATGTTGCAGCGGAGAGGCAAATTCTTTGGTGGGAATCGGTAAAAACGTACTCAACTTTCTTTGTCTTGAAGATATCACGGGAGAAGTTCCAGAGGCATTTCAACGACAAATACTTTCTGAAAGTATTCACCACATGAAGGAGGTGGAGTTTATCTAGTTGGAACAAAACAATATGGCCGTGTGTACAATACGAGGCAAAATTTACGGAGTTATCACGGTTTGCGTCCCCACTGGTGGATAATGAAGAGAGAATAAGCGCGAATGTTTTAAGAGGTTTGAAGCCAGAGATACGTCAACATCTTATTTCTCATAAACCGTGTTTTATTCGGATGTTATAAATAGGGCTCGATTAGTGGAGCGATAATGAGTCAACCCATCTAAAAAAGTAAAAGGCCGTGAAAATTATAATACCGGCGAGAGTAGTCATCAAGCGGTGACAACAAGCGTGGAGGGAATCAACGGGCGGATATGGTAACCACTTGGTGGTAATCGAGGCCAAAACAATAAGAATGGACATTTCAAGAAAAGGAGATTCAACAATGATGGAAAGGCGTCGACCAAAGACCTTTGTTGTTAAGGAAGGAGAAGGACCACCTATTATATGCTTCAAATGCTTTGAGAGAGGACACATCGATCCGAATGCGCCATGTAGTCAAAAGCATGTTATAATTGTGGAAGAGAGGTCACTTAGCTTGATTTTGTCGTTCTCAAGACAAATTCAACTAGGATGGAGGCACCAAAGGTCATCCCGGACAAACCAAAGCCAGTGGTTTAAGAGAGAGCGTTTTTTTCTCGTGACGAGGAACACGAATAAAATTATCACGGGTAAGTTAATCATAAGCTCTTACGAAAGTCTATACCGTGTTGAATACCGATTCTACCCACTCTTTTATTTCACCTAGTTGTGTTCAACGTTTGAATTTGACTCAAGAAGAAGTTAAACTTTGACTTATTGGTTGAAACTTCGTTAGTAGGAGCCTTACGTTACACGCTCTTATTTTTAAATCTTGTTTAATTCAAATAAACACTTTCACGTTACTGTCGATCTTATCTCTTTGAAAATACTTGCCTTTGAGGTAATTTTGAAAACAAATAATTAACTACTCATTATTCTTTTTGTAAGGTTGTTAGCTTTCATATTCCTAACCAACTTTGTTATCTGAATTCAAAGTAACCAAATCCTAAAGTTAATCACTGTTATATCAAGCCATATGTAAAGAGCCCCGAACCTTTCATTGTCGACTTCCTCATGTAGAATGCAAAGCCGGACTTTACGTGGCGGCGGCGTGTGAATGAAGATGGCAAGTTTATAGGTATCATTGTGAGATGCTATCTAGGTTAAGGGATAGAAGTCACGGTTGGTATCAATGTGACGTCTTATCCAAGTCTTGGACGAAAGTAATAGATTTTGAATGATATTTCTATCATTAATAAATTTCTTGGCCTATTCTTGAAGACTTCTAGCCTACCCTAGAGCGTGAAATCGAATTTTGTATTGACCCCAAAGATAAAAAACCCATTTCTTAAACCCTCAAATATTTCTTCAACTAAAATAAACAGATTTCGTGGTTTATGATGAAAGTCATAATAAAAGCATTGGACTAATGAAAATCATGGGTATTAAAGTGGTATTAGTAAGTTTTATGATGAGTTATGTTGGTTAGTATGTGAAAACATGAAAGTTTCTTAGAAATCACAAAGAGTTGAAAATCGATTTTGGTGAAAAAAAGCGTAACATGAAATTCAATTGACCATATCTCCTATTATATTTTGAATTTTTGAGTGTGGTCAAGTCCTAGAGTTAGATCTATAAGTTACCTAACTAATCCAAGTGGAATTACTGGAAAAGGTGTTGTAGATTTTTGTGTGAACTAATTTTAGCAAAGGAGTGCAAAGCTGCAAAAACCAAAAAGTGCTGCTGCCATGATTTTAGAGGGCTGTTTCGGCCACTTTAATTATGAGAAAAATTCTGGCCTTTTGGGACATGAAGGTATATGGTATAAAGTACCTCCTGTCCAAAATGAGCTCATTCGACTTAAAATGAGCAAGTTATGACTATTTCAATATTTAGGTTTTTTCGACAAAAACGCTATAACCGGGAGTTCTATAACTCCGATGATCATGAAATTTAAACTGAAGCTCACGTTAACATGTGTAAGGTCCTGCCAAGATTTGGGAATTTTGGAGTTAAACTTGAGGTAGCTAATTTCTTAAGGAATTAAGTGGAAATTGATTTTTGAAAAATAGTAAATGAATTTTAAAATTTCGGGAAAAATATATTTTCATTATGGGATTATATTATGCTAAATCCCAGAAAAGAAATATTTTTGGGACTGATTTGGTATTTTTATGAAAATAATTTAATTATGAACATATGAGTTAAATATGTTATGTGAAGTAACAAAGTTGAAAATAGGATTTTATGGCTAAAGAATCCTATATAGAGTATATGCATATTTTTTTGATGAGGATTTGATCATTGGTGATGATATCTTATGAGTATGGCATTTTGAATGATTAAATGCATTATATGGTAAAGCGTAAACAATTAAGATAAATTATTTATAAATTTAAGAAGTGATTAAAATATTATTATAATATTAATGTTATTAGATTATGAGATTATTAAGTGATTGATAACATGGGGATATTCTTGAATCTGGATAAATTATATTATAAATGTTTAATATTTATCCTTTATCTCATTTGATTGATTCTTTATATCATTATCCTCATTATTTATATTATGTTGAAAGTCATCATACATGGCACTGTAGTGCATAGATGGACTTGGTATGATTATGACCACGGATTATTCGGTATAATCATAACCGTAATTGAATACACAATTATCTTTGGTGTCTTTGCATGGATAATTTGTGGTCGTGATACTAATGAATACACAATTATCTTTGGTAGTAGTGCATGGATAATTTGTGGTCGTGATACTTAATGAATACACAATTATCTTTGGTAGTAGTGCATGGATAATTTATTGGTCGTGATACTTAATGAATACACAATTATCTTTGGTAGTAGTGCATGGATAATTTGTGGTCGTGATACTAATGAATACACAATTATCTTTGGTAGTAGTGCATGGATAATTTGTGGTCGTGATACTAATGAATACACAATTATCTTTGGTAGTAGTGCATGGATAATTTGTGGTGGTGATACTAATGAATACCACGATTATCTTTGGTAGTAGTGCATGGATAATTAAATGGTCGTGATACTAATGAATATCCTTGGCACGTAGTGTGGGGATGATTCGAGATATGGATTAATTATTGAAATTTGAGTCTCAAAGAATGAAATATTAATTCATGGATGTGTAAAGAAAAGTCATCTTTGGTCGTAGTGCATTGATAGACTTGGTATGATTATGACCACGGATTATTCGGTATAATCATGGCCGTAATTGTAAACATGAATATCCTTAGCGATTGAGTGCATGGATAATTCATGGTTGTGATACTATTAAGCTGAGTCTCAATATTATTGGTTTTACAGTTATATATCTTTGGCCTATAGTGCAAAGATGAATTGTTAATAAATATCTTTGGCCTGTAGTGCAAAGATGAATTGTTAATGAATATCTTTGGCCGGATTGCAAAGATGAATTTAATATTTTCAACGATAAAGGTATCCTCATCTCTTTATCATATCAGTGCGTACCACAATTTCGAGTAGAAATTCCATAAGGAGGGAGATTGTGAGACCCAGTTTTTATCAATAAAGATTTAAATTTTGTCAAAATATTTTTTAATATTATGGTGTGAATTTGAGATAATATTATAGTTGTGGGTAGTATTTATAAATTTTGCAAAGTATGCAAGTGGTTATATTATATTAGATTGGTGGGGAATATTCGGTTTAGCGGGGAATATTAAATATAACAGCTCAATCATTGGTGGACCCTAGCGAAATTATTATTCGGATTGAAAAAAGCAACAAAAAATTTTATTATTGAAATAACGGCGGAAGTTTTACTGGTTGATCTTGTTGAACTACTTTCGGTAGTAAAAAATGCGATGTCGTGTGGTTGCATAGTAGCACACGGTATTGATTATTGATGCTTATGTGAGAAGTCACTTCGGTTTGATTCCATTATTGTCGATTAATAATATGAATTATTATAGCGATAATGACGTTTTGTTTTATTAGTATTATTAGCGTAATAAAAGCGAAACATCTTTATATAAAATGAATACTTTATTAAAGTTATTACATAAATAGAATATATTATATTTTATTATGCATAGTGTTGCGTAGTGTTTTGCATAGTGTTTTTTTCATAGTATTGCATAGTGTTTTGCATAGTAAAATGTTTTTATATAAATAGAATATATTATATTTTATTTAAAAGATTTTTCTTTAAATATGGATAGTCAGATTAAAGTAAATCAATCTGGATAGTTCATGGATTAGTTCTTATGCATTCCATTTTCCTATAAATAGAAGCTCATTCTTTCATTATTTTCTTTGAATTCATTGAAACTCTAGAGAGAAAATTATAGAGAGAAGTTATAGAGAAAATTATAGAAAGAAGAAGAGTATTACTACTACTTCACTACTTACATATTCGGTTCTTTTTACGGTGAGGGGTGTTATTCTTTCTTCTTGAAGAAACTTACATTATTCCATTCATTATTATTACATTGGAATAACTTTGTAAAAGTGGCATACCCTATACATAACTTTTCATATCTGTGGCATACCCTATACTTGGTGAAATCCTTATGTTATTCCATTCTTATTTGTTACATTGGAATAACTTTGTAAAAGTGGCATACCCTCATACATAACTTTGTGTCGCGATACCCTATACTTGGTGAAATCCTTATGTTATTCCATTGCTTATTATTACATTGGAATAACTTTTATCGCCTGATTTTACCTATACTTGGTGACATTCTTCTATTATTACATTGGAACATCCTGTGCATGTGTTTTACAGGACACAGTTAAGATTTTATTATTACATTGGAACATCACATGCATGTGTTTTACACCGGACTGGTTAAAATCTTTATCATTCATTTGGAATATCTATCGTGTGTTTTTTACAGGATCAGTTCCATCTTTATTATTACATTGGAACATCACAGCCGTTGTGAATTTCACGACTTTGGTTCCGTTATTATTAATCTGTTGGAATAACTTTTATCTGTCTGCAATCTTGTATGCATGGTGATTTCTTTTGTTATTCCATTCTTTATTATACCCAGTTGGTTAAAACTTTGACTTCTATACTCCATGAAATTAGTAGAATATCCTTGATATTTGCGTTTCATCGATATCTTTTCATGGAAATATTCTTCCGATCATTCTTGAATTTTACTCTCTTGATGTCGTGTTGACAATTTGGGCGTTAATAATTCATGGATTAAATAATTCTTGAACTTGTTTTATTGAATTATTATGTCATTGTCATCATCCTCATGTTATATTATGTTATCTTTGGCTTACGTGCATAGATGAACTTGGTATGATTATGACCGAGGATCATTCGGTATAATCGTGACTTGATATAAATGATGTGACAAAAGTCCTCGATGTGGCACATGTAATGCGATGATGGATAGTTTTTGGTATGATTATGACCGGGGTGATTCGGTATAGTCATGACCATTGATAACTTGATTAAAATCCTTGGCCGTGGTACAGGGATGATTAGATGTAGTGGTTTATTTTTAAAAATTTGAGTCTCGGTGATAAAATTGATGAAAACCTTTTAAAACCTAAAAGATAGTAGACTTTATTCTCTACTTGACTCTTTTAATGGATTGCTTATTCAGCTGCAGTTAAACTTGTTGTCTATTGTATTTTATCGGTTTAACTTAACATTGTTGAAGGCTAATGATAATTTATTGACATTATCTTAGTCATAATATTTCTTCTTGGGCTAGTTGAGCTCACCCTTTCTTTCAACTTTGTTCTCTTGAAATGAGAACATAGGCGGGAGACGAGTCGGGAACGTAAGTAATGGTCCGAGAGGATAGCATTAGTAGTCCTCACTATTACGTGAGTGAAATAGTGTGATAATAGTTGTAATGAGGACTCCTTTTGAGTTTGTATAATATCTAGTAGACAATATTTGTATTCAAACTCACGATTTATGTCGTATTGTACCACGCAGTTATATTAATAAGTTGTATTTGAATTTATGTACCATGTAAGTGGCGACCCAAGATGGGTGGCGTATACCTAATTTTAGGGCGGCGCGTCACATGCTTGATAACTTTTTTGTGAGGAAAACTCCACCAATGGTAAGAACTTGTCCCAACTCCCTTGAAATCAAGGACACGAGTCTTAATAGATCTTGAGAGTTTGAATAGTCCTCTCCGTATCCGTCCAGTCTTAAAGATCGAGGATGATATGCCAAGCTAAATCGTATGATGCAGTAAATCGTAAATCTGCATAACTTTTTGCAAACTAACCCAAAATCGTGAAGTGAATCTTGGGTCTCGATCGAAAACTATGGATCTGCAGCATACCATGCGGTCTTACAATCTCGTTTATATACATCACGAAGAGCAAGACGTTCAAGTGTATAAGTTTCTCGTATCGGTAAGAAATGAAGCGAGACTTGGTCAATCTATCAACAATGACCCAAATCGCATCAATGCCTTGAAAACCTTAGGAAGGCCAGATGCTTGAAATCCATGGTAATGTGTTCCCACTTCCATTCGGAATTTCAAGTGGTTGCTGATGTACCTTTTGGTACTTGATGCTCCGCTTTTAACTTCGTTGACAAGTTAGACACCTTGAGATAAACAACGCTATCTCTCTCTTCATATTGCTCCACCAAAATGTATGAGCCGAATATCATGATACATTTTGGTACTCCCGAGATGGATTACAAATGGTGTATTCTGCGCCTCCATCATGATATTATACTTTAAATCGGGGTCGTTAGGAACACAAAAGTCAGGAGTTGACTCAAGTATTCCTTCTTCATCGATTCTTGCTTGGCGTAGCACCTTCTTGCACTTTCTTCTTCATACGCATCGGCTCCAGTGCAGTAGCTTGGCGACTTTAACTTTATCGATTAAAGTCGATTCTACTCGTATACTATTGCCATCATCATGCGTCCTGAGTCTTTAACTCTATCTCCATCCTTTGCAAGTCACACAAAATGGGCCTTTGCGTTGACAATATCGCTTTTCGTACTTGCATATGATTTTCTACTCAATCGTCGGCTACCACGTTCGCTTTTCGGGATGGTATTGGATGGTATAATCATAATCTTTCAGCAGATTCAAGCCAGCGTCGTTGTCGCGTGTTGAGTTCCTTTTGAGTGAAGAAATATTTGAGGCTTTTATGATCCGTAAAGATCTCCACTTTCTCCCCATACAAGTAATGCCTCCAAATTTTAAGTGCAAAGACAACAATTGCTAACTCTAGATCATGAGTAGGATAATTCCTCTCATATTCTTTGAGTTTTCGTGAGGCATAGGCTATAACTTTTCCATGTTGCATAAGAACACATCCCAACCCTTTGCGAAGCATCATTTGTAGATGACAAATCCCTCCGAGGCGAGATGGTATTGTCGAGCAGGTCTTTGAAATAAGTCTCCTCTTGAGTTCTTGAAAACTCTTCTCACATTCTTCGCTCCAACCAAACTTTGTATCTTTTAAAGTCAATTTGAGTCGATGGAGTAGCGATTAGAAAAATCCTTCCACGAATCTCCGAGAATAACCAACGTAAACCGAGAAAGCTACGTGCTTGATCATTTGATTTAGGTTGTTCCCGACTTTGAATAGCTTCAATCTTTCTTTGGGTCAACGATATTCCATGACTTGATACCACGTGCCCAAGGAATGCTGCTTCTTCTTGACGAACTCACATTTCTTCAACTTGGCATAAAGCTTATATTCACGAAGCTTTTGGAGTGTCGACCTCAAGTGTTGCTCATGATCTTCACGACTTTTGGAATAAATAAGGATGTCATCAATAAAGACGACCACAAAGTGATCTAAATATTCCTTGAATACTCGGTTCATCATATCCATGAAGGCGGCGGAGCATTAGTCGATCCAAAGGACATGACTAGAATTCATAATGCCCGTCTGGGGAGTTACGAAAGCCGTCTTTGGAATGTCGGTGTTTAATCTTCAATTGGTGATATCCGGAACGAAGATCAATCTTTGAAAAGAATTTGGCTCCTTGCAATTGGTCAAATGGGTCATCAATACGTGGCAATGGATACCTATTTTGATGGTGACATGATTCACTCCAGATAATCAATACAAAATCGCATACTCCCATCTTTCTTCTTCACGAATAGAGCAGGAGCACCCCGAGGAGAAGTACTTAGGACGAATAAAGCCAATGTCTAATAATTCCTGCGGTTGGGTCTTTAACTCACGAAGTTCAATAGGAGCCATTCGATATGGGGCTTTGGAAATAGGTTTTATCTGGGGGTTCAAGTCGATACAAAATTCAATTTCACGCTGCTGGGGTAGGCGAGGGAAGTTCTTGAGGGAATACGCGAAATTTATTAACAATAGAAATATCGTTCAAAAGCGGCGTATTTTTGTTTAAATCTATGACATGAGCTAAGAAAGCTTGACATCCGTTTTTCAATAAGCGAATAGCTTTATGGCTTGAGATGACCGTGATTGATTTTAATGGTTTGAGTCGTTTGAATTAGCATAATAGGTTGATTAGGAATATGAAAGCTAACAACCTTATGAAAACAATCAATTTTTGCATGATAAGTAGATAACCAATCAATCCTAGAATCACGTCAAATGCAAGTATTTTTAATGAAATAAGATCGACGGGTAATGTGAGGTACCGAATTTAGAACCAAACAAGACTTATAAGCGATTGGATGTAATGAAGGTTTCTCCCAACGGAGTTTCCACAGATAAGTCAAAGTCTAATTTCTCCTGGTCAAATTTAATTGATGGCGCAAGTAGGAGAAATAAAAGAATGGGTAGAACAGGTATCAAATAAAGTATAGACTTCATTAGAGTTTATGATAAACTTACCGTGATGACCTCATTCGGTTCCTTGCTCTTTGGGAGGTCACAACAAACGCTCTCCCTTGCCTTTCTACCGTTTTGAATTTTCCTGGGGATGGCCTTTGGTGCCTCCATCCTAAATGAATTTGTCTTGATGGCGACAAAATCGAGCTAAGTGACCTTCTTTCCACAATTATAACATGCTTTGGGCCGGCATGGCTTGATTTGGTGATGTGTCCTCTCTCCGCATTTGAAGCATATGATGGGTGGTCTTTCTCCTTCCTTAACAATGGGTCTTTGGTCTTGACGTCTTTCCATCATTGTTGAATCTCCGTTTCTTGAAATGTCCATTCTTATTGTTTTGGCCTGATTACCACCAAAGTGGTTACCATATCGCTTTGTTGATTCCTCACGCTTGTTGTCACCGCTTGATGACTACTCTCATTTGGTATTATAATTTTGCCGTTTGCTCTCTTTTAGTTAAGTTGACTCATTATCGCGCTCCACTAATCGAGCCCTATTTACAACATCCGAATACAAACACGGTTTATGAGAAATAAGATTTTGATGTATCTCCGCTTGAAACCTCTTAAAAACATTAGCGCCATTCTCTCTTCATTATCCACCAGTGGGACGCCGTGATAACTCATGAATTTTGCCTCGTGTTGCGACACGGTCGTATTGTTTTGTTCGAACTTGATAAACTCCACCTCCTTCATGTGGCGAATACTTTCGGAAAAATATTTGTCGTTGAAACGACTCTGGAACTTCTCCCAAGATATCTTGATCAAACCGGGTTGAGTCGTTTTCTGGAATTCCCACCAAGATGTCTGCCTCTCCACACACATAAAAGGCGGCAAAGGGAACCTTTTGCTCCTCGGAGCATCCCAAGACATCAAATATCTTGGTAATCTGCTTTATCCATGCTTCCGCGAAGTGGTTTTGGCTCACCCTTAAACTCGGTGGTCCCAGCTCCTTGAATTGCTTAGCGGTGGCCCTTGAGAGTTTTCAGTGTTTCCACCTACGTTTTGGGACGAGAGTCGCTCTACTTTCTTTGTTGCATAAATTCGCATAAAGCCTCTGAACATTTGATCATTCATCATTTGGTTAGTGTTGTTGTTTGCATGAGGATTATACGCCTTCACGATGCACATTATCACGATTATTGATATGTGATGAATCAACGATCGCTCTGCGCTCCATTCTTATTCTCAACATTCTCGAATGTCATTTTTCAGATCTTGCACACAAAACAAAAGGTTAATTGACATGTAACAAATTATCCCTATCTTCTTGACCAACCAATAAAATAGCACGTAAACTTAGGTAGGTCATACTTAGCGAAGGTATTCCCGTCTCTCCCCTCTAGTACTATTCTCACATCTTAGCCGAGGATCGTATCCTATGCTTTGATACTAAGCTGTGGCCCCCAAAATTAGGTATACATCACCCATCTTGGGTGCGCCACTTACATAGTGCGAAATTTAAATACAACTTATTAACATAAGCGTAAGTATGCAATCTGACATAAAGCGTGAGTTTAAATACAAATATAAATCTACTAGATATTATACAAACTCAAAAAAAAAAGTCCTCATTACAATTATTATCACACTATTTTACGAGAATAGTGAGGACTACTAATCTTATCTTGAGGACCATCACTCGTTTCCCAGGCTCGTCCCAAATTATATTCTCATTTCACGAAGAGAACGGTGAAAGAAAGGGTGAGCTCAACTAGCCAGTGAAAAATATTATGACTAAGATAATGCGAGAATAAATTATCAATAGTCTTCAACAATGTTAAACCGATAAAATATAATAAACAACAAGGTTTAAGCTGCGGAAATAAGCGATCCATTAAAAGAATCAAGTAGAAAATAAAGTCTATCTTCTTTTAGGTTTTAAAGGTTTTTCATCACTCTTATAAATGAGACTCGACTTTAATAAATATTCCACATCATCGAATCACCCCTACACTTCTGACGAGGATATTCTTTAGTATCCGACCACAATTATTCATGCACTACGGGCGAGAATATTTGTGTATTCATTAATGGTCATGATCATGCCAACAATCGTCCACCAATGCACTACTGACCCTTTGAGGATTTTTATCACATCATTTGTAACATTACGGTCATGATTACACCGAATAGTCTCAGTCATATAATCATACCAAGTCCATCTATGCTCTACGAACCATGAGATGACTTTCAACATAATATAAACATGAGGATGATGACAATGATATAAAATTCAATAAAACAAGTTCAAGAATTATTTTATCCGGGAATTATTAACGTCAAATTATCGACATGATCTTGTTTTGTAGAGTAAAATTCAAGAATGATCGGAAGAATATTTCCATGAAAAGATCTTTGGATGAAACGCAAATATCGAGGATATTCCACTAATTTCATGGAGTATAGAAGTCAAAGTTTTAACCAATTTGGGTATAATAAAGAATAGAATAACAAAAGAAATCACCATGCATGCGATAGACCAGCACAGGTTATTCAACGAAATAATAAATAACGGAACTGGAAATCCGTAAAGCCTTCGCAGCGGGATGTTCAACGAGAATAATAAAGAATGGAACCAGTCCGGCGTAAAACACCTGGTATGGATGTTCCAATGAGAATAATAATAAAGGCGGAACCGAGTCCGGTGTAAAACACACAAAACGGGATGTTCAACGAATAATAATAAAGAAGCGAACCCGAGGTCCGGTAAAAACACATGCGAGCGAGGATGTTCCAATGAATAATAATAAAAATGCGGAACCGAGTCCGGTGTAAAAAACACCTGATGAGATGTTCAGCAGAATAATCAATGATGGAATAACAACAGTTCTCTTCATGAATAAGAAAGAATAACACCCTTACTTTTGGTAGGAGATTGAATCTTTATGACGGTGTAGTAGTAACAAAATACTCTTCTTCTTTCTCTTTATTCTTTCTATACTTTCTCTCTCTATAACTTGAATGAATTAAGTGAAAAATAATGAAGCCCTAGGCCTCTATTTATAGAAGATTTCTAGCTTAGCACTGCCGTGTGAAAAGGCAAGTGGCTTGACGACTAATGATGTGAAAAGAAAAGTGGTTTGGCGCTTTTGTAATGTGAAACAACAAGTGGTTCGGCCTTTTGTAATGTGAAACGACAAGTGGTTCGACGTCTGGTAAAGGTAATTACTATTAACGAAGGTAATTACTATTCACAAGGGTAATTACTATTGATGAAGGTAATTACTATTGACGAAGGTAAATACTATTGTGAAGGTAAATACTATTCACAAGGGTAATTACTATTGATGAAAGGTAAATACTATTCACAAGGTTAATTACTATTGATGAAGGTAATTACTATTGACGAAGGTAAATACTATTCACAAGGGTAATTACTATTGATGAAGGTAATTACTATTGACGAAAGGTAAATACTATTGTGAAGAAGAGACTCTTAGATGATGACATATATACGCCCCCCCAAAATAATCAAACTTACCACAAATCATTTTATTTTCATCAACACATATTTAATCTTTCAACAATTATTAATCATTTATAACTTGTCGTCTCAATTATTGATTTAATCTTATAACATATTATCTGAGATGATCTTTGTGACAATAATTTAATCGATAATATAAGAGATATGATGCGTGATTCTTGTGTGATAATTGAGCATAATTGGTGACTTCTCACGTAAGCATCAATAATCAATCTGAGTGTCTTCTTATGCAACCACGCCAGATTACTATACTTTTACCACTTGGGGTAGTTCAACAGTTTTAACGGTAACACCTCCATTTATTATTTTTATAAAATATTTTTTGTCGTTTTCTCGATCCGGCAATAATAATTACATTGTAGGGTCCACCAATGATTGAGTAGTTGTCGAATATTCCCTAACAAAAGAATATTCCTCGACCAAAACGAATATTTTATAACAACTTGCATACTTTGCAAAATTTATAAATATTACCCACAACTATAACATTATATCAAATTTATTCCATAATATTCAAAATAATATTTATAGAAAAATTCATCTTTATTTATAAAAGTTGAGGTCTTACAAGCTTTGATTGTATCCATGTTTTGATCATTCTTGAATTTTACTCCATTAAGATTATTGTTGAGGTATTCTTGGACATGAATAAACCAAATCTGAATCCTTAATATTTATTTTTTTGTTTCATCTTTGGATTCGTTTTCTTTCAAAATATTTTCATCATCCTCGGTCCTAAATGATGATATAATTGAATATCTTTGGCTTTGTGGTGCAAAGATTAATGATTTTATGATGAATATCTTTTGCCCGTGATGCAAAGATGAGCAGTGTTGAGATGAACATGACCGGTGATGAATATCTTTGGCTCATGAGTGCAAAGATGAATATTTGATTCAAGATGAATATTGATTGATGTTACGAGGATAAAATATAGATGATGGATTTATTAAATTCATAGATGATAGTAAATTTCATTCTCTACGTAACTCTTCTATGAATTATTATTTCCACTGCGAATATTGATCTGAAACTTGTTGTCTATTGTATTTTATCAGATTTTTCCCTGTTGAAGACTAACGATAATTTGTTCTATGTTATCTTAGTCATAATATTCTTTACTGGAATAGTTGAGCTCACCCTTTTTCTTTTTGTTCCATTTTTCTTCTCAGGAGGCGAGAATATAGCGAGTACGAGTTGGGGTATGGAATGATGGTTCTAGAGAGAGTTGTTTAGTAGTCCTCACTATTTTTGTAAAATAATGTATCAATAATTGTGATGAGGATTTATTTGCGTGTGGATATTGTCTAGATGACAATATCTATTTTTAAACTCACAGTTTATATGTTGTAATAATAAAGTTATAGTTATATCTATACCATGTATTTGACAACTCAGAATGGGTAATGTATATCTATTTTGGGGGCGTCACAGTTGGTATCAGAGCTTAAGGATATGATCTCTGGCGAATATCAGGGAATAGAACTAGGAGGGAAGAGACGAGTAAATCCTTCACTAGTGTGTCCTACCTAAGCTTATTTGTTAGTTAGTCAGTATATAGAGATATTATGTGATATGTTAATTTCTTTAATTAACCCTTGTTTTATGGCGATGTTTGAATGTCGATGAGAATATTAACGATGGAGTAAATGAGGCCGTGGAAGCGTCATGTCTTCTTTAATAATGAGAGAGCGTGCGTGGCAACAGTGGCAATGTTCCTCCTGTGAACAACACCACCCGGAAAGCGAGATGATGAACAATGAGATGCTTAGAAGCTTTTTGCGATTCATGCAAAATCGAGGCGAGGAGACTCGTGTACAAAATACTGGTGGAAATGATAATGCTTAGCCATTTGTCACAAACAACAATTCAAAGAGTTAGGACCACGAGTGCAGGGAAAGCGATCCGATTAAAGCGAGACGTGGGTCAGCAGATTACCAATATATTCGACGTTTTAGGATGCGTGGAGGAAACGAAGGTTCCATTCGCCACCTTTATGTTCGTAATGAGGCGATTCTTGGAGGAATCGTGAAGCGTACTATCCACCGCTTTTCGGCGTATCTTGGGAGGCGTTTGAAACTTTTCAATGACAAGTACTTTCTGACGAAAGTATTCGTCATATGAAGGAAGTGGAGTTCATTAGGCGGAATAAAATAACATGGCGGTGTCGAAAGACGAGGCAAAGTTTGCGAGTTATCCGAGTTTGCACCTCATTTGGTGGAGAATGAGGAACGTATGGCGTGATTTTTCTCGAGAGGTTTGAAACCCAAATATCGTCGATATCTCATTTCACATAAATTTTCTCTATTCGGATGTTGTCAACGGGGCTCAATTGTTAGAAGCGAGATAACGAAATGCGTTCACCGAGGGACCATAACCAGATCATCTCTCCAAGGTGGCGGCGATCATCAAAACAACGATAACCAATGCGGAGAAAGAAGAATACGGATAAAACGGCAACCACTCGGTGGTAATCATGGCCATGAGAATAGAAGAAGCGAGTCGGGAGGAGATTTTAAAAAGAGGAGATTCAACAATGACCATGTGAAGACGTTAGCACCAGCAACAACTGGTTTTAAGGGAGGAGAACGACCACCGGTCACATGCTACAAATGCGGGAAAGAGGGACATATCATTGGCGCCCTAGCAGTTCAAGGTATGTTATAATTGTGGAAAGGAAGGACATATCGCTCGAGATTGTACGGTAGCAAAACCCAGTACAGCGGGGATGGTGACTCAAAAAGATGTCCCAGAAAATTCAAAGTCAACGGTTCCTGGAAGAACGTTTGTCGTGATCGGTCTAAATGCGAGGAACCCGAACGAAGTTAGCACGGGTTAGTTAATTATAAATTCTTGCGAAGTTTATACCTTACTAGATACCGGTTCTACCCATTCTTTTATCTCTCTTGCTTGTGCTCAACGTTTGAACTTGACTACGGAGAAATTAGACTTTGACTTATCTGTGGAGACTCCGTTAAGAGAAACTTTTGTTACATCCACTACTTATAAATTTTGTTTGATCCAAGTTGGCACCATCACATTACCTATTGATCTTATCTCTTTAAAGATACTTGCTTTTGATGTGATTTTGGGGATTGATTGGTTAACTACTCATCATGCCAAAATTGATTGCTTTCGTAAGGTTGTTAGTTTTCATATTCCTAAGCAACTTGTTATTCGAATTCAAGCAACCAAACCATTGAAGTCAAACTCTTTCATATCAAGCCATAAAGCCATTCGTTTATTAAAAAACGGATGTCAAGCTTTCTTAGCCATGTCATGGACTTGAACAAAAATACGTCAGATTTGAATGATATTTCTGTTTTTAGTGAATTTCCTGACGTATTTCCTTATGAATTTCTCGGCCTACTCCCAGAGCGTGATATTGAATTTGTATCGACTTTAAATCTGGTACAAAACCCATTTTTAAAATCTCATATCGAATGGCTCCTATTGAACTTCAGGAGTTAAAAACTCAACTGTAGAAGTTGATACCCGAGCCTCTAACTGGTAACTTCCTTTGTGGAATACACCGAAGCCAGACTCTCCGTAGGGGACGCCATATTCGTGTTGTAGTAAACTGATAGGTGACATTGTGACATGCTATCCAAGATTGGGATATGAGTCACAGTTGAGAGCAACCTAAGTCAGTAATCTAAATACATAGCTTTCTAGGCTTAGATGGTTATTATCAGAGATTCGTGGAAAGATTTTCTCAAATCGCTACTCCATTAACTCAGCTGACTTGTAGAGATACAAAAATCGAATGGAGCAAGGAATGTGGGAAGAGCTTCGAAGAACTCAAGATGAGACTCATTTCGGAACATGTTCTGACCGTACCGTCTTGGAAAAGCGAATGTGGTAGCTGACGTGTTGAGTAGAAGATCGTATACGAATACGAGTACGATATTGTCAAAGACTCATTTCGTATAACTTACAAATAATAGAGATGGAGATGAAAACTCTAGGTACCCACGTGATGATATACGAGTATAATCGAGTTTAATCGATAAAGTTAAAGTTGTTCAAGCTACACACTGGAGCTGATGAATTTAAAGAAGGAGGTGCAAGAAGTTGTTATTTCACAAGCGAGAATCGGTGATGTGAGAAAATCTCAAACCTTCGATTTATTAATCCATTTGAAATTCTTGATCGAATAGGAACTGTGGCCTATAGACTCATTTTACCGCCAAGTATGTCGCATGTTTATAACGTTTTTTTACGTACCGATGTTACGTAAATATGTGGACGACACGAACCACGTTATTGAGTTAGAACCGGACGAGATAGCCGAAGACTTAACGTACGAAGAGGTACCTGTCAAGATTTTGGAAGGAGCATGTCTTACGTACGAAGGTCATACCACAAGTTAAAGTTTTGTGGAGAAACCATGCTATAGAAGAAATGACCTAAGAGTTGGAAACGGAAATGAAAGCGAGGTATCCTCACCTTTTTGAAATACCAGGTACGTACGTCAATTTCAAGGACGGAATTTCATAAGAAGGGGAGGTTGTATGACCCCAAATTTTTATTAATGAAATTAAATTTCCTCTATTTATTATCTTGAAATAGTAAGGGTTAATTTGATTAATGTGGTAAGTTATGGGTAAAATGCGTAATTATTTCAAACAAGCAAGTGGTTATAAAATATTCATTGTGGTCGTGGAATATTCTTGCTGTCGGGGAATATTCGTACGACGGCTCAGCCTTGTGTGGGCCCCATAACAGAAAGCGATTGGATGAAGGAAAACGACAAAAATAAGTTGTTTATAAATAACGGCGTAGTTGTTACCATTAATACTGTTAGAATACCTAATGGTTAAAACACAGTAGCACACGATATTACACCAATTATTGATTCTTACGTAAGAAGGCACTACTAAATAATTGTTACAGATAATTCTTTATTCGATTATTTTATTTTATTGATTCAAAAATTGCTGCGTTGATATTTTATATTATTTATTATTTTAATAATTATCACTGCACGATATTTTTATTATCGGAGTAATAATTCATATTATCTGAATAATATTATTAGATAACAATATTGGCAATGTCTAGAAAGTTACGTCTCAGGAGAGGTTTGATCTCATTTAATTGCTGCTACCAGATAAGTAGAGATCCTTATTGGAAAGCCCCTCTTTCCTGGGAGCGGCACGGTTGTCGATCTTGTGATTACGTAATATTATTTATGAATAATTAATTATTAATTTTATGATAAAAAAATATTCATTTATGTGGATATAGATGGAAATTTATTTTAATGTGACAATTGTTGAAAAATTTATATTTTATCTTTTTCTGATAAAATAATTCATTTAAATATATTATTTTAATAATATATTAATGGTGATATTTTTATAATGAATGTGGGATATATGAGTATATTTTGAGGAAGAGTATTTTTAAGGCATTAAATGATTAACACATGTTTTCTGTGTCGGTGGACCCCAATTATTGACCGAAATTTGATTATAGCCTGTAAAATCGCCCGTTTGTGGATTTCGGTCAATTTTGTTTGGAATTTGGAAAAACTTTCTTCTACAAAGTTGTAGATAATGAAATTTCCCATGGAAAAGACATGTTGTTCGAATTTTTCTGATAAAAGGGCTATTTATTATGAATTATTGAAGTTCCGAAGTTTCAGAATAATTGATTTATGGAAGTTTTAATTATTTATATCAACAAAAACGTTTTTCAAATGTTTTTGGGCATCTTTAACATGTGCTTGGTGGCTGAAATCAGTTGGTAAAAGTGAGCGTAGAAATTTGTAATATATATAATAATATTTTATTAAATTTTCTGCTTTGGTGTTCTAAGTATTTTCCTATAAATAGGGTGCTTAGGTTAGAATTAAAAATTACACCAAAAACTGAAGTTTTCTCTCTCTTTCTCTCTCGATATATTGAGTGTATTCTTGTGAGTATTTTGCTACCTTGAGTATTGTTATACGGTGCAAAAAATTCCTTGATACAATATTCGATTATTTGATTTCAAATCTTAAATCTTTTCAAGGTAAGGGATATTATTTTCTTCTTAAATGATATTATTTTCTTCAATATCATTATGCCGAAATATTGGTAAATTTTTTAATCAAATTTGGAACTTGTTGTGTCGGAGTTACTATTCACGTGTCTGATCTTATTCACGTATACTGACCTTATTCACATAAAAATTAAATTTTCGTTTTATGTCAAAAATATCTATTATGGATACTAGCTTTGATTGTATCCATGTTTTGATCATTCTTGAATTTTACTCCATTAAGATTATTATTGAGGTATTCTTGAACATGAATAAACCGAAATACTGAATCCTTAATATTTATTCTTTTGTTTCACTTTGGATTCGTTTTCTTTAAAATATTTTTCATCATCCTCGGTCTAAATGATGATATAATTGAATATCTTTGGCTTTGTAGTGCAAAGATTAATGATTTTATGATGAATATCTTTGGCTGTAGTAGTGCAAAGATGAGCAGTGTTGAGATGAACACTGACCAATGATGAATATCTTTGGCCTGCAGTGCAAAGATGAATATTTGATTCAAGATGAATATTGATTGATGTTACAGGGATAAAATATTGATGATGGACTGTTAAATTCATAGATGATAGTAGATTTCATTCTCTACGTAACTCTTCTATAAATTATTATTTCCGCTGCGAATATTGATCTGAAACTTGTTGTCTATTGTATTTTATCAGATTTTTCCCTGTTGAAGACTAACGATAATTTGTTCTATGTTATCTTAGTCATAATATTCTTTACTAGACTAGTTGAGCTCACCCTTTTCCTTTTTGTTCCATTTTTTTTCTCAGGAGGCGAGAATATAGCGAGTACGAGTCGGGGTATGGAATGATGGTTCTAGAGAGAGTTGTTTAGTAATCCTCACCATTTTTGTAAAATAATGTATCAATAATTGTGATGATGATTTATTTACGTGTGGATATTGTAAGACCCCAACTTTTATAAATAAAGATGAATTTTTTATAAATATTATTTTTTGAATATTATGGAATAAATTTAATATAATGTTATAGTTGTGGGTAATATTTATAAATTTTGAAAAGTAAGCAGTTGTTATAAAATATTAGTTTGGTGGGGAATATTCTTTTTTTTGGGAATATTAAATGCGACGGCTCAATCATTAATGGACCCCACAACGGAAGTATTGTCGTAGTTAGAAAAAACACAAAATTATCTTTCTATAAAAATACCGGCGGAGGTGTTCTGTTAAAAAAGCTGTTGAACTATCCAGGTAGTAAAAATGCGATGTCTGGCGTGGTTGTATAAGTAGCACCACGATATTGATTATTGATGCTTACGTGAGAAGTCACTTTCGGCCATGCTCAATTATTATTACGATGAATTGCTTTGTCATATCTCTTATATTATTGATTCATTATTGTCACAATATCATACATATAATATGTTATAGTATTAAATCAATAATTGAGACGACAAGTTATAAATGATTAATAATTGTTGAAAGATTAATTATGTGTTGATTAAAAATAAAATGATTTGTGGTAATATTTATTCAATCCTTGATGTATATAAAGAGTCATTATGAGACGTTTGTGGTAAGTTTGATTATTTTATGGGGGGCCATATATGTCATCATCTAAGAGTCCCTTCATCAATAGTAATTACCTTTGTTAATAGTAATTACCTTCGTCAATAGTAATTACCTTTACCCAGACGTCGAACCACTTGTCGTTTCACATTCACAGAAAGGCCGAACCACTTGTCGTTTCACATTACGGTGTCGAACCACTTGTCGTTTCACATTCTGATGTCCGAACCACTTGTCGTTTCACATTACGAAAGTCCAAACCACTTTTCTTTTCACATCACCGATCGTCGAGCCACTTGCCTTTTCACGTGGCGGTGCTAAAGCTAGAAATCTTCTATAAATAGAGGCCTAGTGCTTCATTATTTTCACGAATTCATTCAAGCTATAGCGAGAGAAAGTATAGAGAGAATAAGAGAGAAAGAAGAAGAGTATTTTGTTACTTACACTACTTGCGGTATTCAATCTCCTACCAAAAGTAAGGGTGTTATTCTTTCTTATTCATGAAGAGAATGTTGTTATTCCATTGCTTATTATTACATTGGAATAACTTTTGTATCGTGGTTTACCCTATACTTGGTGACATTCTTCTATTATTACATTGGAACATCCTGTGCGTTGTTTTACACCTGACCTGGTTCCGCCTTTTTATTATTACATTTGGACATCTGCGTGTGTTTTACGGACTGGTTCCGTCTTTATTATTATTACATTGGAACATCACATGCATGTGTTTCTACGCCGGGACTGGTTCCATTCTTTATTATTCTGTTGGAATATTACGTCTTCGAGCATTTTATCTGGGTTCTACCCATTCTTTTATTTCTCCTACTTGTGCTCATCGATTAAATTTGACTCGGAGAAATTAGACTTTGACTTATCTGTGAAACTCCGTAGGAGAAACCTTCATTATATCCACTTTATTTATAAGTCTTGTTTGGTTCAAATCGGTACCCTCACATTACACAGCCGATCTTATTTCATTAAAAATACTTGCATTTGGCGTGATTACAAGGGATTGATTGGTTAACTACTTATCATGCAAAATTGATTATTTTCGTAAGGTTGTTAGCTTTCATATTCCTAACCAACCTATTATCTTGAATTCAAGCGACCAAACCATTAAAATCAATCACGGTCATCTCAAGCCATAAAGTTATTAGTTTATTGAAAAACGGATGTCAAGCTTTCTTAGCTCATGTCACAGATTTAAACAAAAATACGTCAGTTTTGAGCGATATTTCTATTGTTAATAAATTTCCTGACGTATTCCCCGAAGAACTTCCTGGCCTACCCCCAAAGCGTGAAATTGAATTTTGTATCGACCTTGAACCCTTGGTACAAAACCTATTTCCAAAGCCCCATGTCGAATGGCTCTATTGAACTTCGAGAGTTAAAGACCCAATGCGCAGGAATTGTTAGACATTGGCTTTATTAGTCCTAGAACTTCTCCTTGGGGTGCTCCTGTTACTATTCGTGAAGAAGAAAGATGGGAGTACGCTTACTTTGTATTGATTATCGGGAGTTGAATCATGTCACCATCAAAAATAGGTATCCATTGTCACGTATTGATGACTGTTTGACCCGATTACAAGGAGCCAAATTCTTTTCAAAGATTGATCTTCGTTCCGGATATCACCAATTGAAGATTAGAACCACCGACATTCTAAAGACGATTTTCGAACTTCGATGCGGGCATTATGAATTCTAGTCATGTCCTTTGGATTGACTAATGCTCCTAACGCCTTCATGGATATGATGAACCGAGTATTCAAGGAATATTTGGATCACTTTGTGGTCGTCTTTATTGATGACATCCTTATTTATTCCAAAAGTCGTGAAGATCATGAAACAACACTTGAGGTGACACTCTAAAAGCTTCGTGAATATAAGCTTTATGCTAAGTTGAAGAAATGCGAGTTACGGCAGGAAGAAGTAGCATTCCTTGGGCACGTGGTATCAAGTCATGGAATATCTGTTGACCCAAAGAAAGATTGAAGCTATTCAAAGTTGGGAACAACCTAAATCGATGGCCAAGTCGTAGCTTTCTCGGTTTAGGCTGGTTTATTATCGGAGATTCGTGGAAGGATTTTCTCGAATCGCTACTCCATTGACTCAGCTGACTCGGAAAGATACAAAGTTCGGTTGGAGCGAAGAATATGAGAAGAGTTTTCAAGAACTCAAGAGGAGACTTATTTCAAAGACTGTTACGTGATACCATCCTGCCTCGGAGGATTTGTCATCTACAATGATGCTTCGGACAAAGGGGTTAGGATGTGTTCTCATGCAACATGGAAAAGTTATAGCTTATGCCTCGCGACAACTCAAAGAATATGAGAGGAATTATCCTACTCATGATCTAGAGTTAGCGGTACATTATCTTCTCAGACTTAAAATTTGGAGGCATTACTTGTATGGGGAGAAAGTGGAGATCTTTACGGATCATAAAAGCCTCAAATATTTCTTCACTCAAAAGGAACTCAACATGCGACAACGACGTTGGCTTGAACTGCTGAAAGATTATGATCATACCATCGAATACCATCCCGGAAAAGCGAGCGTGGTAGGCGACGCATTGAGTAGAAGATCATATCTGCAATCTGAGTGCGATATTGTCAACGCAAAGGCCCATTTGTGTGACTTGCAAAGGATGGAGATAGAGTTAAAGACTCGAGGGGCGCGTGTGATGATAAATGAGTATCACGAATAGAGGCCGACTTTAATCGATAAAGTTAAAGCCGCTCAAGCTACGGACACGGAGGCGATGCGTGAGAGGAAGAAAGTGCAAGAAAGGTGCTATCACGGGGAAGCAAGAATCGATGAAGAAGGAATACTTGAGTCAACTCCGGACTTTGTGTTCCAAACGACCGATTTAAAGTATAATATCATGATGGAGCGCATGACACACCATTTGCAATCCATCACAGGAGTACCAAAATGTATCATGATATTAAATATACATTTTGGTGGAGCAATATGAAGAGAGAGATAACGTTGTTTATCTCAAGGTGTCTAACTTGTCAACGAGTTAAAGCGGAGCATCAAGTACCAAAAGGTCCATTGCAACCACTTGAAATTCGAGAATGGAAGTGGGAGCACATTACCATGGATTTCGTTCTGGGTCTTCCTAAGGTTTCTCGAGGCATAGATGCGATTTGGGTCATTGTTGATAGATTGACCAAGTTCCGCTCATTTCTTACCGATCGAGAAACTTATACACTTGAACGTCTTGCTTGTATGTACATAAACGAGATTGTAAAGACTGCATGGTATCTTAGATATTCATAGTTTCCGATCGAGACCCAAGATTCACTTCACGATTTTGGGTTAGTTTGCAAAAAGCTATGAGCACAGACTTACGATTTAGCTTCGGCATATCATCCTCGAAGCGGATGGACGGTCGGAAGGACTATTCAAACTCTTGAAGATCTATTAAGACTCGTGTCCTTGATTTCAAGGAAGTTGGGACAAGTTCTTACCATTGGTGGAGTTTTCCTACAACAACAGTTATCAAAGCAAGTATTGGCATGGCTCCATTCCAAGCGTTGTATGGAAGAAAGTGTCGTTCTCAAGTATCTTTGGGATGAGGTGGGTGAAGCAACGTTGTTGGGGCCGGGAGTTGATACGTATGACTACGGAAAAGATTCAAACGATCCGATAACGATAAAAACCTCATAAAATCGACAAAAAGTTATCTTTGATCTTCATCGAAAGGGCGTGGAATTCGATATAGGAGATCATGTGTTGTTAAGAGTTGCTCCATGGAAAGGAGTTACAAGATTTGGAAGAGAGGAAAACTCAATCCTTGATTCATCGGTCCATTTTAATCCTCGATCGAGTAGGAACGCGTGGCCTATAGACTCGCTTTCTGCTTAGTATGTCTCGTGTTCATAACGTTTTCACATATCCATGTTATGTAAATATGTGAAAGACCCGAACCACATTATTGAGTTAGAACCGAACGAAATAGCGGAAGATTTGGCGTATGAAGAGGTTCTGTTCAAATCTTGGATAAGAAGAAACATATTCTACGCTCCAAAGTTATACCTCAAGTCAAAGTTTTGTGGAGGAACCACGATGTTGAGGAAATGACTTGGGAGTTAGAATCTGAAATGAAATCAAGGTATCCTTACCTCTTCGACATACCAGTATCGTACCCCACTAATTTCGGCGAAATTTCATAAGAAAAAGAGGTTGTAAGACCCCAACTTTTATAAATAAAGATGAATTTTTTATAAATATTATTTTGAATATTATGGAATAAATTTAATATAATGTTATAGTTGTGGGTAATATTTATAAATTTTGCAAAGTAAGCAAGTTGTTATAAAATATTCGTTTGGTTCCGGGAATATTCTTTTTTTTCGGAAATATTAGATGCGACTACTCAATCATTAGTGGACCCTACAACGGAAGTATTGTCGTAGTTAGAAAAAGACAAAATTATCTTTCTATAAAAATACTATGCAGAGGTGTTACCGTTAAAACCGTTGAACTATCCGGTAGTAAAAGTGCGATGTCTGGCGTAGTTGTATAGTAGCACACGATATTGATTATTGATCTTTACGTGAGAAGTCACTCAACCATGCTTCAATTATTATTACGATAATTGTTGCATCATATCTCTTATATTATTGATTCAATTATTGTCACGAAGATCATCGTATAATATGTTATAGTATTAAATCAATAATTGAGACGACAAGTTATAAATGATTAATAATTGTTGAAAGATTAATTATGTGTTGATTAAAAATAAAATGATTTGTGGTAATATTTATTCAATCCTTGATGTATATAAAGTACATTATGAGGCGTTTGTGGTAAGTTTGATTATTTTATGGGGGGCCATATATGCATCATCTAAGAGTCCCTTAGTAATTACCTTTGTTAATAGTAATTACCTTCGTCGATAGTAATTACCTTTACCGAGACGTCGAACCACTTGTCGTTTCACATTACTGAAGCGTCCGAACCACTTGTCGTTTCACATTACGGTGTCGAACCACTTGTCGTTTCACATTACAAAGCGCCGAACCACTTGTCGTTTCACATTACAAAGCGTCGAACCCTTTTTCTTTTCACATCACCAATCGTCAAGCCACTTGCCTTTTCACGTGGCGGTCTTAAGCTAAAATCTTCTATAAATAGAGGCTGAGTGCTTCATTATTTTCACGAATTCATTCAAGCTATAAGAGAGAAAGTATAGAGAGAATAAGAGAAAAGAAGAAGAGTATTTTGTTACTACACTCTTTGCGTTATTCAATCTCCTACCAAAAGTAAGGGTGTTATTCTTTCTTATTCATGAAGAGAACTATTGTTATTCCATTGCTTATTATTACATTGGAATAACTTTTGTATCGTGGTTTACCCTATACTTGGTGACATTCTTCTATTATTACATTTGAACATCCTTTCGTGTGTTTTACAGGACCGGTTCCGTCTTTATTATTATTACGCTTGGAACATCACATGCATGTGTTTTACAGGACTGGTTCCGTCTTTTATTATTATTCTGTTGGAACATCCTGCATGTGTTTTACGCCGACTGTTCCATTCTTTATTATTCGCTGGAATATCACTGGATCCGGACTGGTTCCATTCTTTATTATTCTGTTGGAATATCCTCATGCATGCGTTTTCTTGGGACTGAATTCGTTCCGTTATTTATTATTCATTGGAATAACTCCGTCTGCGATGGCCTATCGCGTGCATGGTGATTTCTTTTGTTATTCCATTCTTTATTATACCTAGTTGGTTAAAACTTTGACTTCTATACTCCATGAAATTAGTGGAATATCCTTGATATTTAGCGCTTCATCCATAGATCCTTTCATGAAAATATTCTTCTCGATATTCTTGAATTTTACTCTACAAAGCGATGTCGTGTTGGATTTTGGATGTTATTGGTTCCTAGATAAATTAATTCTTGAACTTGTTTTATTGAATTCTCATATCATTGTCATCATCCTCATGTTTATATTATGTTGAAAGTCATCTCGTGGCACTGTGTAGTGCATAGATGGACTTGGTATGATTATGACCGAGAGACTATTCTTGTAATCATGGCCGTAATGTTACAAATGATGTGATAAAAATCTTCGGTGGCCCGTAGTGCATTGATGAGCAGATTGTTGGCATGATCATGACCATTAATGAATACACAAATATTCTTGGTAGTGAGTCATGAATAATTGTGGTCGTGATACTAAAGAATATCCTTGGCAGTAGTGCAAGGGTGATTCGATGATGTGGAATATTTATTAAAGCTGAGTCTCAGCTATAACAGTGATGAAAAACCTTTTAAATCATAAAAGATAGTAGATTTTATTTTCTACTTGACTCTTTTAATGGATTGCTGGTTCCGCTATAGTTAAACTTGATGTTCATTATATTTTATCAGTTTAACACTGTTGTAGGCTAATGATAATTTATTCTGCATTATCTTAGTCATAATATTTCTTACTGAGCTAGTTGAGCTCACCCTTTCTTTCACTGTTCTCTTGAAAATGAGAATATATATTTGACAAAGTCGGGAAATGGAGTAATGGTCGAGAGGATAGCATTAGTAGTCCTCATTATTCTACGTGAAATAGTGTGATAATAATTATAATGAGGACTCCTTTTGAGTTTGTATAATCTCTAGTAGACAATATTTGTATTCAAACTCACGATTTATGTCGTATTGTACCTGACGAGTTATATTAGTAAGTTGTATTTAAATTACATGCCATGTATCCGATTACCCAAGATGGGTGATGTATACCTAATTTTAGAAGGCGTCATGAGATATTGTCTAGATATGGCAATATCTCATTTTTAAACTCACAGTTTATATGTTGTAATAATAAAGTTGTAGTTATTTACGTATTACCGTATTTGACAACGAGAATGGGTGATGTATATCTATTTTGGGGGCGTTACATTTTATAAATTTTGTTTTAAAAAAATTTATAAAAATATATAACTTGATTTAAAAAAAATTTATAACTGACTTAATTTTTTTTTGTTAAAAACAGTTTAAAAAATTTGCTAAAAGCAGATTAAAAAAGTTATTTTATTTTTTAAAAAAATTTATAATGATTAAATTTTTTTATAACGATTTAAATTTTTTTGTTAAAAAAACAGATTAAAAAAATTTATAACGATTTAGAATTTTTTTGTTAAAAACAATTTAAAAAAAAGTGTTAAAAAAAAGTTAAATTTTTTTTTGTTAAAAAGCAGTTAAAAATTTTATTTTGTTTTAAAAAAAATTTAATAGTTTTAATTTTTTTTTGTTAAAAGCAGTTTAAAAATTTTATTTAAAAAAAAAAAACTTAATTGATTTTAAAAAAAGTGTTAAAAGCAGTTAAAAAATTTATTTTGTTTTAAAAAAAATTAACAGCTTAAATTTTTTTTGTTAAAAGCAGTTAATTTTTTTGTTAAAAAAATTATTTTGTTTTAAAAAAATTTTATAACGATTTAATTTTTTTGTTAAAAAAGCAGTTTTAAATTTTTTTTGTTAGAAAGCTTGATTATTTTGTATTTTAATATTTTTTTAATCAAGATTTAGTATTTTTTAATTAGTATTTTAATTATTTCCATGTGGCGGTATGTAAGCAATTTGACGGATGTTAGTACATGTGGCGTATGTCATCGGCAACTAAAGGCACACGAATGACCCAAAAATTATAACGTTAGGGGTAGGGGTGAGTATAGTGCGGTTTGAAGTCCAAATCACTTTTAAAAGCTTTTCGCTTCGAGTGCAGTTTGAAAAATTAAAACCACACCTGAACCGCTTGTGATTGGTTCGTGCGGTTTTAAAATTAATGCGTGCGGTTTTTAATTAGTGCGTTTTCGGTTCAAAACCAATTGAAACAAAAAAAGTCTAAGCCTTGATAAAATTTAACATAAAACTTACATCGACGATTAACTTAGTAGACAGTCGTGAAGAATGAGAATTATATCAAGCATGCTTTAAAACTAAAACATACGCTATATAAAACAACGGAGACCATATATTCGATAACAAGCAAGAATGTTTATCTAGTTCCCCAAAAATTAAAAGTATATACTGGAGATAGAATGACTATACCTAATTTGAAAAATAATCTATTAGACTATTACTATTATAGCATTGACATTAACCAATAGATCAAGTGCTCGAGCCCCTCAGCTATAAGCCCCTCCAATAACGCATCAAATAAATTCGAAATTCCAAAACCCAATTGCTTAATTTTGGATTCTATAACCTCTAACATCTTCTTTCAATTTGTGAAAAAATGACAATGCAAGACTGAGATTTTCTCTGAGCGTGTTCAAGTGAAAAGTAACTTTAGAATTTATTAGAGATAATACATACATACACACACATGGTGCAATTTCAATTTTATGTGTGCGATTTTGGCTAGTAACCAAACCGGAATCATAAATTTGGTTATTCAACCCACCTAAAACCGCCACATACGCCAAAACCGTTGGTGCAATTTTAATTGGTGCGGTTCGTGCAGTTTTTGGTGCGATTTCGATTCCGATTTGGTTACTTGCTCAGCCCTAGTTAAGGGTATTTTTGGACAAAAAAAAATATAGGGTGCTCGGTAGACATTTGGAAAAATATCAAGGGCATTTTTGGACCTTATCCCAAATAAACTAACTCCATCTTTTTTCTTTTTACAAAATATTTAACAGAATTTTGCTTCTAAAATAAGCATTTACAATTTAAATGCGAGATATATAAAATTTAAATATCTTTTATATTTAAGGCTTCTCAAATAAGCGAGATATCGGTAAAAGAGTAGATATATTTATAAAAGTTTAAAAAATTTTATACTTAAGAAAATATGCTTCTTTAATTTATAAGCGAGATAGTAATTTATGCTTCGATCAAATAATGCTTCTATGTAAGCACATATGTAAATTATGCACTCGTTATAAAAAAATATAAATAACTTTTATATTTTGTGTGAAAAATGCTTCTTGAATAAGCAGATGTAAATTTATGCACAAGTATAAAAGTTTATATAACTTTTATATTTTTGTAAATATGCTTCTTGATTAAGCAAATAGATCAATTTTAGCTTTAACTCAAAAATACTTACATTTAAGTAGATATATAGTTTAATACAAATTTATAAAGAATTATTTATTCTTTATAATAAAGAATGTGTTTTAATGAATTAAAGATATAATTTTAAGTTCAGATATAATACTTTAAATAACTTTTATGTATTTAAAGAAAAGCGTGCTTCATTTAAAAGCAGATAAGTTGTTTTAAGCTTTGAATTAAATATGCTTCTATTTAAGCGAGATATATCACTTGAGTTTGTAATATAAAAATTTAAATAACTTTTATATTATACAACAAGTATTTTTAAAATAAATGAATTTATGATCAAATACTTGTGATGACTAATATTAAATATAGTAAATAAATTAGTTAAACTAATTATCAAGTATACTGAATGAATCAGTTAAACTATAATACCAAGTATAGTGAATGAACCAGTTAAACTATAATTATCAAGTATACTTGTTGTATTTGACATTTCTAGTTTGACGTACATGCCTTTTATGCAACTCAATATATATGATGCATTTCCACAAAGAGAAAGATATAATAAACTAATTATCTCATCAAGAAAGAAAGAGAAACTAGTAACCCGTCAAAATTATAGGCTATGTTTATTTACAATAATTATATTTAAGTTATGATTATTAATTTTAAGCATTTTAATTGTTTATTAATTTAAACTTAAGACTATTAGTTCAAAAATTATAAAATAACTTAATATAAGAGATTATTTAATATCATGTTCAATTAGTTATTATAATTCTAGAATTATAATACTACTATCATTCATTATAATTCCGGAATTATAGAAAAGAGATGGGGGCCAAACAAGCTACGTACCCTCTCGATTTAGCACATCTTACATTAATAGTTGCACCCAAAAGTAACAAACAAACCGAATTAACCTTAATAAGTTAAAACAATTTAACATGCTCAACTTGCCCAGAATATTATGCACATCTAGACTCTGAGTCTCGACTATCATCAACTATATTCCAGGCCTTGTGTTTGTTAATTTGTTTTTCTTTTCTTTTTTCCGTTATATTGAATAGTTTGAATACTCCCCCCCTACATAAATAGTAAACGAGACCCACATTCATGTGAGTGAAATCTTATGAAAAATACCAGTATAAAATAATACTCATTCATGTGAGTTGGTATAGGTATCTTGGTCTTTTTATTATTTAATTTTTTATTAATTAAGGGTATCGTAGTCCTTTTATTATTTTTTGGACGTGCAAGTGCAACTAGTAATGTAGAAGAACTCACCCCAAAACAATGATAAAATATTTGACAATATTACAACAATGACAATAACATATCCCACCCCACCCCACCCCCTCCCCACTAATCACCGTCGACAACATAACCTTTATTTGGAAATTTCCAGTTAAAAAGTTCACTTGTGGGTCAGATTTTTCAATAATGGCAGGGCATAATAGCCTATTCAACTAGCACTCATTGTCTTGAATAACGGTCCACGAGTACCTTGGCTTTCTCTGGTGCGAAGAATCGTGCCTGCACACAATTAACGTAGTATCAATAGCAACTATCTACCTATTTCGCACCCAATTCATGAACTAGTCTTAAATACTAAAACCAATCGTAACCAAGTAAAAAGTAAAAAATTCCAATGCACGAGTATCAAACTAAAACCAATCGTAACTACCATAAATACTTTTTCAAATTTCACAAAAGATCATCGTCACCAACTCTTTTAATACATTATCAGAAAAATATTAACAGGAACTCAACTATGTTTGTTTGTAAAAATTACACTTAAAATATGACTATTAAAATGACTTAATATGTGGAACTATTTAATACCATGTTCAATCATTTATTATAATTCCCACCATTTGGGACTAAAAATTTGAGACAAAATTAACCTCATTTCTGATATATGCTTTAATCCAATTCAATTTTGCCAACAACCTATATCTTATGCGTAGTTTTTTTCTCTATAATTGGATTGCTTTGGTTTGTTTATAAACTAAAACAAACACCTCAAAGTTTACAACAACAATGCCTTATTTTTACATATACGGCCTAAAAAACATTGAAAGCTTGAGGAAATGAATGATATTTCAACAAAACTGAATAATAAATTTAAGTAAAGAGTTGATTTAAGTTCATCAAATGATTTAATACATAATTCAAGGAGACTGATGATGAACTCATAATAGCAATGAAATAATCAGCAGTATTTAAAAGTTTATAATTAATTGTTCATTATTTCTGATAAAAAAGGCTTATTCGTGCTGATTGACATGGGTCTCAAGCTAAAGGATATTTTTTTCCTTTTCTTTTCAAATTTGGTTTACAGTATTGGTAGATATAATAAGAGATTTTCATGTGCTGTTGTATTGTTAACCTCTGGCACCAGAATGAACGCATAGGGTAAAAAAAAAATTTTATTGTGACTTTTAGTTACAGAAGTAGCTCTACCACAAAATTAAATTTGTAGTTGTGTCGTCCTAGACTCCTAGCTACATTATTGCAGCAACAAATACACCAAACTTTCTAATACCTACGGTAGAATGTAGGCTCAACTCATCTCATTCAAGTTACCTCTCAATAAGATAAAGCACAACAAGAGACTGATGAAAGATGCGTCTACAGTTCTTTAAGAGTATATGCTTCAAATTCCCAAAATGACTAGCTAATGGTGGATTGAAGTAAATCTGGGCTTCAGAATTGATGAACTGCTCCAGATAGTAGACCTCAAAATGACTATCTAATCGTGCGTGTTCATGTGCACGTGGGTGTGGGTGTGGGTGTGGGTGTGGGTGTGCGCGTGCATGTGCATATCGGTGTGCATATGTTTGTTCAAAGAAATGCATCCACACTCACTTGTATAAACATCCTCTCTGCAGCTCCAACATTTCCATTTTCTTTTGATATAATTCCCTATTGAAGAGCACAATAATAAACATTTCAATACAAGTTTTCATCCTAGCTAAACAAAGAAATTGACTAGCAGATAGATGAAGGATTATTTGAAAAAATGTATGCAAGTTTTTCCAACAAATAAATGACGATAATCCAGATTAAAAATAAAAAAATAAATAAATTGTGGAACAGAGTTGGTATCATCTATAACTGGAGTAAGAAAGTTGATATATATATATATATATATATATATATATATATATATATATATATATATATATATATCTTTATTTTTTAGCATATGTTGTCCGTCATTAAAGAGTTGAATCAAAGAATATTCTAAAGTTAGTGGTGAAAAGTTGTAACTTTTTCTCTCTACATATATATTATTTCATCACATAGATTGAACAAAAAGTTGAATCTTGCTTGTATGTCACCATTATTTCATGGATATTCTATATTAAATATTGAAATATTTAAATAATCACATTTCTTTTCACAGAATATATATATATATATATATATATATATATATATATATATATATATATATATATACATATATATACATGCTTATTCTCTACATGTCATCTCGAAAACCTATCCCACCCCGACGGAAGCTATTTGCTAACATAGTGGACATACGCACATCAAGTGAGAGGATCAGTTTTCCTTGGTACTTAAGGGGACATCTTATTACCACATTCTTTCATAATATTTCTGCTTTCAGATTATCAAAGACACAATTTTGTTCAATTCAGTAATAGAAGAAAAGTGTGTAAACTATATCTTCATGAGAACCATCATCAAACTTAGAATATCAGAAAAAGATTTTTATGCGACAAATTGCAGCTGAACTCATCTTCAGCAAATTGTTACCCAGTTCATTATTTAAGGTAAAGAACAGAAGTTTAAATTACGTGGGATGACAGGAGGAAAAAACGGACCTTCGCTAAGTAACCCCGAAAATCATCAGGATGGCTAGAGATGAGTTGATCATAAACAGATACAGCATCACTAACATGGCCCCAATCTGAGTAGGCTTTTCCCAGAAGCAATTCCACCTGAAAGTAAAAATAATTATAATTGCAAGAGGAAAAGCAAACAATCATATACAACAAGCAACTGACACCTGACACCTCATATTGTATTAACATCAGTAAATTTTATGAAGTAACATCAACATAGTACAAAAGTTAATAAGAATTACATCAATATAGTATAAAATTTAGGCTATATAACATTGATAACACAAAATTTTCCAGAATCCACTTTACCAAATTTAGAACAGTGAACTTCAAGTTTGTTAGCTACATGAATATAATTACCAAACTAACATTTGACTCGGCATCTTTCCACTAAGGTTTAGTTTTGTAATGATATCTGGGAGATCAGAACTCACTTGAATGGGATCCACCTGTAATAATGCTTCAGTCATACTATTATCAACCTTGAGACTGCCACCTTGTGATTCTGCTGTATTTAGACGCTTGCGGAAGACCAGAAGAATCTGAACAGCCTGCATTAGCCGCAAGAGGTGAAATGGTTTTTTCTATATGCTAATTTTCAGAATGCAAAAAGGGTCATCAGATTATAGTAATAGCTAAATTAAAAAAAATCTGTCTAGTGGTTCAAATGTCTTTTTTTAATTTAATTTTTTTTAAAAAATTAAAAATCTGTTTTGAAAAGAAAAAATATTCGACTGATGACACAAGAGGTATGACTAGGAGGACAAGGTGAGTAAGGTGGCCTAATAAAGATTACATTCTTGTGGTATGAATCTTATTTAAGAAGGATTTGTGTTTCCTAATCCATTAAGGTTTTGAAGTTCTCGAATCCATGAAGAATCAGGATTGGTGATACTGTCATGGACATCAATATGGAAGCATGGTGGCCTGTAATAAATTGTTTTGCTTGTGGGGGCAAAACCACATCGGTTGTATGAGTAAACTGATGTGGGTTAATATAACATTGGACTCTCCCTCCATAATAGCTAGCTTTTGGGGATGGCAACCTGGGTTATAACAAGAACAAAGATTGAAAGCAATATCTTTGACTGATGTGTCTATTGATATCAGACTAGCAGTAGGGGGAATTTTGTACTGTGTGATTAAAAATACAAAATTGTCAGATACAACAAGACTCCAGAGTCCATAGACTGTTTATGTGGAGATCAGAAAATCACACTAAGGCTTGCACGACCCACATGGGAAGAGAAGTTAGTAGGTGGTTTTATCTTTTCTTAATCCTCTGTCCACGAATACGTCACCAAAACATATGAACTTTGAAAAACTTGGCTAGCTTATTGATAAAATAATATGGCTTAAATCTGGTGAGAAGTACCAAAGCGCGTCAAATCTTACATGTAAACGGAAAACACAAAAAGTTGCGAATGGGCGTAATGAATATTTCTGGTATGATACATGCTGAATAAGGTTAACAATGGAGGCTTAATGCTCTAGTGCTGGAAAGTAATAATTGCATGTACCTTAGAATCAGGGAAAAACCTTGTATTTATAGTGTTCTCACCATTTCCATGAAATCATTCCCCAGGTTGAATTAGGGTTCCCTCCCAATCAGTAATTCCTTAACATGATTGCACCAAATCTCCTAGAATTAAGGAAGTTGGCTCCAATCCAAATACTACTTTCTATATCTAGAAACCAAATATAATTAGGAACCTTAATCCACAAATCCTCATCTACCAAAACAACCCCTTATTCAAGCCCACATTATATCACATGGGTAACAACCCACCACATATCCTAGGCCCAAATATTATTGGCCCAACATTGCCCCCAATCTTCCATCCAAATAGAATATTTGACCCAACGGGCAATAATAACCCAAATCAAGACCAAATATCCGAAAAATCCATACATCATATAGTAATCCAACCTTTCAAATCCCCCACCCAAACGCCATCATAATACTCATTAATGAGCCGTGCCTCGTCATTCAGGAATAGCTGAAAAGAAAAAAATTATAAACCCCCTTTTTCTCCCGATTCAAACAATTTCACCAACCCATTTCAAACTAAAGGACAATTCCTCTCTCCCCAACTTCCCGTCTATCTTCCTTCAAAATTGCAACAATGGCCTCCTCCCAAAACCCAAAAAACATCTCACCTGAAAACACCATCCCCATTCTCGTAAACCCTCTGTCAAGCATCCCCGCTCCCAACCCATCCAAGGTCACTCCAAACCCTAACACCAACGCCATTCCCAACGTATCCACCAGTGCAGTCATCGCCTACACCCAGAACCCTCCAGAAACAGATTTTCAAAAAATGATGCGTGAATACCCCAATGAGAAACAATTTCCGCACGCCAACACCCTTTCCCAAATTACCGACGTAGATCTCCTCATAATCCAACAGCATTACCAAATCCCTAAAACCCACCATCTCAAAGCGCCCACACCCACAGACCGAATGTACCACCGATCCAACGGCTGGACCGCCATGCCCCTCACTCTACTAGAAAAGGAGTCTGATTGCCTTTCACGCTTTCATCATCACTCTTCTAGGGTTTATTGGCATCGGCTTCGTCCAACTATTGCCGAACTCCTACGTTAATATTATCGCCTTCATCGCCTTCTGCCACGAAATAAGGGTCCCACCTTCAATTGACTTCTTCTTCACCATGTACCAACTTGGAAATTCCCACAGACCTAGTTTCAAAGTACTGAGCAAACAACCCCCAAAACCTAACTCAAAATTCGAGAAACGCCCACTGATGAATACTTCTTCAAGCAACAGGGAGTGGCACAAAGATTGGTTCTTTGTTAAAGGACCAGAAACGCCCAAACTCCCGAACTGGGCTTCCTATAAACGCCCGAACGTAGACTTTGGCGACACCCCGCCCAAACGAGTGAAAGAGATGGCAAAATTAATCGAGAAATTACCCCTGAAAAAATGGAGCTTCATCCTCTTAACCAAACAAGCGTGGCTATATGACCACTAACGTAAGTTCTGACCCTGCTATTTCACGTAATCTTTGAATTCTTTTCTGTCATTAATCTGAGAGATTTTTTTTTACAGTATCCCTCATCAAACCAACCTCCGCCGAGAGAAAAGACCTCGAAGAATTCCTCTCCGGCGATATAACCGAAAGACCTGCCCATCCCCAAAACACCGAAGTCGTCCCTACCACGAGCACCACCGAAGACCCAATCCCTACTCGACTGAAAAGGAGGGCGGCTAAAAAAAAAAAAAATACTTCAGCCCCCATTCTTACAGAGAGCCTTCTTGATATGCTGATCTTCGAAAGAACAAAGATTCTTCGGACAAAAAAGAAACGTGCGAAGATCACCCCCCTCACAATCAGCTGAGGGTTCCCTTGGCCGAAACCAGCCAACATAAGAGCATACCCACCGATCCTGACGAACTTGCTGACCCCATACCCCAACTAGTTAGAAAACGAAAAAACACCGCCGACAGCAAATCGGGACCTTCAAAAAAGGCCCGCATCCCAAATTCTTCCGATCAACCTACATCGCCTTCCAAACCATCCCCCACTCACTCACCCGAGGCTGTCCGATCTCCAACCTTATGGCCAAAGGATAATGAAAAGTTCCCTCTCGACCTGTTTAACCACTTCATCCTTCCATCCGACGATCTCCGCTTTGGTGACATAACCACCGATGAGCTCGTCTGTGCCGGCATGATGTATTAGGCCCGTGCTTTGTCTTTAATTAGAAATTACAACAATCACCCTCTTTTCTTAATCAACTTTTAATATTAACTATTAAACACCTGCAGGCAACCGGAGTCTCCGGACGACTTGCTCAAAGATATAAAAGACATCGAGGCCGAAGAGAAAGCCGCCCGAAGAGAAAACGAGCTCCTGAAGGCTGCCCTGGCTAAGGAGAAGGACTTGCACGACAACGCTTCATTCTAATGCGAATGGGTCAAATCTGACAATGCCAAATTAAAAGAATTGGCGACGTCTGAGGCACTTCGAAAATCTACCTCCGAACAATACAAAGAGATCATAAAAGAAAACGAGGTGTTGAAGCAGAACAACCAAATACTCACCCGCCAATCTATCGACGTAATGAAGAAAGAGCAAGCGCACCTCCAATTCCTGGCCGTTCCGGAATAAGAACTCCAAGATCTCAAAGCCCTCGGCCCGCCCTTAACTGAAGAACTGCGAAATCAGATCCGAAGTGAATACTGAAGATCTCCCGAACTTAACAGTGAAATCATACAAATGTACGCTGAAGGCTACGAAGCAGCCCGAAGCAAAGGGAAAGCCAAACTTGCCGATGTCGCTCTGAACCCTTAACTACTTGACTCTTCCGACAATGAGGATGAGGACACCTCCGAAGATAACCCAACAAATGACCCTCCACCACCATAGCTTTAATTTGCAAACTTGTAAACCTGTAAACTTGTAATTTCTTCTACGTTTCAGTTAACTTGCAAAACATCTTTTAATTTCTCCTATAAAAATTTTTCGTAGCTGTTTTGCAAGACAACTAACATCAATAAACAAACATTTACTTAAAATGAATAAAAAAGAATCGCTTAAAGGACCGAACTCAATACTTTTCGTACATCAAACAAATACTATCAAATAATCCTGCTCACCTCCTAAGGGTCGAACAGATTCCTCCGAACACCAAATAATCATGTTCACCCTTAAGGGTTGAACAGATTCCCCCGAACACCAAATAATCATGTTCACCCCTAAGGGTCCAACAGATTTCACCAAAAAATCTCGTTCTCTCCCAAGAGCAGAACAAATATCACCGAATACCAACAAATCTCGTTCGCTCCCAGGAGCCGAACAGATGTCACCAAACACCAAAAAATCTCGTTCTCTCCCAAGAGCCAATAAATCTTGTTCCCTCACATAAGCAGAATAGATATCACCAAACACCAAAAATCTCTCCTGGGAGCTGAACAGATTAACAATCACATAGAATAACACTGAAGAGAAAAAATGCTTCATTTATTGATAATTATTGGAAGAATTACAGACCCGAAACTCTGACTTCAACCCTACTGAAAATATTTTCGAAGTCTTCTCGCATGCCACGTGTTCTTGATCTCAGATCCATCCATTGCTCGTAGCCGATAGGTCTCTGACTTTAGTACTTCAATGATTTCATAAGGACCTTCCCAATTTGGCATCAACTTTCCCAAATTTTGAGGCCTAGAAAGCTTCTACCTCTCGAAGAACCAAATCCCCTACCTTAAATCTTCGGAGCTTCACCCCTTTGTTATAATACTTGGCCACTCGACGCTGATACACCGCAAGCTTTACCAAGGCCGCTTCTCTAACTTCCTCTAACAAAACCAAATTGGCCCCAAGTCTGTCCTCATTGTATACTTCCTGAAACCGACCCGAAGAGACGTAGAACCAACCTCCACTGGGACCAAGGCATCCGAACCATAAGCCAATATGAAAGGTGAGTCTCCCGTAGTAGACCTTGGTGTGGTTCAATAAGCCCACAATACACTGAGCAATTCTTCAGCCAACCTTCCTTTCGCCTCATCAACTCTTCTTTTTATTCCATTTAACAGAGTCCTATTGGTTACCTCAACTTGCCCATTCGACTGAGGATGAGCAACTGAGGTCTTCCGATGCTGGATACCCAATTCCTTCAAGAATACCTCAAATTTCGAACCAACGAATTGTCGTCCATTATCCGAAACCACCACCACGGGAATGCCGAACCGGAATATGACACTTTTTCAAAAATTTCAAACATTCTTGCTCCGTGATCAACCGAAGGGGTTTAGCCTCCACCCATTTAGTCATATAGTCAATAGCTACTATGACAAAACTAACTTGTCCCTTAGCTTTTGGTAATGGGCCCAAGATATCCATCCCCATACCGCAAAAGGAATTGGGGATAAAACCGAATATAACTATTCTGGAGGCTGATGAGGGATGATGGGGCTGTTTAACTCGGCCAATAGTACCCCTGGCGAAGCAACTTGTATGCTAACGACTTCGCAGCCATATGATCACCACAAATCCCCTCATGAACTTCTCGAAGAACATACTCCGCTTCGGACGGAACCAAACACTTCAGCAAAGGGGAAGAAGAATAGGCTCGTCGATAAAGATCCCCGTCTATAAACACAAAGTTCAAGCTTCTGTGTTTAACTTTCTTCGCTAACGGCCGATCCGAAGGCAGAACGTCGTCAGCCAAATAGTCGAGGTAAGGAGACATCCAACAATTCGATCGTCCTACATTCATTATTTCTATATGCTGAAGACTCGGTGATTCAAAATCTCCAAATAAACAGATCCACCAAATGTACTTGCTTCGGTTGTAGCCACTTTTGCCAGTGCATCAGCTAAATCATTATCAGATCTATTTATCTCTTAAAAAACATAAGAATCAAAATATTGCAGTCGATCCTTTACCTCCGCCAGATACTTCACCATTCTCGTTCTCCGAGCCTCATATTCCCCTGAAATTTGTTTGACGACCAGCCGAGAGTCACTAAAAATAACCAACTTCTGTACCTCAAGACTCTTCGCACCAAAATTGTAACCTTGCCACCTTTGCCGTCGTTTCGACTCTCATTGTTTGTTGCCTTAAACCCAAACCTGATCGCCTGTTGCACCTTAAACCCCTTTGGACTAGTCAAAATAATTCTGACGTCACTGACATCCGAAGTAGTCGACCCATCTGCGTACAATGTCCACTAGTTCTGTACCGGCTGAACTACTGCAACCGACTGTTCGGTCACTTCGATCTGATCCAAACTCCCATTTGCCTTGGACAACGAACACTTTACTACAAAATCAGCCAACGCCTGCCCTTTAATGGCTGTTTGAGGATGATACTCCAATATAAATTGCGATAATTCCATAGTCCACGCGGCAAGTCTTCCCAAAACCTCTGGTCTTCCCAACACCTTTTTCAAAGGCTGATCAGTAAACACCACTATTAACCGACCTTGGAAGTATTGCCGAAACTTTCGACTGGCTATTATTAGAGCATAAACAAACTTCTCAAGGTTCGGATACCTTGTTTCTGCATCCTAAGGGCATGGTTCACATAATAAACCTGGTGTTGCTTACCCCCAATCTCTCGCACCAAAACTACTCCCACAACCAACGAGAAGAATCTAATAGAATATAATAGACAAAAAATTTTAGATCAACAACTGCAGCGGAAACAACAATTCATTAGAAGAATTAAGTAGATAATGAAATTTACTATCATCTATGAATTCAAAAGTCCATCATCAATATTTTATCCCTGTAACATCAATCAATATACATCTTGAATCAAATATTCATCTTTTTGCTACAGACCAAAGATATTCATTTGTATCACCAAATTTAGTCATGTTCATCTCAACACATGTTCATCTTTGCACTATGGGCCAAAGATATTCATCAGGAAATCATTCATCTTTGCACTACAGGCCAAAGATATTTAGTAACATCATCATTTAGGACTGAGGATGATGAAAAATATTTTTAAAGAAACGAATCCAGTGAAATAAAAGTACAAAGATTAAGAATTCGTACTTTAGACAATCGAAGTTCAAAAATACTCCATAATAAACTATAGTGGAGTAAAATTCAAGAATGAAAATCAAAACATGGATACAATCAAAGATAGTAACTATAATAGACATCTGGGACAAAGAAAGAAAATTTAATTTTTCTGTGAATAGTGCCGTATTCGTGAATAGTTCCGTATACGTGAATAGTAACCCCGACACTGAAAGGTAGAAATTTCACAAGAAAAATTATACTAATATTTCGGCATAATATCATTTATAAAAAAAATAACCCTTACCCCAAAAGAAAAGTACTTCTGGCTGGAATATCAGATATAACGCTGAAGGGAACTTGCACCGTATAGCAACACTCAAAGTATCAAAATACTCACAAAAATATGCTCGATAATATAGAGAGAGAAAACTTCAGTTTCTGGTGTGATTTTCAATTCTAACCTAAGCATCCTATTTATAAGAAAATACTTAGAAAACCAAAGCAGAAAATTTAATAAAATAATATTATTTATTAAATTTTTCCTACGCACACCTTAGAATTTAGAATTCAGAATTTTACACATGCTAGTAGGGCCCACCAAAATGAAAAATATGTTTTGAACATTTTTTGTAACAAATCAATTTAGACCCAATATTCCGAAACTTCAATAATTCATAATAAATAGCCCTTTTATCAGAAAAATTCGAATCTTATGTCTATTCCATAGGAAATTCAATTTTCTACAACTTTGTAGCTTTAAGTTTTTCCAAATTCTAAATGTAAATTGGCCAAAATCCACGTCTTTAACGATTTTGCGGTATATAATCAAATTTCAGTCAAAAATGGGGTCCACCATGTTTAACATGTTTTTAACATTTATTGTAACAAAAATACTCTTCCTCATTTATTCATATATCACACATTGTAAAAATATCACCATTATTATATAATATAATAATATATTTAAATGAATTATTTTATCAGAAAAGGTAAAATATCAATTTTCAACAATTGTCCCGTAAATATTTCTTTATCATATAAATCAATAATTAATTATTCATAGATAATATTACAGAATCACAATAATGACAACCAGGTCGTTCCCAGGAAAGAGGGGGTTTTCCAATAAAGATTTTTCCTTACTAGCGCGCAATTAGGTGACCAAACCTCTCCTTAGACAGAACTTCATTAGACATTGTCAATAATGCTATCTAATAATATTATTCAAATAATATGAATTATTGACCTGATAATGGAAAAATCTTGTAAAAGTTGACAATTATTGAAACAAAATAATATAAAATATCAACGTAGCAATTATTGAATCAATAAAATAAAATATTGAATAAGTAATTACTCGTAATAATTATTGAGTAGTGCCTACCTACGTAAGAATCAATAATTCAAAATATTTAATGCAATCTGGTATGTACTTCTTTGTGCAACCACGATATTATTCTTTGTATTTTAACCACCGGATATTCCAACAGTATTAACGGTAACCATTACGTCGTTATTTATAAAAAATCAAACTTATCGTTTTCTTCATCCAATCGTTTTCCGTTATGGGGCCACACAAGGCTGCGTCGTCGTACGAATATTCCCCGATAATAAGAATATTCCATGACCAAACTAATATTTTCCAACAACAATGAATATTTTATAACCATTGCTTATTTAAGATATTTGCGCATTTTACCCATAACTAACCATATTAATCAAATCAACCCTTACTATTTCAAAATAATAAATAGAGGAAATTCAATTTCATTAATAAAAAGTTGGGGTCTTACATCTGCATAGCACTGAAGCAACTCCACCAAGCTCGTTCGAAAAGGCTCTGACAATCCTGACCCGATCCTTAAGTCTTATTCTTCTTCCCTGGGATGAACTCAACCTCTTCGGTCTCTCCCGCTGGCATAACCAAGGGTTCAGTACTGCTTTCCGTAAACGGTTCGATCTCTATCGCTATGGTTCGAAGTGATCAGTGCATTTCGGTAGCATCTCCTTGCCAAATCAAGATCCCCAGCAACTTCTCCAACTTCATGCGGCGTAGGGAACTTAATCTTGAAGTGGCAAATCGACGTCACTGCCCGGAGGGCTGTCAGGGTGAGCCTTCCCAGAATCGCATTGTACGACGAATCCACATGTACCACAAAGAATCGGCACGTGATTTCCACCTATTGTGGAGCTGTGGCTCGTTGTTGAACCCATACAATGGAGACTTCTGCCTGATTTCCATCTTTTTCCCGTCCAGGTTCATCCTTTGGTAAATGTGTGCATACAGAATATCCACTGAAGACCCGTTGTTTAACATCATCCGTTTCATATCCACTGAACCCATATGTGCAGTAATTACCAATACTCCCTCGTGTGGTTTGATCGGTTCCGCGCGGGAAAATCTTCATCAGTGAATGAGATCACCGAACCAGGGTACGATCTTTTACGTCTTGCGGGTTGGTCGGCCACTGACAACACCGTATCCAAGTATCCACGTCGCATTTTTTGGCAATTTTTCCCATAGTTCCACCCGTGATTACATCCACAACTTGGCGTGTTACCTGAGTCTACTTCGGTTGCTGGGGCTGACTGGTCTGGACGGGTGTATTATTCTCCTATTGTGTCCTCGGGGCTTCCTGTCCTACCACGTACTGAATAAACGTCCCGTCTTGCACATTCTTTTCTATTAGGTCCATCACGCCCCAACAGGCCTCCGTAGCATGCCCTGCTGCCTGATGGTAGTCGCAATACTTGCTCAGGTTCCTTGTGCCTGCCTTTATGTTATCCCTGGGCGGTTCGAAGCAAGGTTACCCTCTTATTTGTTCCAGTATGGTGCCCCGATTGGTATTGAGCTTGGTGTATACTCTGTTCACCTTCTGACTCGGGAAAGGCGGACGTCCTCCTCCCGAACCCCCGGTGTTACTACTATACCTCTTCTGATAGCCATTAGACCTATCGTTATTACTGCCATACCTCCTTTGGATTCCATCCGATTTTTTCTTATCTTTATCCTTCGGTTTCTCTGTTGTGCCCTGCTTCAAGCTGCTCATGGCTTCTTCCACCACTATAAAGCCTCCAGCTTGCTCGAACGCTTCGGCCAAGCTCTTCGGGTGATTAAACATTAATTTCTTCACCAGACCTTCCACTTCCCTAAATCTTTTCACGTACTGGCCCAGTGTCTCATTAAAATAGTCTGATCTGTGATAATGATCATGTGGGCTTCCCCCTCCTCTTGTTACTCCAGAATCGGGTATGAAACTTGTCGCACAACTCTTCCCATGACGAGACTGAGTTCGGGGCCATGGTCATCATCCATTATCTGGCATCCTTCCTCAAAGTCGTCATGAAGGTATGACACTTGGCCACATCCGAGTAGTCATAGTAGTTCATTAGTCTGTCGTACGCTTGATTGTGTTCATACGGATCTCACCTGAACCATCATAACTTTCCATATAGGAGAGTTTCTTGCTGGGGTCTGCCTTTTCTCGAACGATCTCAAGAGAGAAGTTTTTTTGCCCGAACTTACTTTCCCCTGTCTGACTTCGGCCAACTCCTTTTTGAATTTCTTCCAATTTTTTGGCCAGCAGCTCCATTCCTTCTGGCTTTGTGGGCACTTCTTTCTTAGGAGAATCCTTCTTTCTGTGGTCGGTCACACCCTTTCCATCCGAACTATCAGCCCTGGAAAAGGTTCGACCGCTGCTCTTGTTGTACCGGGAACTCACAGGGTGGTGTAATGTCGATTGGTTCCCGGATATGCGACCCCCCGATCTACTCACGTCACGAGAGCGGCTCTAAAGCCTACTCTCGGATCGCCTTGTACCCTCCGCCCGTCGCGTCCTGGACTATCTGTTTGGAGACCTACCCCGCCTTCTGGTTCGGTTGTGACTGGAAGCCTCATTTTCCTATTCGGCCATATAGACCATCTGCTTTGCAATCTCTTCCTTCTGTAACAGCAGCACTCTCAACGCCTCCTCCGTCTCCTGCGCCATTTTGACTAGAACAAATTTTTTATCTCGGCGTCGAGTTCGAGGCGGTGTGCCTCCTACCCTCCTCTGATCCTTCTTAGTCTCCTTACTGGCTGTCGAGAATAGCCTCCTCTTAACGTCTTCTCGGTCTCCACCTCTGGATCCCAACGAAGTGCTCTGAAGACCGAGCCGCTCATGGATGCTCTTTGATAGTCCCAGTCTATCTTTAACGGACCCCCTCTGTTGGAAAGAACCTTCTGTCGTTAATTGTCCCATGCCTGAAACCGTTCTACTGTTCATCATGTCACGAGAAGTTGATGCTTATGATTGAAAATTCAACAACACTAGAAAAACCCTCTTTCTAGCGCTTGATGTTAACGCTAAGATCCGCTTTACTACCCAATCAACAAGCGCGCTCAATCTCGCATGTAAAATGTAAAAACACTAAAAGCTTGACGGCTTGGGCCGCCAGGGGATAACTCCGGTGTGAGAATAAGTACAAGCTGAATAAGGTTAACAATAGAGGCTTAATGCTCTAGTGCTGGAAAGTAATAATTGCATGTACCTTAGAATCAGAGAAAAGCCTAGTATTTATAGTGTTCTCACCACCTCCATGAAATCCTTCCCCAAGTTGGATTAGGGTTCCCTCCCAATCAGTAATTCCTTAACAGGATTGCACCAAATCTCCTAAAATTAAGGAAGTTGGCTCCAATCCCAAAACTTATTTCTATATCTAGAAACCAAATACAATTAGGAACCTTAATCCACAAATCCCCCATCTACCAAAACAACCCCTTATTCAAGCCCACATTATATCACGTGTAACAACCCACTGTATATCCTAGGCCCAAATATTCTTGGCCCAACAATCATCATGTCCAAACAATGGTGAGAAGACTATATAGATAGAGGCTTTTTCGAAGGACTTCTAATGTTGATGGTTGGGTAAATCAGATGCAGCTGTACATGGCATTTGCCTTTGTGAACTGAAAGAGAAAATTTTCTTATTTCACAAAGGTTTACACACTCTTCTTATAGAAGAGAATACAAGCACAAAATCAGCCTAATCAGTTAAATTAGTAAACATAATTAACTGGCCCAACTACTTCCTATTTTACAGCAATATCAATCACCTAATTACAGCTAATATTTACAGCTATCACCTAATTACAGCTAACATTTACAACTAATATATCTACTAATATCCGGAAGTAATATAGCCAAATCTTTCCTTTTTCAACACTCCCACTCAAGCTGGTTTGAAGATATCTTCCATACCCAGCTTGCCAATTAACTTGTCAAACTGTCTTGTAGGAAGTCCCTTTTAAGCATATGTGCAACTTGTTTAGTAGTAGGAACATATGGCATGCAGATAATTCCATTTTCAATTTTTTCCTTGTCAACCTCCACATGTTTTGTTCTGTCATGAAGCCCTGGATTGTGAGCAATTGAAATAGCAGCTTTATTATCACAATATACCTTCATGGGCACATGTTTAGTATCTTCAATTCTTCCAATAGTCTTTTAATACACAACACCTCGCAAACTCCATGTGCAATTGATCTGAACTCAGCTTATGCATTGCTTCTTGCTACCACATTTTGCTTCTTACTCCTCCAGGTGAAAAGATTACCTCTGACAAACGTGCAGTAGTCAAAAATTAATCGTCTATCAACAGTACTTTCAGCCCAATCAGCATTAGTGTAGGCTTTAACTTGCAGTTGCCCACAGTTTTTGAACAACAAACCTCTTTTCCAAGGGTGCCTTTTAAGTATTTAAGAATTCTATTAACTGCATCAAAGTGTTCTTGTCCAGGTGCATGCATAAACTGACTGACCATACTGACCGCAAAGGCAATATCTGGTCGTGTATGTGACAAGTAAATTAGTCTTCTAACAATTTTTTGATATTGCCCTTTATTAAGAACATCTTCTGCTCTAGAAGGTTGTAGTTTCAGATTGGGCTCAATAGGTGTCTTGGCTAGTTTACATCCAAGTAGACCTGTCTCATTTAGTAAATCAAGAACGTATTTTCGTTAATTCACAAATATACATTCTTTGATCTAGCAAACTCCATGCCAAGAAAGTATTTTAAAGCGCCCAAATCCTTGATTTCAAAGTCAGTTGCAAGTCTTCTTTGTAGTCTCTTCAATTCTTCATCATCATCACCTGCCAAGACTATATCATCCACATAAAAAATTAAAATTGCTACCTTGCCATTTTTACCATGTTTGTAGAACATGGTATGGTCGGCTTGACTTTGACAGTAGCCACAATTCTTCATAGCTCTCCCAAATCTCTCAAACCATGCTCTAGGAGACTGTTTGCATGTAAACTTTGTTCGGTCCCAGTTTCCTTCAAATCCAGGTGGCAAAATCAAAAAGACCTCTTCCTCCATATCTCCATTTAAAAAATAATTTTTAACTATCAAACTGGTGTAATGGTCAGTTATAATTCATAGCCAAAGATAACAAAATTCTGATCGAGTTTATCTTGGCTACGGGAGCAAAGGACCCCTGATAATCAATTCCGTAAGTTTGGGTAAACCCTTTAGCTACAATCTCGCCTTATATGTGACGCCCCCAAAATCGGGACTAAATTAATCCAATATTGGGACTAACTTGGTCTTGACCTTGTGTGTTAAATACTATCTTGATCTAGCTTTAGAACATTGGCCAATGTTAAAATACCTAACAATGCGGGATAATTTAAACTTTTCTGTCTTTCATTCCCAATCGCAACCTTTACGATTCCCTAAATTTTAGAATCATATTTATTTTATGATTAATCTTATCAGAGTAGATGTATAAGAACTCAAGTCTTAATACTGAACCTCCTTGTTACATATATTCCCTTATATTCAAAACAATATCTACAATATGTTATTGTTTCAAAATAAACATTCCTCATTCATTGAAAATTTCAAACTGTATATAATTGTCAGTTACACAGACAAAACTATCAACATAATTATATACAATATCTAATTTAAGATAATGCATTCCTTCAAATACCCTTCAACCATTATCATTCAAATAGCAGATAGTATTGCTCTGTATCGTTAACCCGCAAAAAGATTATTTTTGCAAGTTTGAACTCGACAACTCAACAAATTTAACAGCTTTTATGCATCACATAACACATAATATCATATTCAATTCATATCTCATGATTAACATAATATTAAACAACATAATTCATATGTTCAGCATATCATATATCATCTCCAAAACTCATCAATTTTAGTCATAAGTTGACTATCATATATCAAAGCACATAAGACGAAATTCAACATACTTGTAAACATTTCATGTAATATCAAGATCACATAACACAAAGAAACTGAAAAACTTGACTGATTTGTTGATTAAAACATATAGCTACCTGTTTTGCGTATATCCTACACAAATTTGAACGTACATATACGAATACATCAGTTATATGCTTAAAGCACACATACATACATATGCAAAATAAATAATATCAAGAATAAATGGATCTGAAAATTCAATATATTATATTATTCCCCCTTTATAAAGATTCCGTCCGCGGAATCGCAATACTGAACCTTTCTTACTCGGTTTAAGTCTATTCTTCCTTGATCATGTTAATTCTCTCTTAGCAGCCTTATTCTGTTATAGTGAAATATATTATTTTTCACATAACATAACACATATTAACATACATATAAACATGCATCTCCAAATATTTAACAGCTTCCATCATTTTATACGGAATCTTTTTGTTAATGTGAAAGGCCCTAAAATTTTCAGACTTGATTTTTCACCTTCGACCCTCTCTGGAGTCTACTTTCTTTTGTCACTATCAATGTCTATCCATCTTTATCTTAATTTCGACATCTCATATACATGTTCTTATTATCATAACACCATCTGTGTTTATTTTTGTTACGACACATTACCAGTGTGTAGCTTCTTATGACATCACCCATGTCTATTATGACACAACACCAGTGTCCGACTTTCTATAACACATCACCAGTGTCTACTTTGTTATGCGAAAATCTTTATTCCTCATAACTCTACTTTTTTCTTTCTTCAAAGATTCATAAATCATCGTCGTATTCTACGACCTACTTCCTCTTAAGGAAGTTCATTCTTTCTATACCCAATCTCCAAAATAGAAATTCCCCACAATTGATTAATAATTGTGATGCAATATGAATAATTCAAGAATTCAAAAAATTCGTTTAAGAAGAGCTTTTGTATCATGATAAAGGTCATAAAGACCATAAACTTTGTTTTTGAAAAGGTTCCAACAGAAATCCATCTGCAAACCGACATATCTTACGGACATATAGGTGATCAGCCTGTTTATGCCCTGTGTTGATCCATAATATCTTAGCGGGACACTTTTTCAGTCCCTCTTTGCCGTCCCCAGGACACAATATAAATTTGAACGACATTTACGTTCATTGCCATCGCTATTTAGTGCAAACAAAATTTCTTAATTCAAGGATGTTATGTGTTGATCAACACTATCTTGACGGGACAATTTCTTTCACTTCCTCTTTAATTATTAAAAATACTGAAAATCATTTTATGACACATAGTACCGCATTGTATTTAACAGTCCGTTGAGAATGCCGTCATTTTATGACTGTCATAATAATCATATCATAGTGGATTGACGATCCTTAGATCACATCCAACACTAGATTAAGCTACATTGATGACTTCACCATTTGTCATATCTACATCATATTAATAATGGATTGATGACTATATAAAATATATTTTGATATTTTCAACTTTTGTCTAGCCAAAACAATTAGCGTAGACTCTTCTTTAAACGATTTAAAACCATTGAAAATCATTTTTGGTGTTATCATGCCGCAACAGGTAACGATGTGTTAGTGACTCGAAGTCCACATCCACACCTTTGTCACCGTGTGTTATAACAAAAATTCAATTGTATTTCTAAAGGCATATCAGTGTGAATTTAGCTTGATTTCAAAAATTTTGAGATCTAACATAGAGAAAAGATTTGGAATATCCATTTCTCCTATATCAGCTTCAACTTCAACTTCTTCCATTGTCTCACTATGAAACAATTCTACCCAACTCTAGCACCATCAATGCTCAATCTACTATAATTAATTAGCTCTTATTCGATAATATTCCTATACCTTAGTACAATTCACCAAACTTACCATACATTACGTGTTTAGGAACTTGCCATAAAAATATGAGTTTACGAACTATTCGAGGTTTATATGATCTTAAGATGAATTTAATAATTCATAAAGAATGCGTTAAGAATCTTAAGATATACGCAAAGATTCAAAGAAGAATCTTAAAAGGCAAGAAGTAGAGGATCAGGGGACACCTGATTCAAATAATCATAACATTTTCTTCCTTTTCTTCTATCTTGTTTACGGTTATAACCTAGGGTACGCTTATCTAAGGTTTATAACCCATAGCTCTGATACCAACTGTGACGCCCCTAAAATCGGGACTAAATTAATCTAATATTAGGACTAATTTGGTCTCGACCTTGTGTGTTAAATACTATCTTGATCTAGCTTTAAAACATTGTTCAATGTTAAAATAGCTAACAATGCGGGATAATTTAAAACTTTCTTGTCGTTCTTTCTTTCGTTCCCTAAATCGCAACCTTTACGATTCCCTAAATTTTAGAATCATATTTATTTTATGATTCACCATATCAGAGTAGATGTATAAGAACTCAAGTCTTGATACTGAATCTCCTTATCACATATATTCCCTTATATTCAAAACAATCTCCATAATACGTTATTGTTTCAAAATAAACATTCTTTATTCATTGAACATTTCAAATTGTATATAACTGCTAGTTACACGTATTCAAAACTATCAACCTAATTATATACAATATCTAATTTAAGATAATGCATTCCTTCGCATATCTTTTAACCCTTAAATAGCTCTCAAGGACAACCAAAATCACCGAAAAATCTTAAATAGCTTATTCTGAAGTCCATAACCACCAAATGATGAGACAATGTAGCTCTGCACAACACACACCACATTGTACTGGACAATAGAGGCATAGAGTATTTAACTTTTTAAGGATTGTTGACCGAGCAGAAGCCTTGTCCTAGAAGGAACTTTGGCTTTTTACAGCTAGCAAAAGTAAAAGCATGATGAATATGGATCAAAGGAGAAAGGCAGTTAGGATTTGCAGGATTAAGATGGGTCGGCCAACGAGCTAGGTACAATGTTCAAGGGGCGGTAGGTTACTGGAGCAAAAGCGAACGAGATAGGTGCGAATAAGCCTTGCTATTATGGCATAGCGGTTTGCGATCTACGTTTTGAGGATACAAGAAGTTGAGGAAAAAGCAAGAGTTATCAAGGGTCCACATTCTCTTATCTGAAGAGGTTAAAAAATAACTACAGCTAAGGGAATTTAGAATCAAGATTAAGTCTTCCATTTTCCAGCCATTGAGTTTTCTAGATTTGTAAAATCAAAGAGTATACCAAACTGAGAAGAACAAGAACTATGAAGAACACACACAAACAAGAGAACCACACTAAAATGATACCAAACCTTATCATTCTCTTAGTTTATAACTAGATTTCTTTGCTCCCGTGAGTTGTTTGTCCAAAAAAGCAACAAAAAATAATTTATACGCAATAGAAATGTCACCAATCCTTGAGAGGATATGAAATCTTAATATGATAAGAAATGGGGAAATGCCCAAATCCAAATCCAAATAGGAACAGGATCATGGTTTTAACTCAAAGTCAAAATAAAGCATTGCAGTGGGACAACACGTGACAAAGTCTTGGAGAGGCGGAAGAATGAAATATCTCCCACTTAAAGGTCAAACAGAGAGAAATTCATTAAAGTATAACGTCGATGTTTGAGCAAAAAATTAATCTGATGAATTTGTTGACTGTAAATAACTAATTAAGAAGTCATAATTAATAATAGTTCATGTTGTAATTGGCTAGAGGTGATTTAGACCAAGATTGAGCAAAAAACGGCTATAACCGAATAATCGAGCCTAATCGGAATTTTTTTATAATTCGGGTATTTTTTGAAATTCGGTTATATCCGAATTTTTATCCGATTTTCGGATTCGGGATTGAGTTTGATTTTGTGTTATTCGCTTAATCGAATAACCGAATAAGAAATAAAAAAAAACCCAAATCCCCAAATCTTTCCTCTCATCTCTCACTATTTGATGACTGATCTCTCATCTCTCACTTTCAGTCTCTCTCATCTCTCATCTCTCATCTCTCTCACTTTCAGTTTCTCTAATCTCTCAAGTCTCAGCCCTTGTGCCCTAACCCAAAAGTTGTAGATCAATTTTTGGATCCATTTTTCAACAGCTTCTGGGCTTTTGTTAATTAAATGAACTACCCGCATGGATATAACCATTCAGCAAAACACTAGGATAGTAGGGCTATCATACATAGCTTCCCCATCTCTCTTTAAGAATACACGAAAATTGCATATCTATCTATACAAAATAGAAGTGTTTTTGAACATATTTAATTTTCCGCTCCAACCATATTAAAAGATCTTGACCATCAAAACTTTGGGATAAATCTAACCCTTCAAAAAACTTTGAAGGTAATAACTCTCTCTCATGCTGCCATGCTGGGTCGGATAAAATACTACCATCTTACTATAAAATATTATATGAAAATGAATATTTTTATAAATACAAGGGATAATTTCACAATACTTTTCTCATATTAATAATAAATAGATATCACATTAATATAAAAAAAATGAAATTATCACATTTTACTTATAAAAAAAATGAAATTTTTACTATAGATATTTTCATATAATAATGACAATTTTTTAATCTGGACTGTCTAAAATTTGGGATAAATTCTACCCTCCATAGTGCTCTGAGAAGCACATATTATTACTATATATATATATATATATATATATATATATATATATATATATATATATATATATATAGGCACTAGTTCCAATCAAAACCCACCCCAAATCGCGAGTTCTAGATCTGGAATTTCCTTTGTAAGTATAGATATAGATCTGGAATTTTTTATTATTCATTTGTTTTGTTCATTACCTTTATGGGTATCTTTGTATTTAAGAAACAGTCATAATTAGTTTTAAATTGTTTGTAGATTGTTTCTTAGGCTTAATTGCAGTTTCCTTGTGGAAAAATTAGATTATTTTGGACAAAAATTCTAAATTCTGTTCAAATAATTCAGTGTTGCTCTTTGATTTTATAAATCTGGCCATCTGGATATTTCTATGTATCTTTTTCAGTTAATTGTTGAGCTTCATTTATAACCGAATAAGCTATTCGGTTCGGTTATAACCGAATTGTTCACCCCTAATTTAGACAATGGATTAAAATTATGAATTTGCCAAATTATTAGAATAGCAGTCCTAGCATATCACCATAATGTTAAATATGTTCACATGCTTGGGTTATAGTGCTTCAGTTCTTACCATGATTAGAATTTAACTACCATAGAGATTAAACAGTTGCTAAATATTTAGCTTCAAAAGTGAACATCAGTTAGAATTATGCTCTATTGTATTAGTAGGATGACCAACCTCATCTGGTTTCTTAGCAGCAAGCAAAGCATTTGTAAGGCCACGCAATACTTCAAAATCAACAGAATTAGACATCTGTCGGGTAAGGAAAAGTAGGTCATGGAAAACATATCCTTGGTAAACATTTCATCAATGTTAAGAAAATAGACAGTTAGATAAAACAGACAATGTCCTCTAATCAGGCATAAATTAGTGGAACATCATATTTCTTCCTTCCTAAGATTCTTTCAGGACACTGCTTCATATATATAATGTGACGATATGTTTCAATATTCACTAATACTACAGTCAGAATGATGAATTTTTAAATATTACTTTGGATAAAAGAAGAAAGTTTATCAACAGAAAATAATGATCAAAAATAAAAATAGACAAGATGGGTATTATGGAGAACAAAGATTGGAAGAACAAACTTTATACAATTTGAACAATATATCTCGAATTAATTTAAGAAAGAAAAGAAAAATATTAAGCCATGGTTAATCATAGAGATTACATATGAGATTAATTGAAAATGAGTTGTAATTATAAGTTAAATATGGAAAACCAAATTTATGGCTTGGATTTTAGGACATTCAAAAAACGCATTTAGACACAATAGTTAGGAATATAGCGTTCTTTAAAATTATTCTTTAGAATCTAAAGTAGTAAAATGTAATTTTAACGAACAAATATGAAAAGTATTACAACACACCTTAAACTTTGTGTCATGCACATGTTTTTAAACCATGACATTCAAAGTGGAATGAAGAGAGTATTTGAAATTGGATTTATGGAAAACTACCCTTTCCACTCAATCTAGGACTACAAAAGAAAACCTTCTCGTGACTAAGATAGTGGCAATCCACTTCCATTATGCACTTCTACAAATCATAGAATTCGAAAATATGGAGTTGTCTAAAGTTGCTCCAACAAATGTCTAATGTGGACAACCATCAACCTCTTGGAACAATCAACAAATTTTTACCATACGTACCATAGCTGAACTCTTGTATGCAGCTGCACTCCCTTCGTAGTCCTGAAGTTCATATTTTACTTCTCCGAGTAAACGAAAAGCATCAGGATCACGCGGTTTCTTCTGCAGAGCAAACTTGTTTAGTGCACTATTAGAGAAATCAACTCACTAAACTTCCTAATGCTATAAATCTTTTCATCATATATCCAGAGTATCATATCATAAAGTACCAACCTTGATCAAATCCTCAAGCAGAGATGCTGCCCGAGTATACTCTCCCAATTCTGCTAAGGTTACTGCCTCACCCTGCATAAGCACTAGAAGATTTAAAACAGAACGCACAAGAGGAGAAGATAATTTATTTGTAGAGTCCAAATATGTTTTTAAAAAACTTTGACTCTTCATGAAACTTTTTAAATATAAAAAAGTTATTTTAGTAGTAAAAAGTAAAAAGGCAATGAGGGCAAGAATCCTCAAATACAACACATACTAGAAAGGGAAAATAACCAAGTCCAAAGATAGGACTTCCCTACAATCCATCTACAAATTAGAAATAGGTACCATCAAATGCGCCCACGGCCGAAGCCCAAATAGAACATTAGAAAAATGGTCCTAACCCATAATAAGAGAACTGGTAATCAATGACCACTAAAAAATTCGATCATCCTCTCCATCCACATGCTCCATAGAGCAATGAAGATACCAGCACAAAACCTTGTGCTCCTTATTCCCCAACCCCCCCTCTCTCTCTTCCCAAGAAGGAGATCTCAACCATCCTACAAAATACCCAACAACAACACGCAAAAAGGAGCACTAAAGCTGCCTTGGGAAAGAACAATGAGACAACAAATGAGATCTAGACTCAAAGGCACACATACACATGATAAAAATACATCTGGAGATAGTACTTTTGTAAGATCTACAAATCATTAGTAGTCTATCAAGATTTCGAGCACCAATGACCAACCAGAAGCACAGATTTTTGTAGGAACCTTGTCATCCAACTTAAGGAGTCTAAAGGAAACCAACATAAAGGTCGACAACCAACAAGGTAGGAGGAAGAACTTACATAAGAAACTCCTCCATGGATCAAGAAACCAAACTCATCAGAAATATATAAAAGGGAGAGTTGGCAGCCAAGCCCTCCACCTCTCCATCATTTAGACACACTCAACTCAACAACACCTTTTATCCCATACTAGTAGGGGTAGGACTTTCCATCATTCAGAATGTATAAGAAAAAAAGGAAGTACCAAGAAATGAGGACCCTGCATAATAGACGAAGATAATTATTGGGTATTATGACAGCAGAAAGATAGAAAGCCCGTAAGAATGCATCAAACAAAAGCAACCTCCCTCAACCACATATCATGATTCCAGAACAGCCACGAATCAAAGAAAAAGGTGGAATACCCGTGAGAATAAACATCTAGGAGTCTGAATAAGCTAGAAGTGTTCTATATTATCAGTTATGAACAAGTTGTTGTTTTTATCCTTATGTGATAAGAATGACACAATTAAGTAACTGACATAGAGAATTCCAATGAGTATAATTTGGTGATAATGGAATTCGATATTGCTGGTAGTTTAAACTTTCAATTTATCCATAAATCAGTTTTTCAATTTGACCATTTTACCCTTGTGTCTGAACAAGTTAACAAAGAGATTTATAAACTTTATGGACAATCTTCTATACATCTGTGCAGTACTTCAAGGGTATAGTAGGAGCCAGAATTCATTGACGGATGTACATGTGGGCAAGGGTGCACAAGTGCTCACCCTCCTTAAAGTTTTGAATTTTCCTTTTTGTATAAGACTACAAGGATTTATTTATAAAAATAAAAAAATAAATTGACTGCTCTTAATAAAAATATTTTAAGTATACACGAAAAACTTAACCCAAGTCCCACACATTTCCTCACAAAATTTAATTTTAGGTCCGTCCAGTTTTAGTCTCTCTCAACAATCGCAGTACCTCTCAAGTCACTGTATGGTCGCCTCAAAAGCTATGTTACATGGACTCTTCGTTTTACCCTAAAGTACATGTGTTCGACAATTGACACAGCCAAAAGGTATAAGTGCTAAACACTTCATTTTAGTGTAAAATTTTGACAAAATTGAGGAGTACCAGTGTGTGGCCAGACACTATCCGAGTTCGCGTAACTTGGCTCAAAAGTAAATAACCTCTATTTTTTAATAACAAAAGTAAATTTGTGTTTAATTTACCTTATATTGTTGAATCAATTATTCCACAAACTTTGTGTATGTTATTTACTTAACTTTTATAGCTATATGTTGTGTTACTTTATTTTAATTAATTATTTATTTATTTATATCAATTGATTGATCGAGATCTTTGATGACTAGTTTAATTATTCATATCACTTGTTGATTGAGGAAGTTTTTTTTAATTATTTATAATTGTTCATTTGGTATAGTATTTTTACTCGATATTTATATTTGGTTTGATAATTTGACTGCAATCAGTGTGTAATGTGAACTTCTACAGTAAACTAACTAAGTACCCCGTGCAAAGCTCGGGTTTATTTTATAAATAGCAATATTTTCAGTATTTTATTTGTTTTATATATATGATGTTTATAAAAAATTAAAATAAAAACTGAGTTTCTCAAATAACTTACTATTGGTATTAGAATGACTATAACCTTTGCTTAAAAACACAAATAAATACAAACCACATACAATTGTCGGACTCGCAGATGAGTGTTAGTAATGTATTTTTGTTGTTTTAATTTAATATTCAAATAGTTTTTTCAATTTAATTTTACAATAATGAACTAAAGGTCTGCTATATGAAACAAATTGATAACAAAAATTCAATTATTAATATATTTTGTATAAAATATTATGTTTTTCAAAAATACTAATAATTTACTCATAATAGTTTTTCTATATTTTTAATATATAGTTATTTAAGAATAGATTGTTGTATAACAATGAGTTATCGTTATGATTTTTCGTTTTAAAAGTTGACTAAATTTTAATTACTATCTAAGTTAGAATTGATTTCTTAGTATTAATTAACTAAAGATCTATTAGAAATAGTAGTAAATAAATTTTAATCATTAATATATTCTATAATATACATAAATATGTTTTTTAATATAAATTATTATTTACTCATATGCTTTTAATATATAGTTATTTAGAGTTCAAAGTAGAGTTGAAACGTAACATTAAAATCCTAAATATGGTTTTAGGTTAGAATTTATTCTGACCAAGTAACTAAAAGAGTTTTTAAATACTGAAATTGATGTAAAACAATAAGTTAACATTTAGTCATAATATTTTTTATTCCATGTTTTTAATATATAATTATGTAGAGTCCAAAGTTTTTAATTTCACTTTTTGATATATAAAAAGTTCCATGTTAATTTGAAATTCAACTGGACGGGAGACCGAAATATTAGGCCATGAGATCCACATAATCAACTCTAGGTATAAATTCAATTTGTTGAAGTATGAGATTGTGTTCTTGTGATTCAATTGTGGTTGTTCATGAAGTTAATGATAATTAATGGATTTTAATTTGTAATTGATTGGGGGATGGATGTGGAGACAAGAGTTTTAATTTCTAGGAGTATAAAAAGAGTTTTGGTTCTAGTAGTACAAGTTTTAGGACCAAAGATAATAGTGTTTTGGATATAGTTAATTCATCGAATTAGCACGAGAATAATAATCAATAAAGTTGACAGACCAACAATAGCCAGAATGAGAATCAACTCATGAAGGACCACAAAAATCAAAATGAATATGGAAAAAGAATCAATACTCGCGTTACTATCACATATATGATAAGAGGGCCATTTATTTTAGCCAACTCACAAGGTTTGCAAAATAAATCCACTCTAATACTTCTAAGAGGAATAATGTAAATGTCTATGCCTAAGAGCGTCAGTTGAAAGCACTCCATTTCCAACATACATGCACATACCTTACTAATAATATGTCAAGTCACAAAGTCCTTAAAAACACAATGAGAAGTGAAAAAAAAAGGTTAATAAATATTGTAGGGACTTGGTAAATACATCGACAGATAAAAGGTTAAGAAAAAACATGGTGGACAGTAGAAAGAAGAGTGGGAGGAGTTCACTATGCCCATAAATTGTAGCAAGTGCCCATATTGTATCCTTACCTACACTACGGCCATGAACAATAACAAGCGAAATGTAAACCATTTGCGACTCAAACTGTATCCTTACCTGAACAGCCCTCATAAGCGAACAAACTTTAAGAGCTTGTCATACGCTTAGATGCTCGGTCCATAAGTTAGAAGAAACGACATGATTGAAAGCATACGATGATATAGCTGAGCAAGCACAATAATGAACAAGGGGTGATAAAGCTAGTATCAAGACGAGTTATCAACTATTGGAGGATACTCAACTCCGCAGGGTTAAGGAACTAAAATTAAGGTCATAAGTACCTTCTCAATCGATGTCTTACGCATTTTGCTACTTGTATAGAACGATCCCTCATATGCAAATTAACAAGTTTCTTGATGAAGGATACTAAGAACAACAAAATAGCAAGACTAGCTAGCATAGCAAATCATGACTCACTTCAAGAGCCGTTGAATCTTCTGGGGAGATCTTGAGTGTTGCCTTGTATTGTTGTAGCCTTGTCTGCAACAAACAAAACCAATGTTCAGATGAGTGTTTTACAAAATTGTCAATACAAGAAGTAATAACAAGACAAATTTATCTACACTACTTGGATAAAAGAACATTTCATAAAAAGTCAAAAATTAACCAAATGTAACAAATTTTCACCAGCTGGCAATTGTAAAACTTATAACAAAGGTAAAATTCCCCAACCCAACTTAACACAAGATTATATGGCAAGTGAGTAAGCATGCATTGAAACTCATTGCACAAACACTATTTTGACAAGATGAAATGATTATCAAAAAAGTTGGTATCCTATCCTGAATCTACTCAATAATATGAGCAAGTGAGCAATGCTCTCAACCATGTAGGGAAAAAATGTATGAACAGAGAAGTAAATAGTTAGACATCAAAGGAAGTCAACATACGCAAATTATCCTACTTTACTGGTCCTTATGTATACTATATTTTATAAATCACACAAATAAATAAATAAATTTTCTTTTGTTCTGAATTAAAAATTAGAGATAGTAAAATACTTTTAGAAAGAAACAATTTCATTATGAAGATAATCTTACCTAATTTTAATTTGTTAATATTACTAAAATATAAGAAAACTTGTTGAGTTTAAGAAGGATTACAATATGACTTAGATAATATAATAATATAAGAATCAGAGAGTTTAATATTATCTTACCTAATATTAATGTGCTACCGTGTTACTACTATTAAAAGATAAATATATTTAATAATATAAATTTAAATATATTTTTAATGTAGGTTTATTAATAATATTAAGTAGTATAGATTTATAATGAAGGTTTTTTATGATTTAGTGATTTATTATAACAAATTTTTTGAGCTTATTTATATTTTAATTACTAATTTAATTATATATAATATTTTAGGGGAATTGATATTTCCACAAGTAAAATTTAATATTTCCACAAGATCTCTCACATGGGTGTGGGGCCCATTTACTATTCATTGGAGAGATCTTGTGGAATGATCACTTTTGCTTGTGGAAATATCAATACCCTTGGTACTAGTTCGATAATATAATTTAGAAAGAACCAATTTTCCTATGAAGACCATCTTACCTAATATTAATCTATTATTTTTATTAAGATAAACTAAAGCATGCCCAATAAAATATCAGGTACGAAATAAATTTTAAAATGCAAAAAAATATAATGAAAAAAGGTCAACAATATAATAAATTTACAACAAGACCTCGTGCAAAGATGGGGTGTACATGCTAGTTTCCATCCATCAAAGTAAGAAGTAATCAGGAATTCATAACTGCAGAAATATTTCATCAGTAGCAACCTTTTACTCGAACGTAATCACCTATCTCTCAAACTTCTAAAATTTTTCTATTGAGATAAAGAGAAAACATCGGGTAATCTCCAAAAATTATTACCTGAAGGTTTACCTTGTCTGTTTCCGACATCTTAATTTTGTTGACTGCATCATCAATAGGGCTAATAACACCAAGAAAAGACAAGGCCATCAGGATAAAAATGGTTCTCAAATAAAAAAGTGAATAACAAAAGTTCAAATGAGAAAATCAAGAAAGTTAACATATTTAGGGCCATAACATTACATAGTTCCCTGAAAGGCATCAATTCACCTTCCTGTCATGTAATTCCACGTGTCCTATTTCTTGTTAAAGCTCTGAGAACAAGGATGTAGATAGACTTACAGAAGACAATGAGAATCATGTTGATTTTGACAATAGTTATTAATTAGTGCCTAATATAGCAACCATAAATGGAAACTATAGTAAATTTGGATGTGGCTGTAGATAGTCAACTAATATAATATAACATCAACCCCATGACCCCCTACAATCAGGGGCTTGATTGTAGGATGTAGATCTTTATTTTGTAACTGATGTAACAGCCCTTAATTTTGGGCATCATAATTCCTAAATATATTATATAAGGCTAGAGACCTCACAAGGAGACTCGAGCAATTTCATTCCAAGTTCTAGTTTGCACTTTTGATATGGTATCAAAGCCAAGAGAGTTCTTAGAAAATTTTGTTTCTTTAATTTGATTGTCTTCTCTTGGAGACAATTGTATCCAAGAGTAACCTCTTTTTGAGGCTTCTGGTTTTTGAGATACTTGATTTTTTACATCAGTCCCATCTTGATTTCATCATGTTTGGATAAAAAATTACTTTGATCCCAGTCTGTTTGGATGGGCAAAAATTATATTTTGTGGGAATTTCATCTTCGCTATTTTATCCAAGGCAATGAAATGTTGGTTGATCCTTCTAAGGATGCTGAAATTAAGAAATGGAGTGAGAACAATGCCAAAGTCATGAATTGGATTGTAAGCTTTGTTGAACCTAATATTGGCTTAAATCTAAAGCTTTATCAAACAGCTGCTGAGATGTGGAATGATTTGAAAAAGGTATACCATCAAGACAATGATGCAAGGAAATTTCATCTCAGCTATGAGATTTAAGTTTATACCCAGGATATCAAGTATTCAAGAGTACTACTCAGGTTTCATGGTTATACCAAAATTCCAGCTACCGCTCTTACTGTTGTTCAACAACTACAAGAGAAGAATATATGTTATCATTTTCTTATGAAACTCATAAAAGAATATGACTATGTAAGGACCAATATAATGAGCTGTGTGCCACCTCCATCTCTTGATGCCTGCTTCCAACAGTTGCTGTGAGAAAGCAATCAAAGCATCGAACTCATTTTCATGATATTCTTGAACAAAATCTTCGTTTGTCAAACTGGCATCAACAACCTTGGTTCCGGTCCAACTTGACTAGTCTTCATCTCCTGTTCCACCTGAACAACCATCACATCGCCAGTCTTCAAGAATTTCCCGACCTCCTAGTCATTATGGTATTTCTTATTCCACTTTTTTTTACTCACTTTGATTTCATTTCTATTCCTAAATCTTATAAACAAGCTGCAAAACAACATTGTTGGCAGAAGGAAATGGAAGAGGAATTGAATGCATTAGTTGCAAATGATACATTGGAAGAAGTTCCTTGTTCTGGAAGAATAACTCCTATTGGTTCTAAATGGGTTTACATCATAAACACAAAATCTGATGGTTCTTCAGATCGCTACGAGATTCATCTAGTTGCTTTGGAATACAAACAAGAGTATGGAATTGACTATAATAAGACATTTGCTCCAGTAGCAAAAATGACAAGCGTCCGTCTTGAAACTGCAATTGCTGCCTCTCAATTATGGCCTATCCATCAAATGGATGTGAAGAATGCATTTCTTCATGGACATCTTTATAAGACGGTTAACATGAAACCACCTCCAGGATTGAAAGTCCCAAATTCAAATGTTGTTTGCCATTTGAAATGGTCTCTATATGGATTCAAACAAGTACCAAGCACCAAGAGAATGGTTTGCTAAATTCAAAGATACTATGTTAAGCATAGGTTTTCAACAAAGTCAATGTGACACCCCCAAATCCGGTACTTCCATTTCCACAGGATTTGGTGTTCACTGTACAAACATCATCTATCTATCTACCCATAAATAAAATACAACCATACAATAGATAGAATAAATAATAACTCTCTCCCCTTATGGGTTACATCAATCTGCATAACTAAATAAATCCTGAGTTAATCTAACCTTAAAATATCTCGTCTTGGAAACATAACAATTAAGTCTTAAGTAATATCAATTCTAAATGTCATTACACAACCCCATAAACAAATAGTCTTCATTACTTGCTAATCTTGCCCTTACCTTTACTAGTGGAAGGCTAAATGCATTCTCTCGTTTTAATCGCAATGTTATTATTACGCAAGAGTGAGCACGATTGCCCACAAGTATAACAATATAATAAATGAATAATAATAACATGCGAATGAATTAATAACTTTGAATATAAAAGCTCAACTTTTGAATCAAGAATGAATAACAAGAATCAAAAGAAATTCTGAGGGTCACAAAACCTTGAACTATGTCCTGGGTTGTCAAGTGTTTATTCTTGAAACCTTTAATGAATCGTAAGACTATGGACTCTTCTTCCGTCGTACTTAGGGGATCGACCCCTTAGTACCATCTTTATGCCACCTGATATCTTAACGCTAAAGCGTAAATAATCCCCTATTAAAGGGTTGTTCATCTCAGTTTGACATCGGAGTCCGCACCAAAGGAAGTTTGGATTGGTAAGCTCAATAAAAGTTCTAGAATTTATAACGCTTATCAACTATGAACTAGTTGAATCAATAAGGGTTCACTAGTCTTACAAGGTTCAACAATAATTGATATTCAATTTGAATAATAAAATTCAAGATGTGTCTGAATCGAATAAGTATTGTATAATAGGAATTATGTTTTTAAAGAATGGTAAGATCTAATATGAAATCTTGACTTGAACAATAATAAACAAGATAGAATAATGAATTTGCTTTATGTAAAGAATTAAGGTTTAGGAACTTGCCTCGTGTGTAGGCTAAACGATTACTACTTCCGTTCACCACAAGTCCTACACATATACCATATATATTCACGAAATTCATTAGTTACATTTTCTCTTAATTATTTAATATAAACTCTACTTTATTTAACAAATCATTACCCTTCTAATTTAATTACTTAATTAAATTAGAATATTTTCATTCTCTTTCTATTATTACACTCGAATAAATTATTTCATAATAATTTCCATCGAATATTTATTTTATTCCATAAACATCTCAATTAAAATATTTACTTTATTTTATAAATATTTTAATAATAATTTTCATCGAATATTTATTTTATTCCATGAATATCTCAATTAAAATATTTAATTTATTTTATAAATATTTTAATAATAATTTTCATCAAATATTTATTTTATTCCATAATATCTCAATTAAAATATTTAATTTATTTTATAAATATTTTAATAATAATTTTCATCGAATATTTATTTTATTCCATAAATATCTCAATTAAAATATTTAATTTATTTTTTATAAATATTTTAATAATAATTTTCATCGAATATTTATTTTTTTATTTTTTATTTTTTTGATCATGGTAAGTGGTAATATAGTTTAGTAACATTGCAAGGGGCGAAGTTACAGATTCATTCTGCGATTTACTGCGATTCTGCGATTCATTGAACATAACAAGGCCAAATTAGGCCATAAATCAATCACACGTAAAATTATACATGAATATGGCCATAACTTCCAATTTCCTTGTCCATATATTAGTTTAAGCATACCCAAATACTAGAATTTATACATAATCATTACCCAACATTTATAGAATAATTTAAACCCATTAAAACACATAGTTCTGAAATTAAAATATGTAAATTATCTTTATTTTGATGTTCTTGAAGGTTTTTGAATAAAAACATAGAATTTACTACTATGGATTAGTTATAAGGTCAAATCCAACCACTCAAGTTTCATTTTGTTTGTTTTAGCATGTATAATCATATATAAGTGTAAAATTTAGGGATAATATATGATCGACACATTAAATTTGTGCGTAAAGAATTATATGGCCATATCATGTACTCTGTAAATTTTTGGAATAACAAGCCAAAATCATACGTTATAATCTTATGAAACCAATGATATGGAAGCACAATATATATATATATATAAAAAACATGCCTTGCAACTCGAATTATTACATATATTCACATAACACCATAATTTCCAAATTACAGAGAATCACAGAAAACTTAAGCCATATTCATGAAACTTAAAAGACGTAAATTATAAATTGGGTTGAAGAAAATTACCCAAGCGTATAGTGAAATAGTAGGAGATGAATTGAAACCCTTCTCAAACTCTTCAATCACTCAACTCACACTTACTCAACAATTTCTCAACTCTCTTTCTCTTTCCCTCTCCGCTTAATGTCGGACTTAGGAAATTAATGAAGAAGGAAGACGTATTCAATAAATAAAAGCGATCGACGCTTTGGTCAGTGGATTACCGATCATGGGTAATCGCCTCAACTCCCACTAAGGCCACGTTTGGCTTAACAAAAATGGGTTTTAAAACCATTTAATTTAATAAAGCCTTATAATATAGTTTTAAATAATGTCACACCCATTATAAAATAAATCTAATATCTTATTTAATATAGTAAATTCTCATTAATTCACATAGTCACATAATTAAATTTCTCATTTAATAATAATATTAAATTATTAAATCTCTAATTAATAATTTAATTAATTGAAATAATATAGGCTTATTAAATATATTTCTTTTAATTCAATAAGCTCACATAATCACATACTTCGAATAATAAAAATTCTCCACATTAATTTAATAAATATAACACATATAATTAAATTAATATATCACAACTTCATCAATTAATTAATTAATCTAATAATTAATTCATCGAAAAATATTTATTCAATCTAATAAATATTAAAATTAAATTACAAAATTACGTTTGTCACAGTCAATATGATCCTTCTTTGTTTTTACGGCATTCATCAAGAGTAACTCTTGCGCTCTTTTATGCGGATGTTCTTTTAATTACGAGCAAAGATTCGGATGGTATTGTTCTATCGCAAAAGAGTTTACTGAGGCCTTTCAAATTAAAGATCTTGGTCACCTTGCATATTTTCTTGGACTAAAGGTTCAAAAAACTAGATTTTTGTAAACCAACACAAGTATTTAAAAGAGCTTGTTGATCTTGTTGGCGTAGGGTTGATGGAGTATGGACAAGGCAGACACTCGTATGGACTATGGAAGCCAATCTAAAACTGAGGAAAAATGATGGAGAATTGATTTCTAATCCAACCCTTTATCGTAAATTAGTGGGTAGTCTAATCTACCTTACTATTACCCATCCAGATATTTCTTATGCCGTGATGACTAATACTCAAAACCTTCATTTCGCAACTGTTAAAAAAAGAATTCTTCAATATATTAATGACACTCCCAATCGAGGACTTCAACTCCCAGCCAACTCATCATTAAAACTATCTGTGTATACTGATGCAGATTGGGCAGGATGTCTAGATACAAGAAGATCCACTACATGTTGGAGTGTATTCTTTGGAGACTCCATAATTTCTTGGAAATTGAAAAGGCAAGAGCGTGTATCTAAATCTTCCACTGAGGTAGAATATTGTGCTATGTCTGCTACTTGTTCAGAGATTACATCACCGAGAATCTGGTTTCCATGAACGCACTAAACATATTGGTGCACTAATCTCTATCCCTTTTTGTCTCCTCAAATTTTCAAGTTGCAGATATTTTCACTAAAGCCCTTACAGGAGATCAACATCACTTTCTAGTTAGCAAATTGTTGCTGGCTAAATAAACCAACATCAATTTGAGGGGGAATGATAATAGTTATTGTAAAATTGAGAAGCTTATTTCATTGAAGTTATTTCTTTCTATTACATAGATTAATATATATACATAAAACAATCTAATTACATTTATGGTAATTTCTAAATTACAGTAATGTGTACACACTGATTAAGGAATCTACAATTATGGTATATCATGTCATATCTTCTAACACTCTCCCTCAAGTTAGTGTATAGATGTCTCGCATACCCAACTTGAAACAAGGTAGATGAAACATCTTACTACTATGACCATTGGTCAAAATATCAGCAAGCTGATTTTCTGTTTTGACAAAAAGTAAGCAAATAAGACCACTAGTTAACTTTTCTTTGATGAAGTGTCTGTCAATCTCAATGTGTTCCGTTTTATCGTGTTGTACTAGGTCGTTTGCAATACTAATGGCTGTCTTATTATCACAAAATAACTAAATAGGCCTTTTAGTTGTGACACCCAAATCTTATAACAAGGTTCGAAGCCACATTAGTTCACATATACCCAAGGCAATAGCTCGATATTCCGCTTCAGCACTAGATATTGCCACCACGAATTGTTTCTTACTACGCCAAGTTACAAGATTACCTCCAACAAATGAACAGTAACCTGATGTAGAACGACGATCCTCTATAGAGCTTGCCCAATCTGAGTCGGAAAAAGTTTCAACTCTCATATGACCATGTGATGCGAACAATAACCCTTTCCCGACTTGAAATACCTTTGAATTCTGTAAACAGTTTCCATGTGACAATGTCGAGGATCATGCATATACTGACTCACTATTCCCACATCATAAGATATATCAAGTCTAGTATGAGAAAGATATATCAATCGTCCCACCAAACGTTGATATCTTTCTTTATCAACCGTAGGTCCTGTGCCACCAACTATATGATGATTAACTTCAATAGGAAAATCAGCAGGCTTACATCT